>JAYKKT010000091.1:6312500-6457500 GCA_036023115.1 Brasenia schreberi
GGAGAATAATCTGATTAGGGTTTTTGAAGAATATAAGACTGCAAAAGAGTTGTTTCACTCAATAATAGCTAAATATGACACTACAACTAAACTACATGTTCAATTACTACAACAAAAATATAACTCATATAAAATGAAAGAATACAATAATATAATAGAACATGTGAACCATATGATAGTAATGGTAAGCAATTTAGCTATAGTCAAATCAGTTATCCCATAATCAATGCAATTATACACAATGTAGAACAGTCTTCCCCATCTTGGAACATAGTCACTATTGTCCTTAGTCCAAGGTTTGAAATAAACCTTTTAAAAGTGTCTCTCAATCTATCAATTGAACAAAAATATATGAACAAAAATAGAAAAGAGAAATTCCTAGTGATGCAAGAAGAGATATGGTTCAACTCCAAAGCCAACCAAAAAAGAAATAAATCAAACAAAAAGTTTGACAAAAATAACAAAAAGAGCGGTCAACCTTTTAAGAAACCGTAAGAAACTGCTTATGAGGTTAAGTATTTCAGCACATAAATCAGAAGCACTTGAAGTATTCAAAGAATATAATAATAAAGTTGAAAATCAACTAGATCACACAATCAAAGTCTTGAGATCATATAGAAGTGGTGAGTACAACTCTATAAATTTTTTGAAATTTTGTAAAGTCTATGGTATTTTGAAATAAAATACAATGACTAGGACATCTCAGCAAAATGGTGTAACTAAAAGATATAATAGGACCTCATTAAACATGACAAGATCAATGTTAACAGATGTCTCTCTATCAAAGATATTTTGGAGAGAAGCAATAAGTACAATAGTTACATATTCAATAAAGTACCATATAAAGTTGTATTCACTATATCATATGATATGTGATTTAGAAGAAAACCTGACATACATCATCTCAGGAGGTGAGGGATTTATCGCTCATGTGAAGATCCTTCATCAGTGTAGAGATCAACTAGACAACAAGTCCTTAAGATGTATATTCATCGAATATCCTAAAGTCTTAATGATATATCAATTTTATCATAAAGACCATTAATTGATAGAAAGCAGAGATGTTAAATTATTAGAAGATACTAAGAATAACATCTTTGAGAATGTAACAACAACAACTAAGCCTTTTCCCATACTAGACAGGGTCGGCTACATGGATTCTTTGTTTCCACAGATCCCTGTTGTGTGTCATATTAACAATTAACTCACAATAAGCTAGATCATTCTTTATTGTTTCTTTCCAACACTTTTGTGGTCACCCTCTAGCTCTTTTAATACTTTCTAAATTTAGTTTTTCTAACCTTCTTATAGGTTCTTCTTTTGATCTTCTTTCTATATGTCCAAACCATCTTAAACAATATTCTCTCATTTTATCCTCTATTGGTGCCACTCCTAATTTGTTTCTAATAACCTCATTATGTATGCGGTCTTTTCTTGTATCACCACTCATTCATCTCAACATCTTCATTTCTATCACAGACATCTTTTGTACATGTTGATGATTAACTGCCCAACACTTAGAACCATAAAACATGCCAGGTCTAATTGTTGCTTTATAATATTTACTTTTTAACTTTAATGGTATCTTCTTATCATAAAGAATACCTGATGCTCCTCTCCATTTTAACCAACCAGCATTAATTTCAATTCTTCCATCACTCTGAAAAAGTAACCCTAGGTATTTAAAACTTTCTTTTTGGGGGATGCAATGTGTGCCAATTTTAATTTCTATGTCCTCTGAGGTAACTAAATGATCAAACTTACATTTCATATATTCTATCTTTGTTCTACTAAGTCGGAGGCCTTTATTTTCTAATGTTTCTCTCCATAGTTCCAATTTTCTATTAACTTTTTCCTTAGACTCCTCCACTAATACAATGTCATCTGCAAATAATATTCACCAAGGTACTTCATCTTGAATATGTTTTGTTAACTCATCCATCACTATTATAAATAAGAATGGACTTAAAGTTGATCCTTGATGTAACACAATATTAACTTCAAAGAAGTCTATCGTTCCTTCATGAGTCCTTACACACGTTTTTGCACCATCATACATGTCTCTTATAAGGTTAATGTATGTCAATGGGACACTATTCTTTAAATCTTTATATATGATAATACCATCTCCGTTTCGAGCCTTTTCTTTACGTGAGTACTATAATTTAAAACTTGTATCCTCTATCTCCTTTGCTTTTTCTCCAACCCATTTTGTCTCTTGTAAACATAGAATATGAATCTTTCTCCGAATCATAGTATCTACCACCTCCATTAGCTTATCGGATAATGTTCCGATATTTCAAGAACCAATACGAATCTTATTATCTAGGACTAGCTTCCTTACCCCCCGTATTCATTCATAATCAAAATGCGGAGACCCTCTTTGAAAATGTTTCATTACATTCGGGCGGCAATGTAGCGGGACTAACTTCTTTACCCATACCCGTCCATAATGTGGGAACCCTCTCTGCAATTAATTCACTATATTCGAGCAAAAATGTAGTGGATCTTGCTTACTTATTGTTGCATTCGGGCTCTATAGCACGTCGTTAGGTGGGGACACCCCAAAACAATGCTCATAATTTTTGTAATTTATATTATAAAAATCCGACGAAGTTTTACGCTGACTGTCGAAATTCTAACATAACCCTTCTCCTTTATCCGAGCTTGGGACCGACAATGCAAGGGTGATCCCTTACATGGGCAGAGTTACATATTTGAGAATAATGATGAATATGTTGATGATGTAGTAGATCTAGATCAATCATCATTTGAACTCATATAAGATCTTCCTATATCAACCGAAACTTTAAGGGGATATAAAAGGCCTATGGTCGTACCATCCTATTTAAAGGATTATCACAGTTATCTTACACAAAAAGTATGTAATTCGATAGGTTTCGATGAGTTGATTGATAAATTGACTTATCAAAAGACTATTAACTCATCTTAAGCATTAGAATGGGAGAAAGCCATAGATAAGGAAATAAAATCCATTGAGAGAAAACAAGTTTGGGACTTGGCTAATTTACCAAAAGAAAGAAAATGCATAGGTTACAAATGGGTTCTAAAAAAGAATATAAAGTTGATAGATCAATAGACGAGTTTAAATAGAGGTTTGTTGCAAAGGGATTTTCGCAAAATGAGGAGATAGATTATGTTGAAACATATTCTCCTCTTTCAAAATTTGCATTCATAAGAATAATCATAGTGATATCAATATATATGTGTAAAAATTAATCATATTATGATTTGGATTTACATCAGTTAGATGTAAAAACTAATTTTCTAAATGAAGATTTAGATGAAATCATATATATGCATCATCCCAAAGGATACATAGTTGAAGGCAAAAAAGACAAAATATATAGGTTGAAAAAATCCCTATATAGCACGAAACAATCACCTCACCAATGGCATTTAACTTTACAAAATACCATTGTCGAACTTGAGTTTGTGGCAAATGAGCTTCATCATTGTATATGTTTGGAATAATAGGAACCACTTTGTCATCTTATCATTATACATAGATTACATATTATTGATTGAGAATGACAATGAGATGATTGTCAAAACCAAATAATGGTTAAACTCAAGGTTTGAAATGAAGGATATGGGAGAAGCATCTTATATCCTGGGTATAAAGATTTCTCGAGATAGAGAATCTAATCTTTTATGCTTGAGTAAGGAGAGATATATTGATTATATCCTTAAAAGGTTTAAAATAGGTGAATGAAAGTCTGCTTCTACACCCGTTGCAAAAGGGGTAAAACTTAATAAGATTGATTGTCCCGATAAAGGACACGATAAGCCTAATATTCCTTATGCATAAGTTGTGGGAAACTTGATGTATACTATACTATGTAAAAGACCTGATATCAGCTTTGCTGTTGATTTTCTGAGCAAATATCAAAGTAATCCCGGATGACAGCATTGGATAACTGTGAAGAGGATTCTAAGATATCTCAAAGGAACAAAATACTTGAAATTATATTTTCAAGTAGATGAACTAAAAGTGGTAGGATACTCTGATATTGATTTTGTTGGGATTAAAGATGACAATAAATCAACTTCATGATAAATATTTTTATTTAGAGGTGAAGTTATTTTTTGGGCATGTAAGAAAGATGATTGTGTAGTATTGCGTACACATGAAGCTAAGTATGTGGCTTGTTGTATGGCTATAATAAGTGTCATCTGGACAAGTCAATTCATACAAGGTTTGAACCTAGACATAGCCGACGAGGCATTTGTCATTTACTATGACTATTGCAATTACTCTAATAAAGAGTGAAGCTGATAACTCTAAAAGCAAGTATATAATGGTTAAATACTATTATATTAATGATATGGTTATAAGAAATAAAATATTCATCTCATACATGCCAACTCAAGATATGTTGTCAGACCCCTGACTAAAGGCATAACAGAATATTCAAAACATGTTACAAACGTGAGTTTGAGATTTATTTGATTGTTGTGTAGGTAAAAAATAATACAACAGGTAATTATAATAACAATTATAAAATGACGTTACTTGTTAAACCTCTTTGAAAAATTGACCGTGTACAACTCGAAAAAAGCAAAAACACATACCTTCTTCTTTTGACCTTTGTATTTATCAAAGATTATCCGTTGCCGAACTGGTGACCGTGAAAAACCCCTAAACGGACGGACATTCCCCGGACACAACATTGGCGACCGAGATTATCACTTTGGAAAAGATTGAAAAGAAGAGAAAAGGAAAAGCAAGAATTCAAAAGGAAAAGATCCAAATCTCATCGCGTTTCTCTTCCCAATGAAGACTTCGCCTTTAACACGAGAGAAAAACGTCTTCTTTGAGTTCTTTTTCAGCCTGCCATAAATTTGCAGCAGCAGTTGATATAGTTTCTGTCCTCACATTCAACCGTGATCGGCACACACACACACACATATATATATATATATATATATATCAGTGTGGGCTGTGACACTCTTCTAGATTAACCACTGCTCCAAATTCACTATGAATTTGGTTATTTTCAGAAGAAATATTGACATGATGACGAATGGGAGTGCTTCCGAGTGCTCGAGATGTAATAAATTTAAGTGTGCAATGATTTCCTGCCTTTGCAGAGTGAGTTGTGTGAGGCTGGGGTTTTTCTATAGAGCTAGTTGCGCAAATCGAGACCCACGCTGCTCGTTCTTTCTCAAGACAGCAAGTAGGCATTTGCACTCAAAAGAAGTAAGAAAATATTTTGTTATATGAAGCAAAATAGAGGCATTCATGACATCTTTCTTCTTTTCTCTTTTAGGAAGGATACCATATATATATATAATATCGTCGTAGTGTTATTTGACAATTATTTAAGGGAAAAGATATAATTGAGAGGGGTGTCATGGTACGGGTCCAGCATATGTTAGTTGCAACCTGCAATTCAACCCCTTCTCATATCTGACTTCATATGGAGGCTGGGTGCACTTTGCATGTTACACCAAAGTGTCTTTCACATTGCCTCCTTCCACTCTTCCTAATCCTTGCTGCAAAATAAATTCGATATGAAGTATGACGTTGCCTTTGTTCAATCCCTTAAGATTAAAAGAATTAAAGGAAAAGATGCCATAGAGAAACAACATTCACCTTTAAGATTTACGTCCGATCTAAATGCAGGCTTTTCCTTTAAAAATCACTTCGGTTCTGCTACGTTGTGGTCTCTCCAACTTTACCCAAGAAAAAACTCCGCTGAGCTGCCATTGTGTAAAACATGGACATCATAATATGCACACACATACGTATAAATAATATGAATATATATATTTATATCTTTCGTTCATTGCTTATATAACGTCAAGTTGATCGAATTAGAATGCTAAATTTCAGTGTGGGGGTGTGCCTTATTGCTTTTCTTCTCTGTTTATCTCCTTTACTGTTGCTTATCCTGCTCAGCCATACAAATGCACGCATGGTCTTGTTATGTAATTTCCACCATTGATTTTGTGGTTTAATTTTGTGATTTTCTGAAATGGTAAATTGCTGTGATCCTCTTCTTGTTTACGCAAATACACAGGGTGCTTCTAACTTCAGTTACATGGTTGGCGGGATTTCTGTACTGGTTAAGAAAAAACCAACTTTTCTAGCTCAGAGAGAGAGAGAGGGAGGGAGAGAGCCAGAGAGAGAGGGCTTGCATGTAACGTTTCTTGGAGAATCTACAAAAGATAAAGCGGATGGTCTACCCAAAATAATCAAAGACGGACTCTTCTGATGCTTTTCTATATATCTCATTGGCAAACACTCTTCCTACTGTTCTCTCTCTCTCTCTCTCTCTCTCTCTCTCTCTCTCTCTCTCTCCATGGCTCCAATTGGGTTACCTCCAGGTTTTAGGTTCCATCCCACAGATGAGGAGCTTGTGAATTATTATCTCAAGAGAAAAATCCATGGCATCAAGATCGATCTTGACATCATTCCTGAAGTTGATCTTTACAAATGCGAGCCTTGGGAGTTGGCAGGTTTTCAATTATCTACTGTAAATTGTTTCACATACAGACTCACCCACCATTGCTTCACCGGCTCTCGAACCCACCGAATTGAATTGGGCCAGATCTGTCAACCTGTTGATTCAAGTCCAAGAGCACACCCATTTTTATTAGTTTGCTAATAATTCAATAGAACTCTCTCTAGTCATGCATGCCCATTGTCCATTTTAATTTCATTTTACTGATTGCTTATATTTTATGAAAATTGGCAGAGAAATCGTTTTTGCCCAGCAGGGATCCTGAATGGTACTTCTTCGGACCGAGAGACCGGAAGTATCCAAACGGATTCCGGACGAACCGGGCGACGAGAGCCGGGTACTGGAAATCGACAGGAAAAGACCGGCGAGTGAATTATCAAAATCGGGCGATCGGTATGAGGAAGACACTCGTTTACTACAGGGGTCGCGCCCCGCAAGGCATTCGCACAGACTGGATCATGCATGAGTATCGCCTTGACGACAAAGAGTGTGAGGAGACCCCCGGCATTCAGGTATTCCATTTTCCATACACATATACACAACATATATATATATATAGAAAAAGAGAGATCAAGTATTTCACTGTCCATATATATATATATATATATATATATATATATATATATATAGAGAGAGAGAGAGAGAGAGAGAGAGAGAGAAGTGTTACGATTTGAGTCAGAAGCTCAAAACACACACCATGCAGTCTGCAAGGAATCGAACTCGCACCTGTGAATGTAAATGGGCATTAGACACCTCTACCGGTTAGCTGATGTTCTCGGTGCTTCCATCACATGCAATAGGATCAAATTCTGACGGTTGTCGATGGGCTTAACCGTTTAAAATAGCAAAAGATGTTAATTTCGATTGTCAACTTAATTTCGATTTATTGCTAGTAAGAAATAAATTGTTGAAAACGTTTTTATCGAAATAACCTTTTCCCGACTGTCACGACAATCAGAGTTTTAGAAGCAAATACCATATATAACATATGTATGAAATATTTCTATATTAAAAATTCATTCTGAACATTGTTAATAAAAATACATTATATATATGTTCACATTTCGAGCCAAATCTGTTGATTACTGACTTCATGACGATGATTACGATAGTTACAAGGATTATATTTGGGGTTTACTATTAGAAACTCTCGAGCAGACATTTTCCATCGGAAAATATGCATGTAATAAGTTAGACTTTTGGTTAATATTAGCCGTCTTGATAAAAGAAAGGCTAGCTCTGATATATGATGGTTAACATCATTCGTCAGATGATGGATAAAGAGTTGAGTGTCGGGATAGAGTTGTTCGCCAACTGCTTTTATGAACTACGTGAATATTTGTAATTAATGTGCATGGCTTTATTTCTCTTTGCTTTGTCTTTCGTTTTCACGATGACAGAGCATCGACGACAAGTATGCCCATGTACTTTTGTTATGACAGTATTCCATCATATTGTTCCTTAATCTTCAATACTTCAAAATATGCCAAATATTTCTTTAATTTGTGGTGAAAGAGGCTTGAACCGGAATTGAACCATGCCGGAAATTGGCCGAATCCGAGACTGTTAACCAAACCGGAACCTTAACCTCTTTCCATGAAACTGGAACCGGAATGGTCTGTTCGAAAGGCTGGTTTCGGTCGTGACAGATCTAGAAATTTGTTTGAAGAAGAGTGGGGCGGGCTTTAAAATTTTTCTAATTTTTATTTTGAGAATTTCAATAGGGAGATCGAAATCTTTCATAATTTTGATAATTCAGGTAGGGCTCTTTAACGCTCACGCACAGGTGACGAGTTCGATTCTCAAAAGGTGCATGTGTGTACCTTATGCTTTGGTCTACCCTTATATCATAAATGTTTTTTTGTTTTATTTTTTATTAGTGTCATACCAACTATAAAATTAGTCTTCTATTGACCTCATCTTGTAAATATAATCAACAAAACACTAAAAGCATCAAGAATTTTTTTTTGGGTTAATTGGTGGCTAAAATTGATTAATTGCAATTTTCGATTTTTCTTCTGTTTTGAAGGATTCATATGCATTGTGTAGAGTATTCAAGAAGAATGCAGCATGCATAGATATGGAATTAGAACAAGGGCAATGCAGTATACGTTATCTAGCGGAGAAGGCTCAAGGGATCAAGGCTGCCATCACAGAGCATGAGACCATGTCACCTGAATTGATACCAGAAGCATCATCAACATGTATTGATGGTGATGATGACAAGGAGCTGGATGATGATGCATGGATGGAGTTCATCATGGATGATGAATGGTGCTCGTCCTGGGTATCATGATTTTATATATTTGTAAATTAAGTATTAAATTCACTGTTTGTTATAAAGGTGATCATTACTTCTTGCTTTCTTTTTGGGCTGCCATTCTTTGTGATGTGGCCTATGTATTGATTTTGTGAGATTGTATATTTATTTGTCTTCCCTGTTGCAAAATTAATACTATTGTTGCGCATTAAAGGTACGCACTGTGAGTGTTCATACCTGTATTGGCTGGTAAAATTGCGATAAATTGGGATGCTTTTTCTTTTCTGGTGACTGATACGTAGACACTAAAAAAAGCAAACGTGCAATCAATAAAAAACCCGTGTTTTTACTCGACTTATGGCAACTTCATGGTTGTTTTATCGATCTATTATATCTAACAAAAAAAAAAGTAAAATACGATCAAATTTATAAACATATCTCTAAAAATATAAAATACCTCATTGAATCAAAGATATAGATCTCTTTTTCTTTTTCTTTTTTCCATAAGAGAAGGTGGTGAAGCTTCCATGGAGTTCAGTTATACATCATCTAATTATTATATAATAAGGTACCCAAACATAAAATAAAAGAACGACATCAATGAGAAAATGAAAGAAAGAAGAAAGCTTGTAGCGATGGAGAGATAAATTGCAGTAGTATGAGAATTTGTGAAAATGAGAGGTATTTTTGAAAATCATAAGAAAAATGGTGTGTATAGAAATTTGAGGTGTGTAAATAGTAGTTTCTCTTTCTTTCTTTCTTTTTTTCTGATACAATTGGATGTTTTTTTGTGACTGATACACAATGCTAATGAAACTGAGCTGCTCATGGTTAGGCTTTATCCAGCTCATGTTCGGCTTGGTTGAAAAGCCTTTTAAGATAAATATGAAAACTGCATGTTGGGTTATATATAGAGAGATGTTGATATAAACGCATACTCATTCATGTTCAAATCCACTCAGACATCTTTATTACAGAATGATGGAGATTTAGATTTAAAAAATAAAAAATACATATTCAAATCTCTACTGTTGATTACGTCGATTAAATGGTAAAAATGTGAGTGGATTTGAGGATGAATGAGTATGTGCTGGACTATGCTCTCTCTCTCTCTTTCTCTCTCTCTCTCTCTCTCTCTCTCAATGTAGGCACATTCTAGAAAGCCATGTTAACTGAACTAATTGGGCACGTATGTATAATGTAACTAAATTATTAAATATTTTAATCCTACAAAAAATACATAAAAATAAAAGGTTAACATCACACCTTAACAAAATTAAAATTTCTAGTAACATTATGTTTCCCTTTTTACTTCATTTCTCAGTTCATGTTCAGCTTGCTTACCTTGCCTCATGTTCAGTTGATGTTTGGCCAACCTCAAAGACAAGCCGAAGGTGAAAAAGATTGTAGATAGAACGAGCGATGGACAATGCTTGTTCAGTTCTTTCACCTCATTTACCAGCCCTAGATATAGTACATGCATAACAGTGATGGACTAAGGAACTTTTTTTTTTAGATGAGGCATACTTGTATTCAAGTTGTATTTCACATTCACAAATTACTTGTATTTCCCTACGTACAGTAGCAGACCGATTTTTTTTAGATTTCGAGTGAGGTGCATACCTCACCTTACCCTAAAATAACCCCACCCGTCATGCATAACATGAAAAACGTCGTACACAGGCACTACAAAATTGTGTAAATAGATTTGGTCAAGAAATCTATGGGTGCATGTCTCGCAACGGTGCTCTCCAATACGAAATCCTCTTCTAATAGAAAAGTATAAAAAGTTAATAGTTAAGTGATGAAGATTCAAAGACGAAAGAGAGACTCGTGCATGAAGAAAAGAATATGCAACTTTTGTCATCAAATTGCTATGGAGTTTTCATGTGAAGATTCAAAGTGGCGGGGGTTTCTTTGCGATGTTTATAGATATAGAAAAAATAAAAAGTGGGAGGGGTTAGAAAACCTCTCATAGACACTATTTAATTATCATCATCCGTACAATCAATTGAATGATGATCAATCATACATTGTTTAATCAAGACACTCGTTCTGAGAGGTGTTAGAAAACCTAATCACCATCACCATCCATCCAATCAACCATACTCAAAGAACCATTCTATTTTATGTAGCATTTAATGTACTCATGTCTATTAAATATAGCAATTATTCTAGCAACTAGATCTATATCATTAATGTGATCCCACGAACGACACTGTCTAGTGTAGCTAGAGTACATACATATAAACGTGTGAAGAAGTTATCAGTGAATAACCCATCAACTCTGTTTATGTTTCCTCGTATTTTATCAGTCGAGAGCCAACATCACTAAATCTGAGAAAGGAGGATGGAATTTCTCAATTTCCGCGGAGGCTAAGTTTGAACTTATGATAGTTGATGGATCAATTTGGTCAATACAAAGCAAGGGTCACCGTAAAAAGTAATTAAAAAAATTGGCGTCGATCGTGCACAATCTTGACTTGCGAGGTTAAAATTTTTAAATTCTCTGGTGGATATTCATTAAGAAATTTCTACTGAACATGCCAGCGTGTTGCTTAAAAACTCATTAGATATGCCAGAGAGTTTGCTGACCGGAACCCAGAGCGTTTGTGAACTGGTAGAGCTCTCTGACACTCACTCACAGGTGGCAAGTTCGATTAATAAGAGGTGCATGGTGTCTGCATTAGGTAGACATGATCGGTTTTTGTTTTTCTTAAACATAAAACTGGGATAGAGTATGGTTCCGGTTGTAAGTTCTCAACTGTCAAAACAAATATTAAATTTTTTAAATTTTGAAAAAAAGATATAGAACTACCGGTTCTGCTTTTGTAGATATTTTCAGTTTGGATTTGGTTCTATATCCAGTTTGAGTCGGTTTTTATTGGAACTGTCAGGCCAGCTCCAAATCGGTCATGTATGTTAGGCTTCCGTTCTCACCATAATCTCTCTCTCTCTCTCTCTCTCTCTCTCTCTCTCTATATATATATATATATATATATATATATATATATATATATATATGCAGCTGCCAAAAAAATGGGATGAATATAACGCCATCTGTGAAAGAATGAAGGATATGGGGTTAAAAGGTTGCCTTCTAGTACACTACAACAACTAAGCCTTTTCCGATGCTAGACGGGGTCGGCTACATGGATTCTTTGTTTCCTGATATCCCTATCGTATGCCATGTTAGTAGTTAACTCACAATAAGCTAGATCATTCTTTATTGTTTCTTTCTAACACTTTTGTGGCCGTTCTCTAGCTCTTTTAATACTTTCTAAATTTAGTTTTTTATACCTCCTTAAAGGTTCTTCTTTCAATCTTCTTTCTATATGTCCAAACCATCTTAAACGATATTCTCTCATTTTATCCTCTATTGGTGCCACTCCTAATTTGTTTCTAATAACCTCATTATGTATACGGTCTTTTCTTGTATGACCACTCATCCATCTCAACATCTTCATTTCTGTCACAGACTTAAATAATGTACCACTCATCTTAAACCATTATGTATATGTCCAAATCATCTTCACCATGCACCACTCGTCCTTCTAGTACACTGATTGACTTAAATAATGTTGTACATGAATTTAGTCTGGGGGACATAAGACAGTCAGAAATGAAGGAAATACATTCAGTTTGGGAATTGATAGCAAAAAAACTCAATGTTCCTATCCCTGCAGCTGAAGATGAAGCACTGAAGGCCTGTAGACGAGAACCGAAAAGCTAAACTCAGGATTGGTATGTCAAGATTTCAATAAATTGGTGTTCGGAACCCTAAGCCAAATCGTTACGTGCATGCCCTCGCGGTGGTTGTTAGAGAGGAGAGCCGCTGATGGGGTTTGAATAGGCAACGACATCCTCTCAAGAACTGAGATCATAATGTGAATCTGGGGATTAGAAAGTTTATGCAACTGCCTATCATTTTGAACTCCAGGGATCATAATCAGGTGATGGAGTTGACAATGGCAGTTTTGAGGGCGGAGTTCTTCATAAATCTGGGATATGAACAGAGCTTAAGTGGCGAAACAAAAGGCCAACATCTTTTTCCTATGGGGATCATCAATTGCATGTTGGTTTAACTGTTCACCAACAATTTTCTTCGTACTTGTGCTAACATTTTAGAATAATGTATTATAAAATAAGCAGGGCACTTGTGCTATTGGCAAGAAAAATTCTTAAATTATAATTGGGAGCAGTGGCCGATCGAGAAAATAGTGTTGGAGGGGGACATACGTATTTCATCGTATTAGGGGACGAAGCATGAATCTCACCCATATATTCAAAATTTCAAAATTTCGGGAGGGCGGCCACCTCCCACTCCTCCATGTAGGTCCACGACTGATTGGGAGTTATGAGGTTTTTTTGTTTGTACAATTCAGAACAATTCTTTTGTTGGTAAGCTGGAGATGATATTCTTTGAACAAAGTTATTACGTATTGTTCATCCCTGTGTAGATTAACAAATAACAACACTCTCATTGCCGCCTTGTGATATCTATGCAGAGTACAGATAATGTGTGAGGAAACTTTACCCGGTCTGCCCACAATGAAAAGATTGCATGTAAGACAATGCACTATTTGTTGTGTATGGTCGTGACTTTATATGGGTTGTCTTGACATTTATATATAAGAAGAAGTTCCACTCTTTCCGGAATGCTTGGGTTTCAAGTTCATTGTCTTTATAGTGTAAACTTTGTAGATCATATTTGCAGGTTTTAAACGAAAAAACGAAAATGACCACGCTTATTAGATACTCATCGTGATGGTTGACCTATCCAATTAAGCATGCATATTATTCTAAATTTTGGGGAATTCTTTAAAACTTCTGTAGTCTTGATAAAATGAAATCAACATGATTTCAACTGTCCTGCCTAACTTTATGACAGTTAATCATCGATGAGAGAAGATTCTGTGGTTTTCGTAGCCTCTCTTTCTCTGCTGTGAGAATGGAGGCTCCTGCTGCACGCCCATGTCAACCATTCATCTATTGCCGGTGATCTGCAAGAACATGAGTGATCTGCGGGAACATGAGGATGTTGATGCGAATATGTACAATATAAGAAACTATGAAGCGTTAGATCCAGTGTGACACCCAAATTGTGTGGAAAATATGAAACCAGTCGATGCGCGTTCACCCTCCACAGAACGGACGGCTTTACCAAATGGGCGTTACATGCATCATTAATTAAAGTCACAATATACCTGCATTGGTGCGGCCAAACCTTGAGATACTCGGTCCTATAATCAAGTTCGTTGGATCGGATACTCGATACGACCCGACCATTTTTATAGCATTGGAGATAAATGGATACGAACCGGATCCAGCATTAAGCCCCGTTAAAAACCAGAGAAAGCAAAGAGGGCAGACGGGTTTTGGATATGGCTGTGGCTGCTCCCAACGGCATTGCTCCACCTCTTTCCTTGAGGGTCGGAGAGGACCAACGTTCGCTCATCACCCGGGGAGGAAGAACGGTCGTTTCTTCCACACCTGCAACCTGCTTTCCTTCTCTTCCGACCCTGGGCCGCTTGCCGTCGGCCGTTCTCTGACAGCAGAGGCATCAAGAGCGCCTCGCTGTATCTTGCCTGACTTCTTCGTCTCCTTCGGATGCTGCTGAACCGTCTCAATCTTTAATTTGATACTAGACCTTGGCTATGATGCTGCCGTCTTCTAGGGTTTCCCCCATGGGCGACGAGCCACTTATCGCGAAGGAGGAAGAGAAGAAGAAGAAGAAGAGGAAGAAGAGGCACAAGGAAGAGAGTTCAGTCGAAGCCGACTCTCTGTTGGTGGTGGAAGAAGTGTCTCGAAAGAAGATTAAATCGGTTCAGCCGGAAACTGAGGAGGATGGCGCCGGAGTTACCACTGGTGCTGGTTCTATGGAGTCCGACTATATCTGGGAGCTACGTCCGGATTCATGCTGGAAAAACCTCGATCTGGTCCATGCGCTACGGAGAAGTGACGTTCCGCTTCAGAGGTTTGATCGAATCGCGCAGCTTTGCAACTCTCCTTTTATATTTTGGATACTTTTTGTGTTTGATCCGTGACAAGTCGTCCTTTTTCTGGTTTTATTAATTTGTTGGGCATCTATGGTAGGAAGATTGAATTTGCGTTTCAATTCGTCAAGTTCAGAGGAAACGAAGAAAGTTCCACTCTAGGGCTCCCGAGTGAGTCGAAGAGAGAATGTATTGGCGTTCCGCGTCTCATTTCTTCTCTTAGTGACTGGGTGCAGTTGGTCATGGTGCCCTCCGACGTTTCGAAGCCCGGAAGCAGAGCGCTGGCGGCAGAGTTATCGAGTGGCGACGGTCTTCTTGAACCGTGTCTGGACTCACGGTTCTGGTTTGTGTTATTTCATTGCTTGAGGTCCGAGTATTTAGAGAGTTTGAGTTTTTCGTCGAATGTGATGAAATCCGCTGCTCGAGTTTTAAAGGAAGCGTCGGTATTTCTAGAGTCTCGCCATCATGAGAACGAGTGTATTTTCCTGCGTGATGTGTTGAACTTGACGTTCGAGTGCTTGTCTATTATTTTTAATTTGCGTGGTAGAGCCATCAAATTCAATTTGGAAGTGTGGGTTTCTACTTCATCGTCCGCCCTGGAACTCATTCATAAGTCATTTTTGGCCACTACCGTGAGTGATGAATATTGTGATGTTTTCCTCAAGGTTTCATCCTTGGTTCTTGAAATGTTTGCTAAATACTTGGCAGTTCATCCGAACCCAAAGAACTTGTTCACTATTTTCGTGGAGAAAATTCTGTCCCCTTTGTTATTGTTTCTTCCTGTTCTGATGAATTTTGTTAAGGCTACAGACTTCCACATGGACAGTCTTAGAGATAGGTGGGCTGCAGGGATCTTAAAGACGATTGAAGACATTTTGTCAAATGGGTTGTTTCATTCCGCTCATATTGATGGGTTCCTGAATCTGCACCCTCAAGTGCCTCAAAAGGAGGATAAGAAAGATGAGCTTCCCCTCGGTAAGAAGAAAGCAATAAAAGAGTCAAACTTGGTGATAAAAAGCTACCATAAGCACATGTTTCATAAGCTGGAGCAGCTTAGGATTGATGAGAAGAATTCCGCTTTGGTTGGTGTTGGGCTACTTCTGGACTTGTTTTTTGTTAAGGTGGCCAAGCAGCAGGGAACTCTTAAGAGATCCTTAAGTGCCAAGGCTTCCATGAAAAGTCCTTCACTAGCTTCAGGTTCTGGTGGGAATCATCTCAATCCCAGTTCAACAGATGGCTCAAAAGAAGTTGGTTATATCACCACTGTCAAAGAAAGAGAGACGATGACACAAACTGCTTCAGCATGTAGGCTAGATGAGTCTATGCACAAGAGTCTCTTTGGTATGTTTGCGGAGCTTATGAAACCCCTGCTGCTTTCCGTTAGAAAATATTCTGAATCATTGACCTATCAGGAGAGTGAAACTCTCGTATCTGTACTTTCAAATACTCATTATGTTCTTGAGTCCATCAATAATTTACTTGCTATACTCTTGAAGGATAAATTCTACTTACGAGCAGAGGACACATCTGAGGAGTTGCGCTTCAGTTTCTTGAAGGAGATATACAATACCGTCTTTGCATTTGCTGCTAGATTATCTCAGTTGTGTTCATCTACATTTCAAAGTTTTAGTTCATGTATTGCTCAAGATGCTGCATTTTCATATAGCAGCAGAAGTATGGGTACTGTAAACTGCACAGATATAATTGATTTAGTTGCCAAGGACGTTGTTGTTGCGTTTGGGTATCTATTGGATATTGACTACAGGGCTTTAGAGAATGACATGGTGGAGTTCTGGCTCCTTTTGCTCTCATTTTTAGCACTTACATTGTCACAGGAGGGAGATTGCCATGACATGCTGGCTTTACATGTATTGAGGCTTGGTTGTCATTTTATTCATGTTTATAGTGAACTTCGTCAGGTAAACAGATAATAATATTGTATCATTTACTTTACCATATAGAAATTTGATTAGGTGGTATTGATTTGGCTGTTGACTGTGATGCATGAACGATATCAACATACAAACAACAACAACAACAACAACAACAACTAAGCCTTTTCCCATACTAGACGGGATGAATGATATCAGCATGCATGTCTTAAAGTTAAAACAATTGTTGGTATTAGTACTTGATATTATGGTCTTTTACTACCAAAAAACTGTTAATAGTTCTTCTATTGTTGACTGCAATTGGCTTGTTGGACCAATTAATGAAAGAATTGGCACATCAACAACTCCTACATTGTCAGATGGTCATCCTCAATGTCGTGTCAGTGTGTGCTGCACTATATCGTAGCATCATAGGACATGCATCAAATTATATTAGCTTCATTTTTTTCATTTTTTTAGAAAGTATGTTTTCTTCATAAAAAACGAATAAAGTATCATTGCATATCATATGGTAGAGTATGACATGCTACGTTACCCTGTAGATTATATGGTCCGGCACACTGTTTACAACATTAATCCTAGCATCTCAACTGGGAACAACCTTGAGTTGCATAGAAACAACTTTAAGATCTCCTGTACATTGTTTTGCTAATGTTATTGCTGAGGGCAGTAAAAAGTAAAGACCATCTCATTGTTGTGTTGTATTTCAAATAAAAACTAGCTATGGGTGCTGGGGGATCTAATAAGTCGTCTCATATGATAAAAGGGTAGAAGAATATACGATGAACGCATGGGTGCATAAAAGAATTGCAGCATTCTGTTAAAGGGAAGACCAGATAATGGTGATTTTTAGTAAGGCAGATCAAATTGGTTAGGGCCAAGAATAAGGTTGGGTTCTAAACTATTCAATGTATTGGACATTAGACAACCACATAACTTTAAATGGTTGTATCTCAGTAAATTGGCAATATGTTGTACTCATTGCAAGCTGTCTACAAAAGAACCTTGTTTGTAGGAAAGTTTGGCATCCAAAGCTTGTGCATCTGTGCCATCCAATGCATAAAATGACAAAAATCTGTCAAAAAATAAAAGAAGAGCAGTAATATCATTTGAATTTAGGACATGGTGCTGGTGGGAATTGTTGAATGTGCTTTAAGAGTACCAACTGGTAGATAGGGAGATTACTCTAATTTAGTGTCTCTGACAGTCTCATATTTATTCAGCTAGTTCTTTCTACAGTGCATCGATGAAGCCACTGATATGAGCAATCATATAGAGGAATAAAGAGGTTTAGTAGTTGTCTGACTAATTATTACAAAAGAGCATCCTGGAGGACAAGAAAAAGGATTAAACCTCCCACTTTTGTACAACAACAACAACAACTAAGCCTTTTCCCATACTAGACGGGGTCGGCTACATGGAATCTTTGTTTCCACAGATCCCTATCGTGTGCCATGTTAGCAGTTAACTCCCAATAAGCTAGATCATTCTTTATTGTTTCTTTCCAACACTTTTGTGGTCGTCCTCTACCTCTTTTAATACTTTCCAAATTTAGTTTTTCTAACCTTCTTACAGGTTCTTCTTTTGATCTTCTTTCTATATGTCCAAACCATCTTAAACGATGTTCTCTCATTTTATCCTCTATTGATGCCACTCCTAATTTGTTTCTAATAACCTCATTATGTATACGGTCTTTTCTTGTATGACCACTCATTCATCTCAACATCTTCATTTCTGTCACAGACATCTTTTGTACATGTTGATGATTAACTGCCCAACACTCAGAACCATAAAACATGGCAGGCCTAATTGCTGCTCTATAATATTTACCTTTTAATTTTAATGGTATCTTCTTATCACAAAGAATACCTGATGCTCCTCCCCATTTTAACCAACCAGCATTAATTCTATGTGTAACATCTCCATCAATTCTTCCATCACTTTGAAAAATTGACCCTAGATATTTAAAACTTTCCTTTTGGGGAATGCAATGTGTGCCAATTTTAATTTCTATGTCCTCTGAAGTAGCCAAATGATCAAACTTACATTCCATATATTCTGTCTTTATTCTACTAAGTCGAAGGCCTTTGCTTTCTAATGTTTCTCTCCATAGTTCCAATTTTCTATTAACTTTTTCCTTAGACTCCTCCACTAATACAATGTCATCTGCAAATAACATACACCAAGGTACTTCATCTTGAATATGTTTTGTTAACTCATCCATCACCATTATAAATAAGTATAGACTTAAAGTTGATCCTTGATGTAACCCAATATTAACTTCAAAGAAGTCTGTCATTCCTTCAAGAGTCCTCACACATGCAATGGGATACCTCTTTTTTTCAAAGTTCTCCAAAGAACCTCCCTCTATACCCTATCATAAGCTTTTTCTAGATCAATAAATATCATGTGAAGGTCTTTCTTTTTTGCTCTAAAATGTTCCATAAGACGTCTCAAAAGGTGAATCGCTTCAATACTAGATATGCCTGGCATAAATCCAAATTGGTTCTGTGTTGTACTTGATACTTGTCTTAACCTATGTTCGATAATTCTTTCCCATAATTTCATAGTACGAATCATTAACTTGATACCTCGATAATTCGCACAATTTTGAATCTCTCCCTTGGTCTTATATATGGGTATAAGTGTACTTGCTCTCCATTCCTCGGGCATCTTTTGGTTTTTCCATATTTCATTAAATAGTCTTGTGAGCCAAGTGATTCCTATTTCTCCTAGTATTTTCCAAACTTCTATAGGAATATTATCTGGTCCTACCGATTTACCACTCTTCATTATGTTGAAGAGCCTCTTTGACTTCATTTTTTTGAATACGTCGGTAGAAATTGTGGTTTATATACTTTTCTGACTTGGCTAAATCTCCTAAACTAATACTAACATCTTTATTTTCATTAAAAAGATTATAAAAATAGTTTTTCCATCTATTTCTGATATCATCATTTGCCACTAGAATTTTTTCATCCTCGTCTTTTATGCATCTAACATAATTAAGATCTTTAGTTTTCTTATCTCTAGCCCTAGCTATCCTAAAAATATCTCTTTCACCCTCTTTTGAGTTGAGTTTTTTATATAAGTCATCCCAAATCTTAGCTTTTGCTTCACTAACGGCCTTTTTCGCTTCCTTCTTTGCTTTCTTATAAGCTTCTAAAGTTTCACTAGTTTTCTTAGCATAATGTAATTTATAACACGCCCTCTTTGTCTTGATTTTATTTTGTACTACTTCACTCCACCACCAAGCTTCTTTTTGTGCCGGTACACCTCCCTTAGATACCCCTAACACATCTTTCGCCACTTTCCTAATATGTATAGCCATATTGTTCCACATATCACAGGGTGTGCCAACATAATTCCAAACATCTCCTTGAAGGACTTTCTGTTTAAATATATCTTCTTTCTCGCTTTTGAGGTTTCACCATTTAGTCCGAATAGCTCGACGCACTCTTTTCTTCTTTGTCCACTTTTTTATTTGTAAATCCATAACTAAAAGTCGATGTTGGGTGGTTAAGCTTTCTCCTGGAATTACCTTACAATCTTTACAACACGCTCTATCTTTTTTTCTACAAATAAAGTAATCAATTTGTGTTTGTGATAAGCCACTCTTATAAGTAATTAAATGTTCATCTCTTTTTTTTGAAGATTGTATTGACTATAAAGAGATCAAATGACATAGCAAAATTTAAAATCTCCCTACCTTCCTCGTTTATATCCCCAAAACCAAAGCTTCCATGAATCCCTTGATATCCTAATGCCTCTTTACCGACATGTCCATTTAAATCTCCTCCTAAACAAATCATCTCCCTTTGTGGAATCTTTTGAAACACCTTATCTAACTCTTCCCAAAAAACTGTCTTTATACTATCTTCTAGTCCTACTTGGGGTGTGTAAGCACAAACTATATTCAAAACCTCTGCTCCTAACACTAATTTCAACGTCATAATTCGGTCACCATATCGTTGTATGTCTACTACACTCTCTTTTAAATATTTGATGTGCATCTTATATGAAGTGCCACAATGGTATTTTCCAAGATTGAACTTCCAGTTCTATGCATCAGTCAAAAAACAATTTGATTGTGCTGCTTCAGAAAATGGTCAGGAAGAATTTCTCTCAATTGGCTCTCCAAGAATTTGCTGTCAGTGATATGTGTCTTGTTTTCTTATGCATTATTGTGCATTATCCATGAGATGCATCTCATCAGATTTTAATCAGTGAGAGTTTTCATCTTTTATTAATATGGAATTTCTCTTCCTAGATTAAGCATATTTCAAGATTTTGTATTTAAACAATCGGGAAAGCATGTTGGAAAGTTCTGACTGTATTATAATGTCTCATTGTATTTAGGTTTTGAACTTCAAGGTGTATTTCCCTTTCGTTCATATTGTCCCATGGTGTAAAGGTACTTATCCAGATGAATTGTGCTGTTTTTGTAGATTCTTAAACCAATTCTGGCACTTTGTAAATCGGCGAGGTCCCGTCATGTTCTTAATTATGATGGATGTTTGGGTCAAAGCTTTTCTACTTCTGATCCTTATTTGACATCAGAATCATTTGTAAAGGCGGTCATAGCCTTGTTTTGCTCTCAGGAATTAAAAGTTGCTATATCTGATGCCGTCAAGACCGCACCAGAAGGTCAAGCAAGTTCTCTGATTGTCGAAATGATAATTGATGTCAAAGAAACATTTTCATGGATAAAAAATTCATCTTCTGGGGTTGATAGAGAAGGAGATGTACAAAAAAGTGAGCATATCTATGACAAGGAGCTGCACATGCATGCTCGATTGTTTGGAAGGGGTTTGTCAGAACTGTATGTGCTTATTCTGGATTCCGTACTTGTTACCACAGGCAATTGTGTCCTTGTAGGAAACTCCGTAAAGGAACTTATGAAGGCAGTACGGCCTTTCTTGAGAATTCTATTGGATGTGCACTCCGATAGCTTGAACAAGTTTTGTTTTTCAGTGACAGGGAGATGTTTATCCAGTTCAGCAGCGACTGCTGCAACCCAACTTATGGCAGGGGAACGAAGTTGTGCATCCTGTCTCATTCTTTTCTTTATACGCTTATATGCTTCATGCAGAAGTTTATACAGGCAATCACTTTGCCTATTTCCACCAGATATGGCAAGAAAGGGTTCAGAAGCAATGGGAGATTTATTTGCAGCATTTTCAGGAAAAGAGTTGACTGAACAGATGGAATGGATGAATTTTGGATACTTTTCTTGGATAAGAAAACCTGGTGTTCCTTTTTTCGACTTCATGCAATCTATGTCAAGCTTCTTCCAGGGTGAGGATTCTTGTGAGGATTGTGCACCTTTGGTCTATGTATTCCACACTGTTTGTTTACAAAGGCTTAATGACTTGAATAGGCAACTAAGTGCTTTTGCATTTTTAGAAGAAAGATATGCGCATTTGAATGATGCAAAGTGTTTGGAAGTTGGTGCTTCGTCTGTTTCCTCCTCTCTTCTGCATGCCGACCAGCTACCTTTAAGGCCCTGCTCTCTTCATTCAAGACAGAAGTTAGGCAAAGAAAGAAAGATATGGACAAAACTTCTTGCACTTTCTAAGACTGAAGCATGTGCATTGACTGCTTTCACAATGAAGTCCCTTTTCCAGTGTTTGAAAGGATATGCACCTTTGAGGAATAGTTTGGCTAGTGAAGTTGGAAGACCTGGAGGAGGTCTGGTAGCATATGAACAGGAGTCATGGGATTTTGGTGTTGGATCTATAAACTATAATTCGTTGCCTGTAGCCGTTTGGTGGCTTCTTTGCCAAAATGTGGATGTATGGTTTGCTAGTGCAACTAATAGGCATGTAAGAAGTTTCTGAGTCTGCTCCTGAAGTTATCTTTACCCTATATAGTTCAAGATTCCAATAGTTCTAGCATGGATGTTACGGTGACCCCAGCTTGCCTAAGCAAAGTCATGCTTCATCACATCTCAATGGAGCTTCTGAATGATACTTTTCTATATGAGCAGCCTGTAAGCTGTTATAAAGGAAACTTCCTACTGTTACAATTTTATTTGAGACTACCTTTTCAGTTCTGCATGTTTTAGTTCATCTTAGTCGGACAATCTAATTTCATATTCTTAAGCTAATCTTTGTTCTCTTTTGCAGACTCTATGCAGATACTTAACATCTAGGGTTTGTCACTCCCTGAAGAATTCTCTACCACCCGCATTTGCTTCAACTGTAAATTTCGACTGCTTGCCTGAATGGTCAGAACTCGTAGCAATGATTGAGAAGAACCAAGCTGTTAGCCTATGTTTTGAAGATCCAAAGGATAAGAACAGTCTCCATTTTGGTACTAAGGAGTCTATGCTTTGTCATAGACTGCTTAACTTTTTGTGTTGGACTCCAAAAGTTTGCTTGGGTTCTAAATGAATAAAAACTTATGTGGCCCGCATTATTAATATTGAGAGGTGAGTTTGATTCTTTACTCAGTTAATGCATTGGTGGAATTGTGCTTCTTTTTTCGCTAAATGTTCGACAGCTAGTATCAGCAGCCAAACTTTAAGTTCATTCAACTTGATTTTTGAATGATGGAGTGATGTATAGATGCATTTTTTTGGATGCTTGCCGTTAAACTTGTTATATACTTGAAGTTCATAATGAAGTCCCTTTTCAACTTGATGTTTCAAGATGTGCTTTAAGTTCACATGTTATGTGGTATATAAGGTGTGCGCTGACCATATACGTCTCTAGGCGGCAGAACATTTGGTTGTGAATTTCCACATTGAATTGTCGCATGCAAGAGTAGTAGTATGCATGTGCCTTGTTGTATACTTGTTAGCATGATGGATTTTTCAATTCGAGGCAGTTTCTTACTTTTGATCCATCAGGATGGATCCAATCTGTTCTTGTTCTTAACCTCTCAAAAGAAAAATGCGAGAAAAGCCTCTTCAAGCAGCTTAAATCTTATCCAAATCCTTTGAATTTGCAGTTATGTGATGTACGTGCCCTGCTTTCTTGTTGCCTTTTGGTCATAGGACTTCCCTTTGGATGTGCAGGCTGGTGGCTTTGTCATTGTTGAGACAACAGAGTGATGTATACGAGGCTTTGAAGCTATTTCTGTGCTGTCGTAGAGCACTCAAATACCTTACAGTGCGTTTGGAAAATGAGGGTCTCCATTCTGAATTCTCGTTCTTTCTCAGAATTTTCGGGAGTTCTTCCTCTTTACAGTGGCTTTTGACATCGGTTTCTGAACTACCTCAACTTGCATATTTATCTTTAGAAAACAATCAGACTGTAGAGGTGACAAATTTTATATTTTCATTAGTTCAGCAGACATCACATATATTTTTTGCAATTACTGAAGGTCAGTCTAAGACAGCAGCTGAATTCCTGACATGCGAGGACTTACCTAGATCTCTATCATATGAGAAATCTTCTCTTGCTGATTTTAATGAAAGAAGTATGTCAGAAGCTGGTTGTAGTTGTATAGCAATGCATTTGGATGAATGGAACTGGTTGAAGCTCTTGGGAGATACATTGTTGGAACGAACAAGAATTTTGCACAGCATCTTGGATGAGGCCAATACTCAAAATGCAGTCAGACCTCAAGATCTCTGTACATCTCACTGGATCAAGATATCTTCTTTGTTATCTTGTTTTCATGGTTTCATAGAGGGCCTTCTATCAGGTTTAGGCATCACTGGTAATTCTTCCAAACGGAGGTTTCATTATGTGTCTGACTTGAAGCAAGTTATTGATACTTTTGAGGGGTTTGTGAATTGCTGCTTGATTATACTCCTTGCACAGAATAGTTCAAGCCCTCAAAAATTTGTGACGGAGCCCTTAAATGGTTCGGTTTTGGAAAACGGATCTTATTGTTCATCTTTGAATCAGTCGTTGTTGGAGGAGTTACTAAAAGGACAAAATGTGGTTCTAGCTTTTCTGGTTGGACAGCTATTTAAGGCATGTGCCAGTATTTTGAAAATAAAACAGCTCTTATTTGTTTCAACAGTTTTAGGTCGAGAAAGAGAAGGTAGTGAAGTGGTGTCGACCTCAATGGATCTTGTTATTGGAGTATCAAATTTACTATTATTAAGGTTATATGACCTAGATGTTCAGTTGCATCCTTTTGCTTTCATTTGGTTGAGTGGACTCTTGAAGTATTTGCAAATCGTGGGGAGCTATTTTTCTTCCATCGGTATCGTTTCCTCACAGGACATATATGGTAAAATGATAGATTTGCATGTTAAGTTGCTCGCAAAATGCATTTCTTTGCATGAAGGAGCTGCATTTCTGGGAACCTTGGAGACAAGTTTATGCTTAGAAGGAGACCAGTTTCAATTTGTGCCAAGTAAAAAGGATGATTCTTTTCCTGTCAGGCAAGACCATATCTTGATCGTTTTCAAATCCGAACTTAGGATGTCTCTTTCAATGTTCGTGAAGAAGCCTCTACAATCCCATCTCTTATCAGCTATTCAAGTCTTGGAAAGAGCTCTTGTGGGGATCCATGAAGGGTGCCCTACAAATTACAATATAGAGACTGGAAGTCCTAGTGGAGGGAGTGTTGCATCGACTGTTGCAGCTGGACTTGAGTGCTTGGCCACAGTTCTTGAATCAGTATCAAGTAAGTTTTTGCCACGTGTGGGGTCAAATTTGTTAAAATGGTGATCTACCTACTTATTGCTGGTTGTAGCTAAACTTTCTTGCATGCAATGAATTGGATGCTACCTGATTGGAAATTTCCTTTCAGTCTGACCTTTCTTTTGTGCTTCTCTTTCTTTCCTTTTGTTTTCAGTTTCGGTTATTGAATCAGTGCCAAATAGACAAGCTCCTGGTTCATGCATCTTCATTTACACTAATTGTCTTTAAATCATCTCCGTCTGGAGGTGGTTCTCAGGTTCTGCACTCTATGATGGTAGAGGATTTATGCTAGTTGTCTCGTAATATAAGTTTCTCTTTCTTCAGCAACTTTTTGAATTATCCTATGCTCTTATGGAGTTGCCTAAGGTTACCATCAAGGTGGTACTCTTGCCCTTTTGTTGAATTTGTTCATCCTCTGTAATTCGTATGTTCAACTGATTTGTGTCTCATGTGATGAGGTAATAAATGACCATAATCAACCCATGCTGCCTAGCTAGCAAGTAAGTGTAACTATACTATTAGGAACAGTATTTTGCAATGATGTTACGAACACCATAAGTTATACTAATTTGTTTTCCATAATTCAAGTTCAGTAAGGAAAGTCTAGTTAAGTGTCTAACTTCCCAGCTTATACGTCTAACTCCTTGGGCTTTAGATTTCCAACAAAACACACCTGGTTGTGAATTTAAGTACTTGACTCGTCTTAGGTAAAAGAGCTGTCTTTTTTTTATTATAGCAAACATGAGTTCTTAAATAGCATCGGATTGCCGTTCCATTAGTGAAATGGGAAAAGGCATTTTATGCCCATTCAGTGTTTATATTATTGGACTAGGGCTGTGCTCATTGAGTTTGGCTTGGTCAGGGTGGACTCAATTTTTTCAAAACCACTTTAAGGAACCCGAATAGGGGTATTTGCTTATTTACACATAATAGTATAAGTGAATGGACAATAAAATAATAAATTATAAATGAGGACGTATTGTATATAAATAAGCAAAGATACTATATATTATAATGCATAACATCCATAATATATATGTATATGCCATATATACTAAATGGCTTGTGCTGCAAATCAATTCCGCGCATTATATGGCTCATGTGCCGTAGCAGTTAGTATTAGTTCCAGTCTCTTGAGGGTTAGTAGGTGCTACCTTTGATAATGTTTCTAAGTATAAAAGTTGGGTACGGAAAACATGAAGGCTAGAAGCTTGCGGATTGTGCAGAGATTGAGCAGGATTGGATCGGATCATTTGTGGCTCTAGTTCTTCAAGATGTTCTAGAGTACTGGTGATATTTTTGGTGTTGTAGCCTATAATTAGGTGATGAGTTAGGTGTCTGTAAGTTCTCTTGGTTAGCAATAATTGTCATAGATGTAACAGTCACTTCACATCATGCATCTCGGTGAATGCAATCTCTGATTTAATATGATTCTACCTACATGTGATTAGTTCAATGCCATGGATCTCATCATCATTCTTCATGGATCTATTCTGAGTCTATGCTTTCTGGAGATACTCATTCCTTTTTTTCCTCACTAAAAGATAATTGTTCTTTAGTTTTTTTTTGGGCGGGCAAACTCATATTGTTAATACCAGAGAGGAAACGCATGTGTTGCCTGTGTTACCACATCCCCATATGATCCTGGTACATGATGTTAATTCTTTTTCTTTTGCAGGTCGAAAGTGTTCAAACATTCTTATAAGATACTTTCCAAATTTTATCAGTGCAGTACTCAACATTGTTGCACACCTTCGAAGTCCATTTATCTTCCTAAAAGGAAAATTGCACTCTGAATCAAGTAGGGATTATGCGGATCCAGGATCAGTCATTCTCATGTGTACTGAATTACTCACAAAGTTTTCTAGACAGAACTCTCGATTTCCAATGGATGCTTGTTTTGTGGCACAAGCCATTCATTTACCTGGAACACTCTTCAATGACTTTTGCCAGTTAATGACATTTGGAAGTGCACGTGGTTCTTTGTCATTGTCTTCCGTTGCAGGGGTCATCCCTGTCAGTTGCAATTCTTCTAGCAAGGGTTCTATTACCACAGCTCCTTTGTCTGTTCACTTGTATGTTTCATGCTGTAGGTTACTCTGTGTGGTTGTGAGGCACTCAAAAAGGTACACTTCATTAACTTGTATGTTCTCATTGTCTTCTTCATGATGTTGCATGGTTTTCTTATGCAAATCTTCTCGCCATGTCCTTTTTTCTGGTTTCTAGAGTTCGGCGAACCGTACATGATGGTTTTTATTCTCCACTTTTATTTGACAAACATTGCAATAGGCTTTCCCAAGTTTGAGCTTCTCGCTGATAGTGTTTGTGTTTCTTGGAATTATGAAGGGAGGTGGGACGAAATGTTGGTCTGCTTGGGGATTCAATGAAAATTCTCTTGTCTTGTTTGGAGACACCAAATTCTGTCTTGTCAAGCAGCGATTTACTTTGGAATGTTCAAGATGCTATAAAATGTGCACGTTCCCTCAGGAGGGTCTACGAAGAGGTCAGTAATACTATAAAATGTGTTTTTGAGTTTGTTGATATGCGATACTTTTATTTAACAAAGTTCAAATCGCTGAGGATAAGCGTCTTTTTTCCAGTTCAGTTTCTCGCCACGTCCACCTTCATCCATTTCCTTTTGTTTATTGTCTGCCATTTTCCTCAGATAGAGAAGCAGCAGGACATCCTTGGCCGGTATGCTATTCATTTCCTGTCAAACTACATATGGATTTACTCAGGATATGGGCAACAAAAAACAGGATTCAAAAGGTCTCTCTCTCTCCGTGTCTGTCACACACACATAAGGTGCACCGCTTCTCAGATAGATGTACACATGCTTTATTATTTTCTGAAAAGCACAAATTCGTGAACCGGTATTTGGCAGAGAGATTGACGAAGCTTTGAGGCCTGGTGTACATGCATTGATGAATATAATATGCTCTAACCCAAGATCCAAAAAATCCGATCTGCAACAACTGCATGTCGGCCTGGAAGGTAATTAGGCTTTTAAAATGTATAAGCTTGCAAAGTATTACTAAACTAATTATTTTGTGACTCAATTTTTTTAGCCAGGAAATAATTCTTTGAACCGTCCGTTTTGCAGATGGTACATGCAGAAGTACACTGGCTGCATTGAAACATGACTATGAAGTCAACTTTGAATATGGTGGCAAGGTGTAGAATGTTAGGGATGATCCATACAATGAGTGCCGAGCCATCAAAATCAATTAGTAAAACCGCAGTGCCCGATCACTCAACCCTCCGATCAAGAAGACAGATATGGAGTTGCTCAGCTCACTGGCTGCATTGCGGGTGTATTGACCACATTGCTATCGTGCCTTGTCACCGTGGAGGTATGGCTCGGTAAAAAGACTGGTCCTAACTCAGGACAGTCGATTGGCGCTGCTACTATTAAATGGGCAATGCCTACCGGAGGTCCACTCGACTCAGCAGTCAGAAGACATGGTGCAATCAGTATATTAGGCAAGAAGAAAGGTTCTGTTCTTCACAGAAAGGCTTATGCCATGACTGATGTGCTTAGAACTTCCATCTATTCTATCGTTTCAGTCTTCCATGATGAGATGAAAGCAAGCATGAAGTCGGGGAATTTGGAGAAGGTTTGGATCAGTGACGCCAAACCACTGTTTGGAACTCGAGAAGTTCTTGCCCACAAACTCAGCCTTTTCATAGATTTCCGAGCAAGTTGAGTTTTCTTTACCAGATTTTTGTCTTTGGTTTTGAGGAAAGCTCGTTGGCTTTGGTGCGTTTGAGATGGAGAAATGGATCGTTTTCTAAAATGTTGTGTTCTACCAAAATTTTGTGCCAGTGACTTGCCACGAGCAAATTGGAGATGGGGTAACAGCTAGACATTCTTATACGAACTGCAGTTGTGTAACGAAATCTTCTTCCTGTATCAGTTTCCTAAACGAGTTGAGTTATTTGTGTAGCGTTATGACAAAGTTATCAATGAAGCATTCTCTGTGTGTGTGTGTGTGTGTGTGAGAGAGAGAGAGAGAGAGAGAGAGAGAAACAAACAACTAATCGAATTTGTTCTTTGGTAAGTAAAATTCGAGCTAATAGCTAGCCAGACAACCAATATTTCTGTTCTCATCAATACATTTTCTTTCTTTGAGAAAGTACCTATTAGTTCTTGGTGCAACCCTGCAATATGAGCTGCGTTTACTGGCCAAAGATCGGTATCTGGTTCATCGTCAATACGTTTATCTTAGATGCATTTATCATCATTTCCTCGGTAGAGTTGCACTATAATCTTTCACTGCATGGTGAATGATGAGCAGACTGGCAACTCAAGGGCGGTTCTTCCATGCACAGTTATGGTTTGGTTTAAGTTGTCTGCAAGTTGCATCTGTTAACACCATAGAAACATTATTCTTGGTTTATAAGTGGCCCAAGGTTGTAGGCAGAC
Source organism: Brasenia schreberi (assembly GCA_036023115.1). Taxonomy (NCBI): domain Eukaryota; kingdom Viridiplantae; phylum Streptophyta; class Magnoliopsida; order Nymphaeales; family Cabombaceae; genus Brasenia; species Brasenia schreberi. The sequence goes on from JAYKKT010000091.1 coordinate 6,342,172, forward strand.
AGTTTATCATTCTGAACGCGAGGTGCGTGAATGCTGTTTGAGAGGTAGTTTCAAGTTGCAGTGTGCTGATTTTGCAGAGTTAAATGCTAATTTCGTATAAGATCGAGCGCAATGGTGACTAAGAATCCATGTAGTCAACACCACTTAGTGTGAGAGAAGACTTTGGTTTTGTTATCGGCATTGGTTACTTGTCCACTTACTGTGTGCTAACCTTTCTCTCCTGACTTGGTGACCTCTGAGTAAGCTCTTGTGGAGAAGTTGAATCTTTTTTCAGATTTTTGAGCCACTTAAGTTTCTTCATTCTTTTCAGGTCCATCCAAGAAAAAACATATCGAGTTCCCTAATCACCTATTGACTTGAATTTTAGATCACACCGGATTGGAGTTGAATGGAGCTTTATTCTAGTAAGCCCCCAAAAGAAATTTTTTTGCATGGGTATGCATGTGATATATATATATACACACACGTGTGTATGTATGAATGGTATAAGTGTGAATTTGAGTCACATGAAATATGTATGTGTATCTATATATATATATATATGTATGTATGTATGTATGTATGTATGTATGTATGTATGTATATGTATATATATACACTAGTCATCACAACGAAGCCCACCTAACTTAAAGATCTAGTGCAACTTGCAAGATATTCCATCATGCGCTGTTTGATTGTAGTTCTAAAGCAAATGGCCACCAACTGGGCTTTGTTGACAGCAGGAAAGGACGGCCTAGGGACCATGTATACTCCTCGAAACAAAATAGTTGTGGGAGGTTGTTTACATGTGCGTTATGAAACTCGTTTTAGTGCGAATTGGGTGGTGTATTTCGAACACGGTTCTTTTAAGGTGTATTTGTTTCGTGGCATTAGGACCCTGGTACTAAAACTAGAGGCCTAAACTTAAATGATCTTATTACCATGATTCCGTGTTTGATTTACGAAAGACATTGATGTTTAAGCTTTTGTGCGAGGCAATGTAGCAACATGAGAGAGATGTTTAGGTTTTTGTGTGAAGCTTCTGTGTCCAATTCCCGTGATCCACCTCCCTCTCCATTACCTTGATTTTTTTACTCAACTTGGGCCTAAACGTATCACAGTTCCATATGCAACTTCTCCATACTTGAAATTAAGAGCACTAAAAATCAAAGCGAGGTTCTCTTGGAACCTTGTACTAAACACATCTTTACGTTCTTGGTTCTGGGAGATTGGATAGTTCAGCTTTGTATTGGTTCCACAATTACTCGGAACATTGACATTTTGTCTACCATCAAATAGGAACATAGTCCTAACTTTCTGGGGTGAAATTGGTCAAACATAGGGGTGTTCATGGTTTGGCTTGGTTCAGTTATAGCTACAACCTTGAACTAAACCACTATTTGCAATTCTTAGTTTTTAGAGAACCGACTGAATTGTGGTATCGTCAGAACCAAACCGGTGATTCCGGTTTGGTTCGCTTATGAACTACAGTCTTACTTATTTTAGGGTTTGTCTAAATAACAAGTATTATGTCATCATATTATTTGGATCTATGGTCCCAATTTAATATGTATGTGAGGTTCTAAAACTCACATATATAAACTTATTATACATATGCATACAAAGTTTATATGTGTATATGTATGTAATGGTCCGGTTCAGTTCTCATGGATTGGTTCCAACATTGGAACAGTAAACCCACCAAACCGGTAGTTTGATTTGGTTCTAGAGATTTGGTTTGATCCCAGCAGTTCCTTGAACACCCTTAAACATTATTGAGCCAAATCAAACCAGGTAATACTCAGGCTATTTGGATCGGATTGACCCAATCGGGTCAGATCATACCTCTACTATTGTCAGTGACCCGATAATCAGGTCAAAAACCTGAAGCCGGAGCAAGTCCAACAAAACCTGGTTCCACTCCAAAACCGGTAAGTCGACAAACAAATAAGACCTCCATCTGTTGTATAGTGAAGTCTAACAAGGCGGCCATCCAAACCCCCGTCTCTGACTGTTGTTCTTTTTAATCGCCGGAATGTCCCTTCCATCATCAAGCTTTTTATGATCACGGTGTAGTAAGCGAAGTTCTCGTTGTTGCACTCGCGCTCTAATGGCTTCCAGTCAGAAAATTTTGGTGCTCGCTCTACTCTTTGTTCTCCTTGCTTTCCAGCTTGCCGAAGGACGTCTGCGTACAGGAACTCATACGGTACTCTCTCTCTCTCATACACACGGGGTGAATATATCAATTACAATTTCCGTAATTGAATTAAACTGATTGTGATATCTGTCAGGTTGGGGACAGCGGCTATGGACGATCTGTTCTTCAGTCCATAGGTAATAACCTCGTTTCTTGCTGTAACGTTGAAACTTCAGCATCGCAGGCTCAACTTCCTAGATCGGTGAAAAGGTTTGCAATCTTTTTCTATTTTTTACTTGAACCGAGGCTTCTTGGTCAAGTACATGGATTCTTTGTTGCATTGCGCACGATGAAGAAGTGTCCTATCAACTTTAAATCAAGGATTCTTTTTGTCAAACGATCCAAAGTTGAACCCTTTCTGGTTTTGCTTTTCCTGCAGATTGTGATGCAGCATGCAGCTCGAGGTGTCTGCGGCTGCAGCTGAACTTGGCTACATGCAAGCCCGCTTGCCTTAGATGCTGCAATGGCTGCAACTGCGTGCCTCCAGAGAATCCCTCACCTGGTGTGGATCCATGCCATTGTTACCCCAACATGCCCACTCGCTGGCTTCCCAAGTGCCCCTAAATCTTCTGTGCCTCTTTCGTGTCGACGAAATCAAGCCCAGTTTCGTGTCACCGCATGCATTACACCCATGTCTGTGTTCATATAGGCTGTAAGCAGTCATACCACTTGTGTGAATAAGCTCCATCATTGAGCTACGATTTGCGACATTTCGGCTGATCCCACTTAGTGTAGAATAAGGCTTGCTTTTACTTTTGGTTTGATTGTGATATTTCGTCTCTAATGGTATATTACTCAAGCTTGCCCATCCAGAGTTCACGAGCTCAAGATTATGAGTTCGCATGTCTCTCTCTCTCTCTCTCTCTCTCTCTCACTCACACACACACACACATATTTATATATATATTTATATATATATATATATATAACAGGATCATGCATCCTCACTCATTGTTTCTGGGTGGTATGAGTTTGATTTCAAAATCTTTAAATAGCTTTGAAAAAGTATGAATGATATTTTTACAGTGAATGAGCATGAATGATTAGGTATAAGCATTGCCATGATCCAATCTCTCTCTATATATAAAAAAAACTAAATCATATCGAGAAGCTACTCACTCGTTGCTCTATAACTATTTTTGGTGGCACGAGTATAATTTCAAAGGTTACATGAGGTATTCGAAAAGTGACGATGAACAATATTATTATACTCATGCTACCAAATATCCTAAGTTGAGAAATCTATCAACTCAACTGGAGAACCTAAATAGAGTTTGGATTGATTGGCCCGTGATCATGCACACCAAATCCAAATCGATCAAATCACCAAGTCCAGAACTCAAATGACCCACGACCAAGTGGTTGAAGTATACAACTTCCATTACTGGGTATGTACGATAGAAAGATGGGATAGGAAACTTGGCTGCTGAAGCTCAATCTTAATAATGAGAGGGAAAAGGAAAGAATAAACTTGCTGGGGTTGGCAAAATAAAACACAACATTAAAAAGAAAACAAACACAACTAACACGATTCGAGAAGTCTATGATGGTGACTACCACAAGTAGCACAAAGATTTGAGTCATCTTCAGGTAGACCTATATGCATGAACACAAAGTGACACGATACCTTGGTGACTTGAAACACAAAATTGCTGGCAATGTACTACCCTACAACCGGAATCCAGTCCAGACACAGCTGAAAAAGCTCGTGTTATCGCTGCAACGTGTTGCTTGGGACGAGCTCATACACGGAGAGGGTGCAAGAACCCAGACTCGGTTCCCTCGCGAGTTGGATCCAGTTCAGGCAACTAGGTTCAATGGCAGAACGTGACCTGATTAAAGCAACGTAGGCCATAACTTTGCTTCATCATAAACAATTGAACATAGCCTGGTTTAACCTTGGGGTACAAATACACAACGTAGGTTTAACTATTCCAAACCCTCGGTTAAACTGTGGGTTTATGAAGGGCGTTGAGATTTTCACGAAACGTCTCACTTGAATTTCATCCAAACCGTTCTTCTCCTGACTTGAGGAATCTTTTTTGGCTTATTTAAGTCGATAATAAACCTTCTTAATATAATTTAAACTATTGACTCGATACATCGCCGAAAATCAATTAGTCTCCCACACACACAAGTAGATGTACACACACACATATATGGGGCGAGTCTAATAGGCTTGTCACTTTATATGTTTTTTTATCCTTGAAAATATCATTCATTCATCGAATTGTTGAGTTCAAAAAGCAAAATATACACAAATAAAATAAACTTACAAAAGGATAAAAGTATACTTTCTTTTTACTTTTGATCATTTAGATTTTTAAAGATATAGAAAATGTATAGCATAAGTATATGTACTGGGTTTGTGTCTATTTTGGGTTGGGTCTTGGTTGACCCAAACCTGATCCAAATTTTGTCAGGTTGCTATTAGCTTATCCGGATTGATACGAAATGCATAAAAGCTGATCCGGACTGGGATATTTCTGGTCAGGGCCGGATCGAGTTGTCAGATAAGGTCCAAAATTGTCGCCCCTAGGTTCAGCACGGAGTGCACCGCTGTCCTGTTACAACTGTGAAGCTGGATACAGAATCGCTGGTTGATGCTGGTAAACAGTCCGAGCTGTTGAAATCGTCTCCGTGCAGTTCTCTCTCTCTCTCTCTCTCTCTCTCTCTCTCTCTTAGCTGCTACACCCATAAATAAATGTGTCCTTCCCTCTCAGAGTCACTTACTCTTTGCACACTGGCACAATACACCTATCAATGGCTCTCTCTAATCTTCTTCTCATCATCTGTCTCGTTTCTTCACCTCTCATCTCCCTGGTAGATGCAGACTCTCTCTCTCTCTCTCTCTCTCAGACACACGCACGCCACTCTTTTGTTATTTAAGCGTCATGCCATCGTTAAGTGAGTGAGCTTACTTGGATCGCAGATAGCGGGTACGGACGTTAAGACTTCTCCTCCTCCTCCACCGATAGTAGTGGGTAATCTTCCTTCTACTCCACCAGCGGCGACAACCCCAACGCCACCAACGGTGAGCCCTCCACCAAAGACTCTTCCTCCTCCGGCCGTCCTTCCGCCACCAAAGACTCTGCCTCCACCGACGACCACACCACTCCCTCCACCGACGGTTTTTCCTCCACTTATAGGTACGAATATTTTCTTAACGCTCCCTAAGAGGAGTAGAAAAAGATATGCATATGTATATGCATGCTTAGGCCAACTTCATAAGGCATATGTTAATATGCAAATGGTAGAAAACAAGAAAAAATAAAGATCAGAAAAATTCATATGTGAGCAGGGTTGCTTTAGAAAAACAGTGGCTTGCCTGGTTAGAGGGTTTGGCTTGCAAGTTTATGGTCATGAATTCGATTCCTTGGGATTCATCTGGCTTATACCTCCCCCTTTATACCATAAAAAAGATTGCTCAAGGACAGCTTTAGCTCAATGACAGAGTGCTCTAGCACCGTTGTTGAAGGTGCTTGTGAGTGTGTCAGGTTTCGGCTTCCTCTTGTAACGAAAAAAAAAGAGAGGGTTGCTTTATGAAAAACTATGTGCACAAGAGTGCATTCTGATGGAACACAGTCGCCTTTGCTAATTAAGCAGAAACACAACCATGAAAAACCGTACTCAAATCTCCGTAAATCTAATAGCACTTATGTGATTCCTAGCGCACAAATATATAAGAAGGATCACTTAAACTTGTTTTGGTTATTTTGAACCGATCTTTACTAATATATCGATGGTGGGGGCTCAGAATGGCAAAGTTTTCCACGCTTTAATGATTGGAGTGTTTCTCATCATAATGCACTCTTGTGCACATCATATTTTTCATAAAGCAACCCTCTCTTTTTTTTCGTTACAAGAGGGGGGCTGAACCCTAACACACACTCACAAGCACCTTCAAAGAGTCGAACTCCCCACCACCATCCGCAACCGTGTTAGAATACGCTGTATAGTAATTTTTTTTTTATGATACAAAGGGGAGGTGTAAGTCTTTTTTCTTTTCTTTTCTTTTTTTGCTTTTTTAAAGAGAAACCGAAGCTGTGTACCCACGAGGAGTTGAACTCCTGTCACGGTGCGGAATTGCCATAGACCCATCACTCTGGATACACCTTGACGTTCTTTTCTTTTTGTTACAAGAAGAGGCTAAAGCTTAACACACACCCAAACAATTGGCCATAATGCGTTGATCTGGAGTATACAGAATCGCTTCTCATATTGCTAGTGCATATGCCTGCGCAGATTGTGGTGGTGCGTGCGCTGCAAGGTGCAGACTGTCTTCAAGGCCGAACCTATGCAAGCGGGCTTGTGGGACGTGCTGCATTAGGTGCAAGTGCGTGCCTTCCGGGACGTCTGGTCACTACGAGGAGTGCCCCTGCTACGCCAACCAGACCACCCATGGCGGCAGACCCAAGTGCCCTTGACTTGCTCGCCTACCTTCTTCATAGGCAGTCCGTATGATTGGGTAGCTTGTATTCATCGATATTCTCACTCTTTTTAAGTCTCCTATAATCTGGCTTTACGCCGTTAGATATCTTTCCTGTCTCAAATGTGGCCGTGTGATATCTAAACGCTTTGGTAGCACTCTGCTCGAAACTATTACTAGCTAGTATTGGTCTCTCTCTCTCTCTCTCTCTCTCTCTCTCTCTCTCTCTCTCTCTATATATATATATATATATATATATATATATATATATATATATATATATATATGTGTGTGTGTGTGTGTGTGTGTGTGTGTGTGTGTGTTTTGACTGTTTCACCATCGCAACGCGGAGGCACTAGTCATTACTCCTCGTTACGACAAAAGCATTTAGGCCCACTCTTGGTGTGGCAACAAGTACCAAGTGGGGAAATATATATATATATATATATGTATGTGTGTGTGTGTGTGTGTTTTGACTGATTCACCATCGCAACGCGGAGGCACTAGTCATTACTCCTCGTTACGACAAAAGCATTTAGGCCCACTCTTGGTGTGGCAACAAGTACCAAGTGAGGAAACTTTCAGATGCACGCTCGGTGGAGACGCCGTTCCTATTTGTGGTTTATGATTTTAGTAGTGGGCCACGAATGGATCTTCACATCCACTCGAGCATTGTCATCACTTCTTTCTTTGACGGAAGCCGACCTGCAGTCCACGTGAAATGTTCCCAATTGGCTTTCTCAGATATTCACAGACGTAGCATAATTTGTGTTTGAGTGTTTCACATAGAGCCTCAATCTCGAAGCATGATAAGAACCGAATCCACAGTTAAGACTTAGTTTGATTTTGAACTACAGTTCTTCTTTTTTAGTCTCTTAAAAAAATTAAATTTTTTAGTCTCTTTAAAAAAAATTATGATTGATGAGTTAGTGGAGAAGTCTAAGGAAAAAGTTAATAGAAAATTGGATATATGGAGAGAAACATTAGAAAGCAAAGGCTTCTGACTTAGTACAACAAAGACATAATATATGTAATATAAGTTTATCATTTCGTTATTTCAAAGTACATAGAAATTAAAATTAGCACACATTACGTTCCCAAAAGAAAAGTTTTAAATACCTAGGGTTAATTTTTGATGGAGATGTTACGCATAGAATTAATGTTTGTTAGTTAAAATGGAGAGAAGCATTGGGTATTCTTTGTGATAAGAAGATACCATGAAAGTTAAAAGATAAATATTATAAAGCAACAATTAGACCTATCATGTTTTATGGTTCTAAGTGTTGAGCAGTTAATCATCAATGTCCAGAAGATGTCTGAGACAAAAATGAAGATGTTGAGATGGATGAGTAGTCGTACAAGAAAAGACGGTATACATAATGAAGTTATTAGAAACAAATTAGGAGTGGCACCAATAGAGGATAAAATGAGAGAATGTTGTTTAAGATGGTTTGGACATATAAAAAGAAGATAAAAAAAAAAGAACCTTTAAGAATGTATGAAAAACTAAATTTGGAAAGTATTAAAAGAGGTAGAGAACGGCCACATTGAAAATAACTAAATTTGGAAAGTATTAAAAGAGGTAGAGGACGGCCACATTGAAAATAACCAAAACAGATCAGAATAACACTTATATATAAGCAGATTTCTTCAGAAAGTATTGTTTTCTAACAAGAAATCATCACAGGGAACATGTTTGACTAGAAGTGACTTTCTTCCATGGAAGAGCACAAGGTAAGTAACATTAACTGGAAAGGTCTATACTCTAAGTTTTTTTATTATTATTTTTTAAAACAATTAAAATATTTAAACGATGGATTCTCAATAAGCAATACCGTTGATATATTTGAAGCATGTTCAGAAAGCAATTTACAAGAAAAGATATAGCATCAATTCATACCAACATCATCCTCAAATTTTGCGTTGATCAGGTCAGAAACAAGCTTGCTAATTGACTCTTTTGTCTCATTCTGGAAGGGAAAAAAGTCTATGCAAGAATGGAAACAAGAACCACTAGCAGTAAATGAGGAAAATATAATTTCTAGACAATCTCCACAAGGATTTACAGATCATCAAATATCACTTCAAAGAAAAATAATAAGAAATACATAATGTGCAACCATACAAACATGATGAACGAGATCCCCAAAAGCTCCTCTCTGATATTCTCAGTGCCATACTGACATATCAATATGCTAATTTAAAAAGATAATACTGAAACGTGCAATGAAGGGAGAGACACAAACTAAATGCTTATTACAGAAATATGCTCAGTGAGATGTAATTGGATGTGAAGGTTATCAGGAGAACCCAAAGTTGCCAAACTTGGCAACTCATAAGATCTCAGCAAATGTACCAACATAGGTGTCATTCGCAACACAATTTCACCAATACCCCAAGAAGGTCACCTGAATGGTCCCCGTCTCTAACCTAAACAGCACCATAGTGTTCTTGTTTGTCCAAAAGCAGGGCACATACTCTGTCATCTCATTGATGTGGAATATGGGAGTGATGGACAGACTCCTTGATATAATGTCCCAGCGCAAGTTAGGGTAACTAACACCTTTGGAACCAATTTCAAAGACAATATTGCAAGAGCCATGGACAGAGAACTAGATATAACATTTCATTGAAAGTTAGGATGCCTAAAACCTTTGGAATCTTAATAATACGACAAAATCATCATACGCTAACTCGAAACAAAAGAACCCTGTTGAATAACAATATAAAGGTCAGAATTCATTTAGGACATATTCCATCATACAAGGCTGCAGCCGCTGCACCAAATGTCTAGGGATAAAATTACTAAACCTACCACCAATCTCTCTAAACAATTGGTTAGATGCAAGGAAAGTACAGTAGGAAGAAGTTACCAGAGTAACTTTCAGAAATGCATAATGGTCACGGTGAAAGAATTTCAAGAGCATACAAGGGATTATAATTTTCAAGTAAAACCTTTGGGACCAATATAAAGGAACAAAATTTGAAAAGGCAGAAGTATTGTATCTTACACATTTCCAGTTTCCTCCAACGAAAAACTGAAAAAGAAAAAGGAAAATGGGTTAGAATTAGTGAAGCAGAAGAACAACATGCCAAAACCAAAAGGAAGCCTCCTCCCAAACTAATTAAGGTTGAGCAACATGAAATGGGTTTAAACTAGGAAAAGTGAGGAGAAAGTAATCAAATCAGTGCTCTATTGACTAATTTCATACTTACCTGTATGGTTATTAATGCACCACATGCTTGGGAAGATTGAAACTTATATGAAATACAAGGTAAAACGGAAAACCATCACACTACCAACAAAAGCAAATAATAATTGAAGCAAATCAAACTCTTGATATACTTATTTGGTACAGGATGAAACAATTCGTTCTCTGAACTTAATATCTCATTATTGAACAAAGGCGATTGTTGCATTAGTCCTAACATGATCTCATTCTTTTCATGGTGAAAGAGAAAATACAACATGCCAACGGAATCAATGGTCAAACCAGACAACCGATATAATGTTGTGACACATACCCAATAATCTATAACCTAACAGGGGACCAAGATTCAGCCCATGAGTCAAATGTGCAAGTGCATTAACTTTAGCAACCATAAAACAAATATCTTGACCGGCATGTCCAATTCATTCCCATTTACTGAGGCATGAAAACTTTCCCTTTCTTTTTGCTGCATGAAGCGAGGAGCCTGTTTCCATATTAATGCTGTGACAGCACCATGCATTGATCAGACAGAACGAGAAACTCAAGCCAATCCATAGAAGCCTATGACAAGGCCAAAACCAACACAACAATGACAAAAGCAACAGCGAGTTCCACCACACTATTGATAAGACCTACCAAAACCATTTCCTTTCCCACACAGGGTCGAGTCTATTATGTTAATTCTTATGTTGTGAAAAATCTCGCGCCATACAAACATATAAACAACATTGCTGAGAACCGAAACAGAAAACCAGAGGCCTACAACAAATCCAATAGTCTGAAACATGTCCGAAAGGTAATAGCTTATAATTCAATTAGCTTAAGATTTGAAACAATCACCGTTTCAAGTTTTATGAAGCACCCAAGGAAAAGCCTAACTTGGGCAGCTAACAGGCGAAAACCATACACTTACAGATGACTTCATCACTTCGACTATACCCACTACTCAGAAATAATTAATGAGCACAAAAGGAACCGTGCCAACGATCAGAGTGTGAGACTGTTTAAAAGCTAAAACTTCGCAAGTTATAGCAAGCATTATCCACAAAATCACCCCCGTTTCAATTTGAAATAGAACGAAGCATATCTATAGATTTAATCATTATAGAGGAGCAGCCTGTTTGTCAAATAGATAGCCGAAATGCGATCAAGATGCTGCATAAAACGAAGCGGAATGAAGAAGGCAGATACCTTTCCGGTGCCCGCCATAGCAACAACCGGCAGGCAGCCTTTTCCGACATGGAACTGGTAGAAGGATCGAGACGCAGTGAGGTACGACCTAGTCCCGCAAACTGGGAGAAGGGAACGGCAGAACCACCGACGGGTTCTGAGCGAGAGTCGGGAGGAAGAGAGAGGGACGGTCTCCGCCATTCTCGAGATCCGACTATCTGAAACCAGGCGCTCCCCTATGATTCTTGCTTGCAGGACGCCTCCCACTCGCTCCTCTTACCCTTTAAGGTATTCATTATCAGTCCAACTTTGGGAGGGAATCATATGGAGCCAACATTGTGTGGATCCCCATAGCTAACAGTCTCTCTCGCTCTCCCTCTCTGTGGGTAGTAACTTTCAGTCACTTGGTAATTTGCTCTCTTTTTGAATAATAGGCTGCAGAAATCTCAGTTGCATCTTCCTGTTTGTTTAGTCCGTCTTGTGAATTGGGGAGTTGGAGGAGGATATCTTCCCATCAATTCAACAACTTCCGCCACCTATAAAATCTCTTTCAGGTCATGCATGCCACATGGCAGTCTTTAGCTATTAAATCAAAACAACCGATACCACCCTTGTCCCATTTACTTGTTTATTTATTCTTGGAGAAAAAAACCACTTACGAAAACAGGATCGACTCCTCGGGCTGTCGCTTTTTTGTGGCTTGTTTTGTTTATCAAACAAGGAGCGAGGCTCATGTTAAGATGAGCGCCAGTCCCATTAAATGAAAATTTCGCTCATTTAAACTAATAAGTAGTTTTTTGCACAATTTTTATATACAAATAAAACCATCCGCTGTTTTGGACAAGTTCAGTTGCCCAGAAAATTGGATATCACATGTATTATGGGTGATAGTGGTTTGGTTTAATTCGATTCTAGTCTTAACCTCAAACCAAACCGTTAGTTTCAGTTTGAGACCCGGATCCAAAATGTAAATTTAATTTTCCTATTTAAATAAAAAAATTGCAGACACGTGTCTATTTCCATAAACTTAATCAACTTTATTTAATGCATGTATGGACTGCTTAACATAAAATTAACGAATTCCAATGAGAGTGACAACTCGCACGAGATGAGAAAGAGGGACAAAATTTGCTTACTGTCAGCCAACTTTCTAGGTTTTTTTTTTTTTACCTTGAGCATGAAACTTTCGTATTGGAACAGAACAATGGATCTTAAGCATATAAGTGGGTCTTTGATCGTAGTCTGACTCTCGCTGGTCGGTGCACACCGACGTGGTGAAATGTAGCCCCATTATATAGATCGGTTTGAAGAGTGGGAACGGCGAAAGTCTCACCAACCAAGACTTCTGAATCAATGTGCAGCCAAAAATTCACTTATGTAAAAGCAAGAACGAAAACAAATCTCATACCTGTCCATGGTGGGAAGAGCTTGACCTAATCACCAATCTGATCCCAGGCAGGCAATTCTTCACAAAACTCAGCTTCATCATGAATAAATAGCATCGTTTGCCGTGAACATGTAATTACATATAATACATAAAGGTGTTCTCCATGTCTTGATAGTAAAGCTGGTGAATGCAGCTCGTATCTCCAGCGAGCAATCACCAGCAGAGGCACCACCACAAACATTCATTAAGGGGTGGCTCTTGCTATGATCTTAGTTAAAGACCTCTCGTTGCATGGGATTGTGGTGACACCTCTATATTGGGAAAACTTATTATTTGCATGATTTCCTCCAAGAAGACTCTACAGGGCTTATTATCCCCTGGTTCCTCAAGTTCACTAAGTGACTGCATCGAGTTTTTTTCTTTCTTAACAACTAAATATGACACTACACCCAAGTTCTACTCCAAAAATATAATTCGTACAAAATGAAAGAAGAAGATAATGTAGTGGAACATATAAACTGGTAAGAGACTTAGTTGTAACAAAGTCAGTCATCCCAGAAGTTATGTAGATATCTAATATTCTAAAGAGTATCCACTACTCTTAGCTTAGGAGTTGAAATAAACCTTTCTTAACTTCTCATAAAACTAGCAAATTAACAAAAGCACATGAATAAAAACAAGAAAAAAAATTATTAATAGCTAAAGATGAACAAGGTTCATCTCAAAGCTCAACCAGAAAAAAAAATAAACCAAACAAGAAGTTTGGCAAGAAGATGGCTTTTAATCATTAAACTCTCTATGAAGAACATAAGTACAGCCAACAAGATCTTGATTTACTTGTGGCGTACAAAATGGTTTATTGTCTCCATCATAATTATCTACATAATTCACAGTACCTCTTGATCAACATTTTAAATTTCTGTTTCTAAGTTTCTGGAGTAATTATCAGGTTCATGATATAGATATGCAACAATTCATGTGTCTAGGCTTGATTATCAACTCTATGTTCTGTACAGTGCATGAAACAGGCAAAACGGTCCAAAGTTATGTCCAAATTTCACGAGGACTACGAGTCGTGAAAGACATGGACGTGTTTCTACGTTGGTGCCTGTCTGCATCAATATGATAAAGAGGTGTTTATGAAGGCCAGTTGTGTGGGACCTTTTTATTTGTGGCATAATAGAATAATAAAGAATACTAATCTAACATTATAGGGAAAACATTTAAGAAATATTAATTACCATTTAGGAAGCTAGTTTTATGTATGAAATTAGAAAAATATAATAAAGCTTGGGCATTTAATGCCCTTTGTATATTCTAGTAGGCAAAGATGGATAGAAAACTCGGAGTAGATCTATTTTTCTTTATATATTAACCATTGGTGAGGTGAAATATGCACAGCGTTGCTGCAGATACACCACAATGTTTATCAGGAAGGATAATACGGCTGATACTTTAAACAAAAATACGTTTCATCTTAACCATTTCTATCCTCTGTTCATTGACTGTTTGTTGTACGTGCAGTGGGGCTACTTCCAATCTCTGCAGTTCGTGATGATATTGCTTCTAACCACATTGCTCAAATAGAAGCAAAGACGAAAGAGAGCCTTGCTCCTTATCAAAGAATGTGTGCTCAGAGAAAGGTCTCATATTTTCTTTTCTTGATGAGGAAGCTGTGAAATGTCTTTCCTCTCACAAACTCTTTCGGTTACTTCTGAATGTTGTTGAATGTTATTTCCCAAAAATTGCTTCTGATTTTTTGTTAAAAAAATTACTTGTGAATATTGATGACAATATTTCGTGATCCTCATCATTTGTGTGGATGCAGTGCCGTGAATTGCATGCATGCACATAAGTTTGGTTTAGCACCAACTAAAACTTGTGCAGATTTTGATGCGTTCATTACTGATTTCACATTTTCTGCTGAAGCACCTTAGCCTTTATCTTCTTTGTACTCGAACCAAAAACATATTCCACTAGTTAAAGCTTTGGGCTATCCACTTTACACTTTAGGTGCACGTGAAATCTTTGTTAGATCCTTGTTGATCAACTTGTGATTGAGGTTGAGCTTGCCTTAGCTTTGGGCTAGTAGAGACTCGCATTATTGCCTCTATCTCTGTATTTCTCATCAATATTTTGTACTGAAACTTGAAGTTTATATAGGTGCAAATACATTCACAACTTTTGCGTCGCTCTGTTCTGTAAGCCATAACATAATAACTCTGGCGCCCCAAAGGGGCATAGCTCACTAGCTAGGGGGTTTGCTCTCTGACAAAAGGTCAGGAGTTTAATACCCAAGTATACATCTGGGTAGGAATCTGCCTAACCCAGCTTGCATATCAAAAAAGGAAAACACAACTCTGGAACATGGAGTGCAAATTATGGTTCTTGGATTCTAATAGTTAATGACGAACATGGTATTTATTAGATTTTAACTGTGAGGCTGAGCTTCTGCTGTGTATTCTTGAACTTCCTAGTCTTAGGTTTCATCATCTTTTTCTATGTCATTCTTCATTATCTGCATGTTTTTTTTTGCTTTAGGGTAATTTGATTTGTTAATATCGCATATGTAGGTAGAAGCAGAGACGTTGGTGATTGAAGCAGATGATGTGGTCTCCGCATTATCTGCAGAAGTTGCTAAATCTGGAATCAGCAAGCTTGTATTAGGGTCTTCCACTCGCAATGCTCTCTCCAGGTAGCTATCACAACGTTCATTTTATGTGAGTGCGTGCATCTTCCTGTGTTTGTTGTTTGAATATAGCAAATGACAACTTGTAAAAGTTGTTTATTCATTTAATATGTATGTATCTGTGCATTTGTTCTTTTGTGGAGAAACATGTGCACAATGGCATACTATGTTCACAAAAGTTGACTGGAATATTAATAAGACCAGCAAATCTACAATGATACACAAAAAGACATGTTGTTGGCACACAGGACCAGATCACTGAAGGCACTGGGTGATACCCAGGATGGCACACGGTAAAAGGTTAAAGGAGAAAACATGAACGTCAATTACTTCTTGGCAAACACGTCCTGCATTAAGTTAAAACAGGAAGATGATATGAAGAAAGCCAACACTTTCGCATTTTGGTGACATTCTGTTCCTACTATGCTTGAGGCATTCAGTGGGTCAGATTTAAGTTAATCATCTTCCCACCCAAATGATACACTTGACCAAATAAAGTAGGAATAACTGGACCAAACTTTGGTGGATTGGCACTGGGAATGATCCAGATCTGTGTCTGAGCTGTAAATCAAGGACCAGGTGCGCACTGTCCCAATGGAAAGAAGCAATTCATGTCCTTTTGTGTATCATTTTAGATTTTCTTTTGCTTTCTTGTCTACTTATCCAAGAAAAGATCAGGAAGCAATAATGCCTTCCAAATCGGGAGCCCTGTAATAACATCTAATAGCAGCCCCACTACCTCTGCTACCATCATTCTCTATGATTTGCCTCTACTTCACCTCCTGCATCAGCCCTGTAGTGCGTGATTCGCCTTCACCTTACTTTGCTATCAGATGGTGAATGTAACCCCGCCACACCTGATTTGCGTATGCCCTATCTTTTGCCTTTCGTATTGGAAGGATGATGCCGGACATTGTTCTTCCTTGTAGAAAGAATGATCTGTGACGGTAAAACAAGTAATAGATGTAATAAACTGCCTATAATTTTC
The DNA here is from genome assembly GCA_036023115.1 of Brasenia schreberi. NCBI lineage: Eukaryota > Viridiplantae > Streptophyta > Magnoliopsida > Nymphaeales > Cabombaceae > Brasenia > Brasenia schreberi. The sequence continues at coordinate 6,358,223 of JAYKKT010000091.1, forward strand.
TCTACATTGTTTGCCCCTAATATTTACACATGAATCAATCATGGGCCAACAGAAAAAGAAGACATCAAATGTTCATGAAGTGCAGCTACACATGCTCTCACACAGAATAAAATGAAGGCATTGGTTTTAGACCACACAGATAGGATGTTAGCTGGTTATAGTTGCAACTTGCTCGTTTTCAGTTTTCTTAATTTTAATGATATCAAAAGGCACGAGATGTAACGTAATATCGACCATTTTCAGTCAAGAATCGATGGAATACATGAAGACAGGCCATCTTCTCAGATTCCATGGATGCGTTAAACCTTTTCAAAAGGAAACGTTTTCTCTAAATCATTTTTTTAACACATTTATCAAATATGTTACACCTCTCACATATAACAATAAGGCTTGTAACGGAAAGTCCAGAACGGTAAGATAGGAAAGGCGAAGCCGAATGTTAATTTAAGTTTTCTATTATAAATTTAAATATAATTAAAGTAAAAAAAGAGAAAAGAAAAAACATCTTTCTTGAAAAAGCCTTTTGTGGATAACCATAGACCGCACTCTCCCTTCTTCCTCCTCCTTCTACTGCAATCCCGGGTCATCTTTCTTCTTCTTTTTCTTCTTTCTACGGTATAACTGCTTTAAGAACTCCGATGAGGATCCTGCACAAGAATTACAATAGTGGTATTGGGACAAGGTTGACCGGAATCTGCAAAAGAAAACCGGTATGCCTTTAAGTTCAAAAGAAAAAAGGAGGAGAGAGGGAAGACGCTGGAAAAACTTGTAAGAAACAAAAACACAAAAAAAGGAGGACGAACACTCCTTTTTTTAAAAAAAAAGGTGATGCGAAAGCCATCCCTTGATTAGGTTGGCCTGAGCCCGTTAAATTTTATGGTCATAAAGGTGGAAAATTTGTCTCCACCAGATAGGAAATATTCTCACCAAGGGTTGAAAACATCGAATGACAGTGGTAGGGAGGGTCCCAACGGTGAGGACTAGCCCCCTCCTCCACTCTCTTCTCTCTTCCTGTTCTCTCGCCCTCTCTCCGTTTTCTTCAAACAAAAAACCTACCACATTTTTCTTTAAAAGTGACATAAAACCACGGTCTTCTCGAGTTTCTTCGAAACCGCATCGGGAAGAGACTAAAAAGTTTGTTTTACCCTTGGCCATTTCTAATAATAATGAACATGGTAAAATTACCAAAAAATCTAGATATTTTAAGTTAGAAGATGTTTTTGCCCTTAAACAAAAGAAATGACATTTCTATCCACTCGCAGTTTACAAAAAATTACCAAATACCAACGTGTTGAAATTGAATTACACTATTGTCCCTGGTCGTATGGGATATTCACATACCTACCACTGAATAAAAAGTTAGTTTTACGTGTTCTTACAGAGTTATTGATTCGGAATGAAAGACAAAATTACTATTTTGTCCCTAATCGGTTTCAAAAAACACAGGAAAACCAAACATAATTTTATAATTATATCCTCAATTTTTTTTAAATTATAAAAAATAGATTAGTAAACTTATGAGTTTGCCCTTCCAATCTTAGATAAATTACAGGGACGGTAATAAGGAGAAAGTTACATATTTGACTCCGGATTGGTTCTTAAATAACAGAATCATATTAAGGTTTATTTCAAAATGGTGCTTAGGCTTTATTTGAGATTTATTTTTGGTAACTAGAATTATTTGGAGTTTAGTACATGGTTATTTAGCAAATTGCTCTTTGATGGTTGGCTATTTGACATCTTATTTACTATATGTTTCATGTTGAATGTTTTTCTTTGATACTATTATTTTTGTCAAACAACAAAAAATGACTTCCAAAATTTGTGTATTTGAGTTGGCAAAAATCGATAAACTAAACGGTCTAAACTTTCAAACATGGAAACGACATATCCCATTGGCCCTTACACCAGAGGGCATGGATTATGTACTTAAGAAAATATTTTTGCCCCTACTCCCAATGCAACTGAACAAAACAAGAAAATATAGAAAACATTCCTTAAAGATGACACAATAGCCAGAACCATACTACTAACATATATGGAGGATGAGCTATTGGTCTTTATAGTTTGTATCAGCATTTATATTTATGAATTCTGTCTTAATGATATGTACATATTTTGCCAAGATGTCTAAGGGTTTGGATTTATGCCAGGTAGATCTACTATTGAAGCGATTCACCTTCTGAGACGTCTTATGGAACATTTTAGAGCAAAAAAGAAAGACCTTCACATGATATTTATTGATCTAGAAAAAGCTTATGATAAGGTACCGAGGGAGGTTCTTTGGAGAACTTTGGAAAAAAGAGGTATCCCATTGACATATATTAACCTTATAAGAGACATGTATGATGGTGCAAAAACATGTGTGAGGACTCATGAAGGAACGATAGACTTCTTTGAAGTTAATATTGGGTTACATCAAGGATCAACTTTAAGTCCATACTTATTTATAATGGTGATGGATGAGTTAACAAAGCATATTCAAGATGAAGTACCTTGGTGTATGTTATTTGCAGATGACATTGTATTAGTGGAGGAGTCTAAGGAAAAAGTTAATAGAAAATTGGAACTATGGAGAGAAACATTAGAAAACAAAGGCCTCCGACTTAGTAGAACAAAGACAGAATATATGGAATGTAAGTTTGATCATTTGGCTACTTCAGAGGACATAGAAATTAAAATTGGCACACATTGCATTCCCCAAAAGGAAAGTTTTAAATACCTAGAGTCAATTTTTCAAAGTGATGGAAGAATTGATGGAGATGTTACACATAGAATTAATGATGGTTGGTTAAAATGGAGAGGAGCATCAGGTATTCTTTGTGATAAGAAGATATCATTAAAATTAAAAGGTAAATATTATAGAGCAGCAATTAGGCCTGCCATGTTTTATGGTTCTGAGTGTTGGGCAGTTAATCATCAACATGTACAAAAGATGTCTGTGACAGAAATGAAGATGTTGAGATGGATGAGTGGCCATACAAGAAAAGACCGTATAAATAATGAGGTTATTAGAAACAAATTAGGAGTGGCACCAATAGAGGATAAAATGAGAGAACATCGTTTAAGATGGTTTGGACATATAGAAAGAAGATCAAAAGAAGAACATGTAAGAAGGTTAGAAAAACTAAATTTGGAAAGTATTAAAAGAGGTAGAGGACGACCACAAAAGTGTTGGAAAGAAACAATAAAGAATGATCTAGTTTATTGGGAGTTAACTGCTAACATGGCACATGATAGGGATCTGTGGAAACAAAGAATCCATGTAGCCGACCCCGTCTAGTATGGGAAAAGGCTTAGTTGTTGTTGTTGTTGTTGTTGTTGTTGTCTAAGGGTTTGGATGTTGTTGCTCCACTTAGATCACAAGTTTTTCTAAGGGCATCTTTGACTTCTGCTTCTAACTGTTCAAACCATAGCTTAACATTTCCTACAAAGGATGATTCTTTGTAGTTTGATGTATTTGTTATATCTATCTTAGTTTCTATCATGTGTTTTCCTATCTCTGATTCCCAATAGTCAATACTTTGGGTTGTATCTGGTGTACAATCTAGATTTAGGATTCCTGTTTCATGTGAAGTTTTTACTAAAACATCTGTTTTAAGTCTGGATTCCCAAAATCTCGTCTTCTATCAGAGGTATATGTTTCATATGGAAATCTTTCATATTCTGGTTTCTTGTTTGATTGTCTATGTGTTATGGCTGATTGAGCTGTACTTGTTGATCCTTGATCTGTTTCCATTGGTGCTTTACCTTTGTTGACTGGTTCTCTAGGTGTATTCATATTGATTTGTTTTTATTCTTCAGTATCTGTAGCCTTAGGTTATATAATTGATAACTGATGTGTTTCTGCTATTAAGTCTGTGTATGTTAGACTTCTATCTTCTGAACTATCTGTATCTGTTGATATGAATTCTTCTGAGTTATCAGAATTCCTTTTGATAGCATTTATCTCTTTTAGTATAGGTTGTGTCTCTGTGAACTCTATAGCTTCAGATTTAGGTGTTACTGGTGTATCTTGGACTACTGGTGTATCCAGATTCATTACTAATGGGTCATATCTTTCTTGGGTATCCTGCCGTATATCTAAGTTCATAACTACTGGATCGTAGGTGTCTTGTAGTGTATGCTTCTGGTGCATGACTTCTTGTTCTACTATCATGTTTTCTGTTGTCTCAATTGGTTTTTCTAATCTAATTTCACATGTTGTTTCCTCCCTTTGGGCAGTTACAACAGTTGTTGGAACCGGACATTCTAAAGTTTTAATTGTCTGTTTTATATCTTGTGTCAATTGTTTAGTCTGTTGGATGGATTCTGTTTGTAATACAATGAGATTATCCATTTTTTGGTTTGTTTGTGTTATATTTGTCATCATGTTTTCAAACATGTTGACTAACTTGTCAAATTTATCATCTGCTTTGGGTTTTGACTTTTTATGCTTCCTTGGTTTGTCTGATTCTGTAGAATCTGACTGTTGACTTTCAATTGGGTCTTCCAACTGTTTAGGTTGTCTTATCTGTACAGTAGGTTGTCTTATCTGTCTAAACAGTTCCGGTTGTCTTATCGGTACAGTACGATATTGTCTTAACTGTTCCGATTGTCTTATTGGTACAGTCTCTATATGTTCATCATATAAATGTTTTTCTGAATTTTCTTTATATAATCTTACTAATTGTTCTGCAGATGTTTCTAAATTTAGATCATCTTTATCTAATACTAAGTGATATCTGTTTTCTCGTCTTTGCAAATCTTCTGTTTAGCTTTGTTATATGTATTTCCATTTGTTGTCCATAATATCTTGGTCTTTTTATTATATCTACAGTACGTTCGTATCTATTCATTCACTGTATAATTTCTTTGTTAATTTTCCTATTACTATCTTATCATTGAATATTGATGTTAGATATTCTGTATGTACTTTATATAAAGTAGCATTTGGGTTACATATTAAATCTGGTCTATTATTATCTGTTTTTAAGACCTTTGTCTTAATTATCTTAGGGATTGTCTTATCCTGTATATCTTTTAAGATTTCATATATTGCAATTTCATATAATGCAAGGGTAATCCTTACATGGGCGGAGTTGAATTTCAACAATAGTAAATGATAAAAAATAACTAAAACATATCTCGTGTGTTTTGTTTGTTTACTTTGTTCTTGATATAATACTTCTGGAGGATTGGTTCTTTTATGTCTATTCGGCTGAGGTTTCCTCATATTATATAATCATTTATGTTTTCTAAGTCTTGTATGATTGAATTGATATCTTTTGTACAATCCGTGTTTGGTGTTTCAATGTAACTGGTCATTCTGTTTAACTGGCTTTCAGTTATGATGTTTTGTTCTACCGATGTATTTCTTCTTATTGGAAGTTTTTCCAATCTCTGTTTCTTACTACTTGATCCGTTCTGTTTATGAATATCTGAGCTACTTTGTTTATGACTACATGATCCATGATTCATGCATAGTTCTCTGTAACTTTTCAAGTCTCTGGTTATTTTATGTAAGTATCTTTTGTTTAATCTCTCTCTTATGATTCTATTCTCTTCTTCTGTTATGTATGTATTACATGGTTCTGATGAGTTCATATATTGTCTGTTTGAATCGTTACAAGGCTCTGCTGTATTATGATATCTGTTTGAGTTATAACCTGGCTCTGAATTTCTATATTGCCTAATTGAATCGTTGCATGGCTCTCATACCACTTTTTGGGGGTTATCTTGCGCTTCTACTACCTTTGGGTTTGGTTGCGAAATTTCTTGAACTTCTTGATCTTCTAAGAATTTTATTTTGATTTTGGGTATGATTATATTATCTGTGTTGCTAACTTTTGTTAATTCAACTATGATTGTTTTTGCTTGGAACATCTTGGTATAGTTTTCTAAACTTCTTTCCTTCCCCTGTCTTTATTTTTCTCTACACATTTTCATGCTTTGATTCCTTGTGTATTAATCTTTAAACATCTATCTGAGTTTCTTCCCTGTTGGTTAATAATAATACCTTACTAACTCAAACAACTTACTAATTGTATCACAGATTAGTCGTTATACCATCATCCTCACCAGAGTGTCTTTGGCTACAGAGTGTCCATGCTGAGTGTGCATCAATCAGTATAAATGTATAATTGTATATGACCTCATCAATTCATATCTGAGAGTTTACAGGTATAGAACCTAAATTTGATATTTGAAATGCAAGATATGGTTTTGCACTTCCGGAGATCCTGTCATTTCCCACATTTCTAACTACTGGTCTGTGACAATTATTGTCTTGTTTACCAATATCAAGTCATGCAAAGCTCATCCTGGTATATTGTTACATTCAATGCAGAACAGTTGAAAGATATTGGTTGCAAGTGGGTCATTTTGGGTCATTCAGAAAGAAGACACGTTATAGGTGAAAATGATGAGGTAGGGCTCTTATCGTTTCTCCTCTTTATCTTCTTTCTTAATTTTGGATATGCTATATTAGGCATCATATACTTGTCCCTTGTCAGTTTACACAAATATAGTACTTATTATATCCTTCATTCTTAGTTCATAGGAACCAAAGCTGCTTATGCCTTGAGCCAGAATATCAAGGTAATTGCTTGCATCGGTGAATTGCTATAAGAAAGGGGAGCAGGGAAAACATTTGATGTGTTTCCAACAGTTGAAGGCTTATGCAGGTTCCTACATCCACCTTTTTATTATCCTTAAGTTGCAGGTGCTGAAGATCAGAACAGAGTTCTGTTTGAGACATGCTACCACTTTGATGCAGAGAAAGTATCCAGCTGGGAGGACATAGTAATTGCTTACGAGCCTGTCTGGGCCATTGGCACGGGCAAAGTAGCTACACCTCAGCAAGCACCAGAAGTTCATGCAGCAGTTCGTGATTGGCTAAAGAAGAATGTCTCTGCTGATGTTGCCTCTAAGACACAAATCATTTATGGAGGTATACCACTTAAAACCAAATCTTCTGGTCTTATTTGGGTTTGGAACTCAATTTTGTGGAAGTCTAGTATAGGGTGAAACAAACTTGCTCTAGGAGTGTAGCCTAAGAGTTTGCATTGATTGTCAGTGATTATTTTAAAAATAATTTGACTGCAGGCTTATTAATGTCATGTAATTTATTAATGATTAATGGCGTGATCTATGAAGTAGTTTTTTGTCTTGCATGTTTGAGGATCTTCCTGTTGAAAACGTGAAGATTTCAGGATACCTCGTATGCTGTTGGCTGTAATTTGTTAAGATCAGGGACCTTTAATGTTGGAGAAAGCTGATTAAATGACTATATAGGCAATAAGAATCCCAAATCATGAGCAGGAAATAAGAGTTTGAATAGCAGCTTTGGCTCGGTTGGTCTGACTTGTCAGCCATGGTATGCATAAAAGGTGATAAAGGGTGACTTGGAAAATTTTCAGCCAAAGCCTACCAAAAGGGGCAGCACTAGAAGTATTGCATATATGTTGGAGTAGCTTTAATCTAAGAAAGACGATGCGGGATTAAAGAGGATTGAGGCCCCCAACTTTTTATTGCATTAAATAGACTCGGTAGATAAAAGCAACCTGAACAATCAGGTGGTTTTGTATTCCACAAAAGCCACTCAACATGAGATTGGTATTCTGACATGTATCTAGCGAAAGATTTCCATTATGGAGAAAAATATCATGCATATTATATACTACATTGATAGGCATGATTGCAAACTCGCCTCTTTTAGGCAGTAGTCTTTTGAGTATGGTCTTTGTGAGCTTTTTCCATGAGTCAGTGACTCGTATGCTATCTAGCAGTGAGTTCTATTGATATTCTTACAAAATCAATTCTTTCAGGCTCCGTAAATGGAAGCAACTGTGCAGAGCTTGCGAAGCAAGAGGACATGGATGATTTCCTTGTTGGCGGTGCGTCCTTGAAGGTAAACTATTCATGTTAGCGAAATATACGATATCTATGCGTTTTCAAGAAAAACAACTACAGGCCATGTATATATGCATGGGTATAAAAAGGACAGTTCGAGTGCTATTCATGCTCTCCTCTGCTTAAGGCACTTCGTTTCGGTAGTTCTTGGTGAATCAATCAGCATACTATAGGTGCGCACAGGCCTATGCATGCAAAAACCTGCACATGTTCACAAAGATCATCCGGCCTTTCCGTGATAATTGGATGTGTTTGTGGGCTTGCATGCGCATTCGCAAGCATACGCAAGCCTAGCATTACATTTACATGTAGGTCCTTTCGATGATATTTGGGCATTTCCTTTATGTTGAATCAGTAGATACTTGTTCCAAGCATGGGTAATTTTTTCTGCTCAAACTTCAAAGCTTAATATGTTAGTGACCACCAATTTGTGTTCCAGGGCCCATAATTCGCCACCATCATCAATTCAGTAACTTCTAAAAAGGTATCTGCTTAAAGTGGATCACATGCAGAGTGAAAAAACAAGAGACAAGTTGTAAAAGTTTATTTGATTCTTGTTTCCAGTGCAGTTATCTCTCTCTCTCTCAATATCTGATTGTTGTATACAGTACGAACAATAATCTTTTCTAGGAAATCCCAGTAGGCAATCATCCTTTTGTTCGTGTTTCATCATGTATGTGAATTTTTCAGGTTGAGTAATGTCCACAATTTTGTAATCAGTAGTTAATTCTGAGGAAAATGCTTCTGTGGGCATGTCAATTGTCCAGTTTGCAGACAGACAAATTCATCAAAGCAAAATAAATGACCAGGATTTCATGCGTTGTGTGTGTGTGCATGCGTGCGCGTGAGAGAGATTAATCTGCCATTCCTCATTCGTTTCGACTGCCAGATCTACCACCCACGCTCTGTTGACAGCTCCACTGCCGGTATGTTCGTTTTGGCAGCACAAAAGAGAGTCTCTGATCGTGGTTCGGCCTTGTCATTGTTGGTGGTGGTGGTCTTTATTCCGGATTTCCGTAGACAGTTTAATATCATTCATATACAGCGTCTGATCTCAGATTTGGATCCCTTCAGGTTGAGGATATCTATCCAGCTTCTTCATATTCCTTAACCACGCCGCAATTTAAAGATAATTTCTTTACAAATTTGTATTAAGCACAAGTTCGTGTATAAAGGGAAGTTGGGAGACATGGTTCAGGTGGGTTACGTTCATAAAAAAGTGGAACTTTATGGAGATCCGGTGCAAACGATCAAGTAGTGGAAACTTCAGTTTAAAGTACGATCCTACTCGTTTGGTTAAGCGTGTTAAAGTTTTATTTATGCCACATTTTGTCATTCAGGGCTTTTATTTACCATGTTTCCTTGTCTAACAGTGAATTGCCTGGCCTATTTCTCCATGATTACAGGTCTAGATGATAACCTAAGGCAGATTTTCAAGGCCATAAACCATGAGATTAGTTATATAATTTGATATAAAAGAGGTCGGTTGATACCTACAGAGAGCTTGATCAGCAGTTAGCCTCACACTAGGATCTTTCACCAACAACTTCTTAACAAAGTCTTTAGCACTATCTTTAATGCTCGGCCATGGCTTCCGACGAAAATCAGGCTTCTTTTCAAACACCTGCCAGTTGAAAAAAAATATAATAGCTTCATATTCTATTTGGTCAAGTGATAACTTGCAGTAAAGTTTAACAAGAAAAGATTCTAATTGGTTACGACATGGCGATTCCTCTGCTACCTGTCCTTGGAGAGTTAGGGCAACCACAAGATCTGTTGGGATTAGTGCTGGATGTTCACTTCAATAACATATATAATTGGAATTAACTGAAACTACCGATATGTGTACAGTCCAAGGTTCCTTACTATCCAAAGATTTTATGACTTATTCCCTTAGGGATAGGAACAACAACAACTAAGCCTTTTCTCATACTACATGGGTCGACTATACAGATTCTTTGTTCCACACATTCCTATCATGTGTCATGCTAGCAATTAACTCACTATAAACTAGATCATTCTTTATTGTTTTTTTCAATACTTTTGTGGTCATCCTCTTCCACTCGATATAAACTAGATCATTTTTTATTGTTTATTTCCAATACTTTTGTGGTCATCATCTTCCTCTTTTAATATTTTCACAATCTAGTTTTTCATATATTCTTATGAAAGCATCCTTTGATCATCTTTCTACACGTCCAAATATTCTTAAAAGATTTTCCCTCGTTTTATCCTCTATTGGTGCTACTCTCAATTTGTTTCTAATAACCTCGTTATGTATACTATTTTTCTTATATGACCACTCATCATTCTCAACATCTTTATTTATGTTACTGAAAATTTTTGTAGTATATATACAACGATATGGTGATCAAATTATGATAGTAAAATTATTGTTATGAGTAGAGGCTTTGAATATAGTTTGTGCTTACACACCTCAAGTAGGATTATAAGATAATATAAATAAGGGTTTTTTAGAGGAGTTAAAAAAGGTAATTCAAAGAATTCTAAAATGTAAATGATTTGTTTTGGAGGAAACATAAATGAATATTTCAGTAAAGATGCATTAGGATGTCAAGGTATTCATGAAAACTATAGTTTTAGGGATATAAATAAGGAAAGTAGGGAGATTTTAAATTTTGCTATAACTTTTGATCTCTTTATAGCCAATACAATTTTCATAAAATGAGATGAATATTTAATTACTTATAAGAGTGGCTTGTCAAGAATACAAATTGGTTATTTTGTTTGTAGGAAAAAATAGATCGTGTTGTAAAGTTTGTAAGGTAATTCTAGAAGAAAGCTTAACTACTCAATATTAACTTTTAGTAATAGATTTATAGTTAAAAAGGTAGGCAAAGAATAATAGACTCTATGGAGCTATTTGGACTAGATGATGGAACCTTAAACGTAAGAAATAAGATATATTTAAATAGAAAGTTATTCAAGGAGATTATTGGAATTATGTATGTACGCCTTTTGATATGTAACAATATGATCATACATATTACAGAAATGACAAAAGATGTGTTAGGCGAATGTAAGGGAGGAGTACCGACACAAAAAAAAGCTTGGTAGTGGAGTGAAGTAGTAAAAAATAAAATCAAGGTAAAGAATACATGTTACAAGTTGCATTATACTAAGAAAACTAGTAAAACTTGGAAGGCTTGTAAGAAAACAAAGAAAGAAACAAAAAAGACCATTAGTAAAGCAAAAGCTAAAATTTAGGAGAAATTATATAAAAACTTAAACAAAAAAGGTAAAAAAGATATTTTTATGATAGCTAAGGCTAGAGATAAGAAAACTAAGGATCTTACTTTGTTAGATGCATCAAATATGAGGATGAAAAGATTTTAGTGGCGAATGATGATATCAAAAATAGATAAAAAAATTATTTGTATAAGGTTTTTAATGAAAACTCATATGATAGTATTAGCTTAAGAGAGTTAGCCAAATAAAAAATATATATTAACCACAATTTATATCGACGTATTGAAAACAATTAAGTCAAAGAGGATCTTAAATATATGAAGGTTGGTAAATCTACCGAACCACACAATATTCCTATAGAAGTATGGAATATCCTAGGAGAGAAGGGGTTCACTTGGCTTACAAGACTATTTAATGAAATATAGAGAACCCAAAAGATGCCCGAAGAATGGAGAGCGAGTACACTTATACCCACATATAAAAACAAGGGAGACATTGAGAATTGTGTGAATTATCGAGGTATCCAGTTAATGAACTATATTATGAAATTATAGGAAAGAATTATTAAACGTAGGTTAAGACAAGTATCGAGTAGAACAGAGTACCAAATTGGATTCATGCTTGATAGATCTACTATTTAAGCGATTCACCTATTGAGACATTATATTGAACATTTTAGAGTAAAAAAAGAAATTTCATACGATATTTATTGATTTTGAAAAAAAGCTTACAATAGGGTGCCAAGAGATGTTATTTAAAGAATCTAAAAAAAAAGAGGTATCCTATTGACATACATAAATCTTATAAGAGACATATATGATGGCGTAAAAACATGTGCGATGACTCACAAAGGAATGACAGACTCCTTTGAAGTTAATATTGGGTTACATCAGGGATCAACTTTAAGTCTATATTTATTTATATTGATCATTGATGAATTAACAAAATATATTGAAGTGTATGTTATTTTAGATGACATTGTGTTAGTGGAGGAGTCTAAGAAAAACTTAATAGAATATTGGAACTATGTAGAGAAACGTTACAAAGTAAAGTCTTCTAACTTAGCAAAACAAAGACAAAATATATAGAATGTAAGTTTGATCATTTAAATATTGAAGTGTATGTTATTTTAGATGACTTTGTGTTAGTGGAGGAGTTTAAGAAAAACTTAATAGAATATTGGAACTATATAGAGAAACGTTACAAAGTAAAGTCTTCTAACTTAGCAAAACAAAGACAAAATATATAGAATGTAAGTTTGATCATTTGGATATTTTTGAGGACATAGAAATTAAGATTGACACACATTGCATTTCTCACAAGGAAAATGTTAAATACTTATGATCAATTGTTGAGAGTGATGGAAAAATTGATGGAGATGTTACATATAAAATTAATGATGGTTGGTTAAAATGGAGAGGGGCATTAAGTGTTCTATGTGATAAGAAGATACTATTAAAGTTGAAAGGTAAATATTATAGAATAATGATTAGACTTATTATATTTTATGATTATGAGTATTGGGCAGTTAATCATCAACATGTGCAAAAGATGTATGTAACAAAAATGAAGATGCTGAGATGGATAAGCGATCACACAAGGAAAGATCATATATATAATGAAGTTATTAGAAATAAATTACGAGTAGCACCAATAGAGGATAAAATGACGGAAAATCGTTGAAGATTGTTTGGATATATAGAAAGATGACCCAAGAAAAACTAAAGTGTGAAAATGTTAAAAGAGGATGAGGACAACTACAAGAGTATTGAAAAGAAATAATAAAGAATAATCTAGTTTATATTGAGTTAACTGCTAGCATGACACGTGATAGGGCTCTATGGAAATTAAGAATCCATATAGGCAACCTCATCTAGTACGAGAAAAGGCTTACTTGTTGTCTTTGTTATTACAAAAAGCAGGTCCCGTTCATCGGGAAAGAAAGAACCCATTTTGGAGGTGAGCATAAAACAGTAGACTCATACTACCAATGTCACATATTCACGTGCATTATTGATGTAGTTAAGGGCACCTATCTAGAGTGAGAAAAGCCTTGGTTTTAGATTTTGTGTTGCTTTATGTACTTAATAGTGCATCATTGTTCATGGCGGTATTTTGTGTTTGAAATGGTACCTATAGGGGGAAATGTCTTGATTGGGGTTTTGGTTTTACAACATTAATTCTTATGATATAAGGGATCACCCTTGCATGGCCCGTCCCAAGCCTAAATAAAGAGGGGTACTTGTGTCCTATTCCAACCCAAAATACATTCTAAACTATACGGAGTAAAATAACATAAGGGAATACATACCCATCTTCTTGCCGTTTAAAACGTAGTTCAAGAATATGTATTTATCGCGATTTTTAATACCTACTTTTTGTTTAAAAGGTTGTTGGGCGGTTGCGGACATCCGAACCGATCCCAACCCGTTTCATTCCTTGAGCAAAGGGTATATGTAAAGCCAACCTCTCATTTCACAAAGAATCAGGGTTAGGGTTTTTCCTTCTGCGGACAACTTCTCCGCACCCCCTTCATAGCACCATTATCTCCCTGTTGCTGCCGGAGATTCGTCCTTCGTCGACATGGCTGAACAGGTGAGATATCTTCACTCTCTGTCTCTGTCTTCTTCTCTCCGTCTCTTGGGTTTTTTCCGTTGCTACTAAACTTGTTCTATTTCTCTCTCTTCCTCTCTCTGGTTTCTTTTTATTCTTTTGGTTTCTATTGACCATGTTCTGCACGGTTTCTCGATTGTTCGTTTTGAAGATCTAAACTTTTTACTGTATCTGAACGTTTGATCTTTGCACTTCTCCGTTTACAGTGTATTTATTTGATTTAATTCTTATTCCGAACATTGTGATCTTCAACCCGACTGCTTTGCCAAGTTGAGGACCTGCGGTTTTGGGTGCCAGTTTGTTAAATAAATCAGTACAACGCGATAAATCTTACAGTGTAAGGTTTTTATCTAACTCTAATGCTAACTGGTTTTGGGACGGATGGAGGAGGTTTTAGGATCGAGACTTGTTGTTACTTATCCGTGGTCTATAATGGGATAAATAAGAAAGACGCTCTTCTACAATTAAATTATCTATTTTCCTGGACCCGATTTGATTTATCAGAAAAGAACACCAGAAATTATCTCTGTCTATGGACCGAATGAATGCTTTGGAGTGATTATTTGGTTCATATATTCCGGCAGTGAAGCGTTTATGTAGTTTACAATCCATTCTATGCTCCTTTGGGGGCAGCACAGAGTGGGTGGATGGGTGATTCACCTGTCTGCTGTTACATAATGTTTGATGGGGTAATGTCCCGAAGCTTTTTTTTTTTTATTGGTATGGAAGGTATCTCAGTTGTGGGAAAACATTTTGTATAAAAAACTTGATAGGCTTGAAAAGTCGGTCTTACTTGTAGTTTTATTTGGAACATAAGATCTGAGATTGTTTTTTGCGGATCATATTGACATGAATTGCTTCTTTTGTTTGTCTCCCATCCCTATGTTTTGTGTACGTATTGACGTTGGAAGCTCATCACATGCTCATGATATGTTATTGATAATGAACTAAGTTAGTGGTGCCTGAAGTTTTTCACGTTCATTTATTGGTTTTCTTTTCATCCTTTTAAAGCCCCTGAACGACCTTCTGATGTCAACCCTAACAAAGTCATACCATTGTTTTTCTGGTTTCTTCTGTTTGCAGACTGAGAAGGCTTTCCTCAAGCAGCCTAAGGTCTTCCTGTGGTAAGTTTTGCTTGGATTGAGAATCACGTTCTGTAGGTATGCCTTTTCCTTTTTGACTTGAGGAACGATTTGGTGCAGTTCAAAAAAATCTGGTAAGGGAAAGGGGCCAGGAAAAGGTGGTAACCGGTTCTGGAAGAACATTGGATTGAAAATTAAGACCCCAAGGGAGGCTATTGAAGGTGTTTTCTTTTCTCTAAGTTTTAATTATGCTTATTAGTTATTTCTGACTTTCTTTTGTAATTTGGTGATTGCTATTACACACTGTGATTTCTATGTATCCCAGTTAGTTGAATTTCTCGGATTCTTTTTATACTTCTAAACTATGTACTATTAGTCTATTAGAGACAATTTCTAAGGGTGACATTTTCTGTACCTATAATTAGGAATTCTGTATTTGATACGTGATGCTGGGTTGATTTTTTTTTTAATCGTTTGTCATTAGATTAATATTTGATATCTTAAATACTTTATGGATTTCCAGCTTAAGGCTCCTTTTTAAGAGTCAACAGCAGGTGCTCTTTGTCCTTGCATCCTGTCTGCCACATGCAGCCAACAGAAATTTGCTGGACTGAAGATGGCTTGAATCTTTATGTGGTTCGTACCACAAAATTTGGCAAAATTATTATGAAAGTAAATACTATGCAGTATCAGGTCAAGGGAATTAGCCTTTTCATATTTTCTTCTCGATATGCTCGGGGCAGACAAGAACGGTCTCTTCTATGAACACCCACATCTTTGATTTGCACACGGTATTTTGAGCATGTCTTCCTGTCATCATGCTCTTGCAAATTGAAATTCCTGGCTCCGATTTAAGAGTCAACAGCAGGTGCTCTTTGTCCTTGCATCCTGTCTGCCGCATGGAACCAATAGAAATTTGCCGGACTTGAGATGGGTTGAATCTTTCACGTGGTTCATACCATAAATTTTGACAAAATTATTATTTAAGTAAATACCATGGAGTATCAGGTCAATAGCCTTTTCATATTTTCTTCTAAATATGCTTGGGGCTGACAGAAAGGGTCTCTTCTATGAACATCCACATCCTTGATTGGCACATGATATCGTTTCTTTGTCCTTGGCCAAGATTTCAGAGTTTTCGACAAGTAATGCTTACATAATCTTTTGAGCATGCCTTCCTTTTATCATGCTCTTGCAATTCCTGTCTCTTCTTTAAGAGTCAACAGCGGGTGCTCTTTGTCCTTGCATCCTGTCTGCCGCATGGAGCCAACAGAAATTTGCCAGATGGCTTGAATCTTTCATGTTGTTCATACCACAAATTTTGGCAACAATATTATCCAACTATGGTTGAAAGTTGAAACATGTGCGTCTTGCTCTTACTGGATTGTCTTTTGTCCGTCCATTATGGCAGTTCTTTTTAGTTCCCCGTTCGTAGACACTATGCTTATTCCTTTACTAGAATAGGTAGTGAACATCAATAAGAGTCAACATCAATTGGTTGAAATTGAATTGATTGCCATAATGGTGTGTCCGCTGGTGAGGCTTTACACTATAATTCTGAATTCTTCTCTTTGATTTGGTATCTATGTGAGAATAACAAATATGAAAAGTTGTGGTGCTTCCAATTTTCATACTGAGGTGAGAAGATTGATGTCTTAACGGTGTGAAAGTTGACCGGAGACCTGACCCCGTGACAACCTTTTATAGGCTACAACTCCTTGGTTGCGCTGCCTGTGTATGTTGCCCGTTGTAAATGACACTACTCTTTTCTTTCACGATTATGGGAAAGATGTTCGCATGATTATGGATTGTGTTATGTGAACCTCATTCGGAGGGCCTTAAATTTCAGGAAACGTTCAGCTTGTGATCTGAAGCAACGCCCTTAGGCATTTTCTACGATGTTTCACGATGCTAGATGACACCTATTCATTGTTTTATGCCTTATGATTTCTTATTATGTCTTCAACAAACAAGGATTTAGCTTGCTTCATGATGTGTGAGCTCTGTTTTGTTTTTCATTTTGCAGGAACGTATATTGACAAGAAATGCCCCTTCACTGGTACTGTTTCCATCAGGGGTAGAATTTTGCAAGGCACTGTGTACAAAGCCAAAATGATGAGGACCATCATTGTCCGAAGAGATTATCTTCATTTTGTGAAGAAATATCAAAGGTGAGGAGAAATAATTGATAAGCATAGTCTGTTTGATCTCCTTCATGCACAGATACTTAGTTTGGTACACTGCTGTTCCAGATTTGAAAAACGGCATTCAAATACTCCTGCTCATGTATCACCGTGTTTCCGTGTGAAGGAGGGGGATCATGTCACCATCGGCCAGTGCAGGTAAGTTATGCGATTGTATCTCCTGAATTTAAACTGGATAGCAAGTTTTGTTTTCTCTATCTCATTGATCCGTTTTTGCTGATCTTCAACTAGGCCCTTGTCAAAGACTGTGAGATTCAATGTGTTGAAGGTAGTTCCTGCTGGCGGAAGTATTGGAGGCAAGAAGGCGTTCACAGGGATGTGAAAACCTGTGGTGTGCAATTGAGCAGCCTGTGCTATGGTCTATATTATTAGGTGCAATGATTTCCTGAACTATGTGGGACACGTAGTACTTAATTTCAGTTCTTTGAGAAGTTCACATTTACCGTAGTGGTTGCTTTGGATGTTTTTTTGCCTGTTAAGCGAAACTCTTTCTCTCTCTCTCTCTCTCTCTCTCTCTCTCACACACACACACACACACACACACAGAGTTAAGTACAATAGATTGATGTTTTTTGCCTGTTGAACGAAGCTCTCTCTCTCACGCGCGCACACACATCTTGGTTGCCCTTTGCTCTGCTCTCTCTCTCTCTCTCTCGCTAATATGTGAATCTGCAAATAAATTGGGCGTACAAGCTGACGGCGAATGGCTTATGAAATTGATCCCGGAGGTTTTGGTGAATGTATGGTTGGGAAAGGTATTTCACCTATGGTCAGCTTCTAGGCAGTGTTATTGGTATGATTCTGGCTACTAGCATTGTGTCTTGTTCCTTTCCCAGGAAGAACTGGAATGTTATCAATTCCCATGCTCTCTCTGTCTAGAAGTCAAGGATCCAATTAAACTCGGATTCTCCTGAAGCAGAAAAAGTTTCTAAATGTGTCTAATCAAACAATCACAGATCTACCTCAACATATCAAAGGGAACTCATCAACTCTAACAAAATCTTTTCAGTGCCAGAGTTCGGAAGCAATAGAATGAACTGAATTCGGAAGTCGGAAAATCCTCTAGACAGTATCAACAGTAGATTGCCCTCACTTCTAAAGGTTCCCACCAAATAGAGCTTCTTCAAAGGCGCAATCGGTCCACATAGTACACGACTACACATTGATCCCGCATCAATCTAATATCCAAATAAAGGAGTGTTCATATAAGAAAAATATTTCTCATCTTCCGTTTATAACTTTATATTTCTCATCTGATACTATTACTTGTGGATGACAATGATTTCACTTTGCTCCACGCTCTTGAGATCGCAGTGTCAAGACCCTCATGATTCAACAAATGCCCGAGTTTTCATCAGAGATCTTGACGATGGGTAGGAACATCTCAAATATCCTTTGAAAGGACACAAAACGTACACAAGAGACTTGAAGTACACCATATGCTGAACTGCTTAAAATGAGCACGATATGTTAGGCGTATAACAAGATTCTGAAACTCTTCAGAGATTCTAAAACAATGAGACCAGTTTCCTTTGAAAAGGAAGGAACAAGCAAAATCTATGTGAACAGGCCTAATCTCAATCAAAATTCTTTGACAAAATTTTTAAACTGGACTGTCTGCAAGGCCTCATGGTAACAAATAGCTTCATAAACCAAGGCTTCTCTCGTAAAGAACAATAGCAGGCTTTCCTACATATTGTGAAGTAAACCATCACAACAATGATACAAGAGGCACTGCGATTCTTGCTCCTCTGTAACCCCAAAAAAGCTCCTACTTCTTTTTCTTGGACTTGTTCGACAGAGATTGATCAAAGGAAGTGCCCTGAAATTACAATGGAAAATATATTTATTTTCATGCATTTTCTTCGTTCTTGTGGTACAGATAACGTTCTAGGGTCACCAGAAATAACCAAGATACAGTCAACCCTACAGAAAAGTTTATTCAACGAACGGTTTGCAAGATAAACTCCATAATAAAGGAAAATTAAACTTAGGTTCTTAAAGAGATTATTTATCCACTGGATGCTATTCATTTTTGCTACGCATTTCTTATGTGGCAGGTGACATTTACGCCTAGAAATAACATGTAACTTCGGCTTCCCATGATTAAAGACGTGACTCAAATCCTTCATAATGAAGGACTTCCAAGCAGGTATGGACACATACAGACAAGAATTTCATGACGGACCTTTAGGTATAGCCACTCCAATACACATGTACAAGATCATTTTCACTACTGCACATAATCTCTACCAGGCTATATTTGCAGAAACTGATCAATCTAGATGGAAAGTACCTTCAACCACTCGTGGATCGAACCATCTGTAGCACCTGTCCCTACCTCCACCTTCGCTACCCTCTTAGATTTCTGTATTGAGAAGCAAAAGAGCAAGAGCATTATTTACAAAATCACTTTCAAATCAAACGGTGTTTCAGATGTGAAAAATGTGAAAGGAAACTAGATCTTAAATTCTGTCACAGTACTACAACCTACAATGTCATGAACTCTCCAAGTGTTCTTGTTCCACTCTTCTTTCCGACCAAGTATCACAAAATGAACTTTCAAATGCGTAATTAAGATTATTTTCATTCACTACATTATTTCCATTCAACTCTGCGCATGTCACCATTGCATGGCAAGGTCCCAAGTCCGGATAAAGGAGAAGGCTTGCATTAAGTAGCCAACAGCCATCATAAAACTTCATCGGTTCTAGAAACATTTGACATTTTTAACATAAATACACCGAGTCCCATCCATGCTCCATAGTTAAACATGCTTGGGCAAGAATGGTACTAAGATGGGTCGCATAGAAGGTCCTCATGTTGCACCTCCTGGCTGACTCCATGTAGTGCAGAAAAAGGCTTAGATAAGGTAAGCAATTATCTCCATTTGAGGCCCTCAGCCCATAAATCCTCACAGATAAGCATCTTCACCATCAAGCCATGATCAAAAGATTCATTACTACGGTATCCATGCACATAGTCAAAGAATGCTACTTCACAAGAAGGCATTTCTGGATGTTTTCAAAATATGGTGATTGTAAATTTGAAAGTTCTATATGGCTGGAGACTCACTTTGGACTGAAAAAATAAACTGGTATATTTGTGACATTTTAAAACCGTGGACCCTACTGAAGTCATCCAGTGGAAACGGAGGAATCCATGCATACATGAATAGGCTTGAGTCATATCATGGCAAGGGGTTCCCATGCCCGCCTTCACATACCAAATGCCTATATCAATGCACCAAAGTGAAAGTGAAAGTGAATATACGGAGAGTAGGAATGTAAAACATCAATCTCATCATCAACTCAACAAGAAGACATTCCAATCCAACCAAAAGCAAAACCAAGCCTTATCCCGTGCTAAGGCAGACCAACCACATGGATCTTATTCGCCATTGTGCTCTCATGTCATATCAGCAGTTTTAACTTTAAAAAAAAAGTATATTATGTTTTATTGTTTCCTTCTGACACTTTTAACTTCCATTGCCTCTTTTAATCACTGGGAGAATAGAAAGCAGCAATTTCCATGGCTACCTAACAATTGAGAATATATTGCCATGAGCTGATTCCATGTTATGAATCAGAAACAACGGCAAAGGAATATAAAGCAACTGGTGAACGAAAAGTACGAACTAAAGATTTCCACTTGAATGTTAGCCGCCTTAATAACAATTGACCTAGTTGTTGTTCTCTATGCTATCACTTGGCTTTTATGCACTGAATACACATCGTGATTTCAGCAATGTGTGTGCTCGTAGAACATTCACCTCCATTTTACATCCCAAACTAAGAAAAAATGTGAAACATTTGCCACCAAATCCATATATGTTTCTCAAGGTGGGAAACAAGTAATAGCTCACAGTTTGTCCACCTACACCCTCTTGTACACACTATCCTGAATTCAAAGAAGGAAAAAGATAACTTTCTTTATATCATATATTTTGAAGCAGGAGCATATTGAACATACTGTGAATGATAGCAAACAACAGTTGTCTCACCAACGTAGTTGTGATAGTCAATTATTGAGCAGTGATATTCAGTACACGCGCTGCATTGTTGCATGCCTACAATAAGATTGCAGCTTCTGACGCTGATGGAGAACACCTCTAGAAGTCAGTGTCGCCCTCAACATATACCATACATGGATGAAAAGTGGCAATATCTCATTATCTTTCAGAAACAAATCTGTCTCCTGGCCTATAGAGTATCAATCTAGAATATTTTCCATGTGAAGTCATCCAAAAGTTGTAGCTTCTAAAGGAGAATACGCACCCCAATATCTATATCCCATTAACCCTTACAAGAGTCACTCATATAGTAACAAAAAAACTACGTTGATAAAGTCCTATACATTTTTGGAGAAGGTATATTTGTTTGTTTGCTTCCAACAGACCGAATATTGACCGTCAACAACCTCTTCTGAATGAGACCACTTACGTCCCACCTCTTGACAAGAAAGTGGCCCTTGCATAAAACCTCACTTAAACCTAAAAACAAGACTGACTATATTATTCTATACTTGTTAGACTTACTTGGGTTGCTGGGAAAAAAATTCAAGGATGCCGTCAAAAACTCTCGAGATGTCAAAATTTGATCAGTATAACAAAGTCATGGCATCCACCAAATGAACTATGCAAATAAGGATTTTTGCCTCTTACATAACTGCAGTTATATATGTACTCAAATAGTAGGACCTCTTGTTCATAGAAAAACTCATATATCAGAAATCATCATATGCATTAGCAAAACATGTAAAGAAGGGGAGGGCACTGAGAAAAAAGGGACAAATTCTTTGCTACAACTAATTGTCTTTGGGTATAAGCACAAAGAGACCAAAAAACAGAGCAGCAAATGGATACCTGGTTGAAGTATATGTTACCAGCATTCTCATGGCGTCATTTGAATCAGTATGCACCAACAGAATGGAAAAGGTAAGCAGGACAAAATTCTTACCTTAGAGAAAGTTTGTATCTGACCATAGATCCACAGCCCCAAAAGGCCAGTAAGGGCAATGCCAAGTGTAACTAGGAATACAGACTCGACACTAAGAAAACTACCAGCTTCAACAACTTCAATGGTACCATTGTAGAAGACACTGTTGTACTGTTGTTCATCTACATCATATACAATGGTACCCACTAGATCAAATGCTCCAGGCTGCAAGAGAAAATATACAGTAGGTTCACAGAAAACCAAAACTAGTCAGAGGCAGCAAAAATTTTCCTTTTGCCTACCAATATTACAAAGGGAAAATCCTCAAACCACAGAGTACCTGTAAATATTTGTGTACAGCATATAAGTAAGAAAATGTAGCCTGAACAGAAGTTGGAACTGATGCATTATAAAACTCCTGAAATGATATAAAATAACGGATTTAGAGAAAAAAGGAAGAGAGAGAAATATAGGTAAAAGCATATGCTGTAACCATCATATGCTTCCCATAATAGCAGAGCGTCGTAACACCAAAATAGTTCCTTATTTTTGTGAAGTTTTAGTGATACGTTAAAGTTCTTTCCAGCTGATTTATGAGTGTGACATACTGAAGAAGTTTCAACAGCCAATGAAAATTTACCTGCAGTGTCAGATTTTGCACAAAATACTTGTGATCGAAAGGAAGATGAATGCTGGCTCTTATTGCATGAACATTCAAAGTTCCCTCACCTGTAAATTTGCATCAGAAATTAAATCATGAAAAAGAGGAATATTGATTAGGAAGGGAAAGGACAATTCTCTGCAATAAAAGCACACATTCTAAAGCTAACATATGCTGAGGGGTACCCACACAGACACATTGTTTTGCAAAACAATGATAAATCAAGCAAACATATCAGAAAAGAAAATCTAGGCATTGACGAAAACTGTCTGCCAGCTAACTGACACACTAACAGCTATGAAAAAGTTGTAAAGTGATAATCAGGAGCAGTACAAACTACAAGCCACATGAGATAAAACAGCTCTGGATTTTCAAATCTATCTAATACAATCTTTTTACAATACCTTGAGTTTTCATAAAGAAAAGCAAATGAGATGTGCTCCAATATTTCTTTTGAAATGGAAATGATATTTTTATACTTCGATGGGGATATTGCATTTGTTCAATATGTTTTTGAAAGAATAAACTTAAGAAGGATTCTTTTATTCAAACACAATCCTTTTGCTTCCAATGGTTAAATGAATCTGACATAGGTCCCTCGAGTCTTCTAAATGGTAAAGCAGAGGTGATTTTCAGCTAGCAATAGTGTAGGACATGATGTGGATTAAACTAGAAGAACCACTCATTAGAAAAATAATAAGTGAAAAAGAGAACCAAAATAATGGATGAATGTCTAGAAATAGCACGTAAGAAGTGAAAACTTATCTCCTTCTAGTTTAAGTACGAGTATGCATGTCATCAAATAGGAAGTCCGTATGGTACCAGTTTCATTCTGTAGCAGATGAATACAAAATAAAAGCAAAGAAGCAGGATATAGGATGATACCTCCATTATTCAGGCCAACTAGTAATTCAGTTCCTTCACCTGCTGTAACAACTGCAATTTGGAATCGTGTTAATAATGTGGAGTTCTTTCGGTTTCTGAACTTCTTGAGAAAAAATCAATGACCAAGAAAAGGGACAAAATAACTGACTTCGCCCAGGATTCTTTGGGAACAAGCATATGGTATCTACTCCAGGAGCTGGACCATAAACAGGCCCAGAAGATTCCTCTATATCTTCACCAACAATCCCAAGGTCACCTTCGTCCACAACTTCACTCCCAACAGTTTCAGGATCAACTTGGCACCGGGCAACTAAAATAAATAAATAAATAACTTAAATACAGACACTGCACAAGTTCCACCAATGTAAAGGACACCATATAAACAAAAATCAGTGACAAAAGTTAGTGACAGGAGACCTTCAGGGAATTTTCTTATCCACTTGCCCACTAAAGAAGCTAAGATAACAAAAGGTCTCAAAATTTTGTTTCTGTTGATCTACATCATAAAGCAGAAATAGGTGCAAGATAACCAAAAGAAAAAGCTTGGATTTATCAAATAGCAACTACTCAAATAACTTTCAGGGAATTCCACATTTATTTTGCCCTTTATGTTCTTTTACAAAATCTGCAACTGGCGCCTTTAGCAGGAGTGCCCTTAGTGAAACAATGTGCTCATTATTTTGCTGTTCCGGAAACAAAACAACCACTTATCCATGCAAAAACTATGAACAACCAAAATTTTCACATTTACTGCACTAACGATCAGCCTCAAGCAACATTTTCCTAAGCTATACATCATTCACAATTACTACGTGACATATGTGGTGTTTTTATGTACTATTGACAGTAGTATCGAAACTATGGCAGGCACTTTTAACTATAGGCGACTTAGATATCATTTTCTACTGCTCAGAATACCTCCCATACCTTTCACAAATAGAATCACGAGAATGAATGCCGTAAATTACGCACTTCTCTCTACTAATTATGAACTACAGAAGTGTGCAAGTAACCATTTAGATGAATTCACAACATTTTGCATCACAACGTCCAATTCCGATTACGGTAAAGGAACTTAAACCAATTACGTCCAAGAGAATCATTTCCGAAGACACAGAAACAACATGGATATCATCTCTATAGACAGATTTCGAAACGGAAAAAATCAGCAGCCACAGAAGAATACTTCCACCTCTGGATATTCGCCTGGACTCAGTACTCGATCTCTTGACAGTGTGGAGCAATCCCAGTTTGACCTAAACCGACTTTGTTAAAAATATGATCCTTCATACAATCATATACACGACGGATCCCAGATCGAACCAAAAGCTAAACGAGTTTCTCCATCAAGAGACCAAAACTTCCCCAATACACAACCGAACACAAAAACCCTAGCATTTCCCTCTTTCAGTCCCAAGATTTATTCCCAAATCGATTAACACGCGCTCATAGCGACATTCAGATGACAATCAATTCCAATATGCACAGAAAACAAGCATAATTCGACCGAATCCGCACTTTCTCGATCGGAAAAGAAATTTCCTCACGAGAACTTTCTCTCTGACGATTCTAACGGTTGCGATCTAACATTCTGGAGAAAGAAAATCTGAAAAGCTATAAAATCACCAAAAATGAGAAAAAAAATCAAGAGACGAGAAGAAGAGACAAATCCCGTCAGATAGAGGGATATCGGGGTGAAGGATTACCGTGCAGGAAAGCGGAGAGGAAGAGGAAAACCGCGAGAAGGATACCGCAGAGACGCCGATCGAACGCCATGGGACGACCTCTTACGCTCTGACCAGCGACTGGTCTTCACTACGGCCTCAAACACGCTCCAAAACACGGGAGGGAGGGGCTGCGCGCTATTCGTACCCTGATTTCCATATTTCTCCTTGCGGCATTCTCTCTCTAAATATTTTAAATGTTATTTTCTTTTCCCCATACAACAAAATTTGGTGATACAAAACTCACGAGAAAGATTCGCAAATAAAATAAAATGCAAATTTGCAGGAGGAGCCACGATTCTCCCGGTTAAGAGGTCACGAGTTCCACTTCGCCCTCATGGTTGGGGATGTTTCCAGAGCTCTCGCTGCAGCCCTAGCTCCAGCGGCCCACCCCTGTTGGTCGGCCTCCTAATCAAGCAAAACCGGAGGGCAACCCTGCTTTTTACTACGTGCTGATGAGGCCCACGCTTGATTATAAGACGAATTGGGCTTGTAGTTTCAGTTCCATGAGCCCATGCCTTATAATGAACACAAGACTCCTTAACTGCCTTTCTCAAGGATGGGTAGGTGTTTGACCTTACATTCTCAAACCATCTAGACTGTTCCTTCTACGGATCGAGCTAAGCTAGACATGATTAAACATGATTGGATTCCAGCTAGAATCAAATCGGTCTAAGAATCGGCTGGAATTGGAAACAGTCGAATAGAAGATGAAATCAAACCGAGAACCGGGGATAAACCACTTCCATCAAAGCAGCGTCATGCAACCTGTTTTTTACTCGTATAGGAGGCCAACCCACACACTTGGGGGTTCTCCGCTGGAACTGGGCCTAAAACCGTCCTACAGGCCTGGCCTTGCAACCAAACACATCCAAAATGTTAATGCCTGTTCCACGGCTCTCCTGGCTGGGGGGTCAACTGAAAAGTTCGCTTGAATGTCAAAAGTTCCAAAACCAGAGGCTTCGATGTTTTACCCCCAACCGATTATTTGCATGTCCGCCATATACAACTAAATACTGTTTTGATTGGATGATTATGTCAGTACGTTTAAGTATCCACCTGTATTGATCAAAAACACCCTAGTTTGGCCATACTGATAAAACCTTATAAAGCAAAAAGTATGGAGGAAATCACATTCGGAACAGGCAGTTTAGAACCGTCAAGGTCCCGGTAAAACATGCTTGAAATATCACTAGGAAAGAGCACCGAGAGCATTAGCTGAACGGCAGGATGCTCTAACACCGGTACTGCTGGTGGGGAGTTAGACTCCTAGAGGGTGCATGTGTGGGTGCGTGTTAGGCTTCAGCCTGCTCTTGTAACAAAAAAAATACCACTAGAAAAGAAAGCTAAGAAATATAAAAAAAAAAATCCTGTTAATGGTTCGAATACCACCAAATTAAGAGCGACCAAACATACAAATTATCACTACTATAGTTTATATGTCAAGACTAAAGAGATTGATGTGAGGTACAAGATATATTCACGACCAAGCAGGAACTATTTTGAAACATGCAAGGGCAGAAAGAGACGTCAATCCCCATGGATGGTATACCGCTCCCGTTTTTTCGTCGGGTCATATATCTGAAACCAGAAGAAGCATTAGAGACAACAAAGAACAAAAGATTCAAACACTAGCTCTGCTGGTAGTAAAATAAAATCGTTTATGAAGCAGAGGAAGTGGGACACTTGTACTACATACTGCGGACTGCCAAATACCACCAGCTTCTGCCACTCGAATCAACCTCTGCACATCCTCGTTCACCCATTTTATGACACCAAGTTAGCAACCACTGCTGCCCTCACACCATCTCTCTCTCTCTCACACACACACATATACATGTATATGTATATTTCCGTGCCCAATCCCTCATCCCCCATCTTGCAAGGTTTTGGCATAGTTCTACAGCTTCAACCACCATCTTTTACCTCTCACCAACCAAAACCATTTCCCACCCGTCAAAACCATCGTTACCATCATCCCCACTACCGAAACTATCTAAAAAATCACAAAACCATTCATATATACATAAAATACTTGGTTTTTTTAGGTAGTTCTATAGTTACAGCAACAGTTTCACTTTCAAAAATGGTTTTGGCCAATGAAATAGCAAAGGATGGTAGAGAGAGGCAGAACCATGCGAAACAAGCACGAACCACTGCAAACACTGAAAAGGAGCAAAAGAAGGTGGCCGAGGGTAGAGGAGGGAGGCAGAAGGTGGTGAAATAGGGTAGTCCATATGTGTTGCAGTGCACACATCCCACTTCCTCTTTTTAACCATATTGAGTGCTGTTTATATTGCCACAGGACAAGTTCAACGAAGAAAAACCTGGGGCTGCTGACATACCTCCCATCTCGAAGCAGGGAAAATATGTTTGTTCTTCTCATACCAGTGCCTTTCAACCACTTTTCCAGCATGGGACTGTTGAAATACGTGTAAGAGAAGAACATGATCTCCATGAAGATTGGGGAAATGAACACTTAAGAGAACGCACCTCATCCTTTTCTACGGTGGCATCCGCAATCGTTCTAACATCTTCATGAACATCAAAGTGGAAAAGCTGTAAAACAGAATCCACGACCAAGCAAAGTGGTCAGGAACCGCAATGAAGAACTTGTGCACGTCCGCATTAACCAGACAGTCATTAAAACAAGTAAATCCTCAACAAAATCTTTCAACAAGGGTTGATGGAATAACTTGGGCATTGCTTGCTTGCCCTTAAACCACGCACTGCGTACAAAGCATGCACATTATTATATGACAATCCAAAAGGTCCCTTGCAGACTTTGAACTTAGAAAAGCTTCCAAATACCAAACCAAAACTAATCCTTTTCTGACATTAGGTGGGATCGGCTACATCAAATTCTTAATAGTTGTTGAGCTCAACCTTGAGTAGCTTTCCAGAAAGCATCTTTACATATACGAACTCACTAATCCTGATAAACAGTTCTTGCCCCTCTTTGCTCAGCTGAGCATGAAAGAACATCAGCTTTTTATGGAAAATGACCTTCTTTCTTCTTGCTAGAAACAAGCACAACGAGACAATGTAGTGGTGGACCCTCAAACATCATGCGCGGAAATTTCCTTTACAAAGTTGAACACTTCTCTTGAAGCACCTATGTTGCAATACCATCCTGTACAAGCTCAGAAACCAATTCTAACGTGCAGAACTTCACATTGCCAGGAAACAACCTTCATAGTCCATGTACATAAGGATGTTTCCTTTGGGTTGGGACCTAAGAAAAGATCAAGAGAGAGATCTAAATTGTAATAAGGGTTATTATAACCAATGTTGTAATTAGCGTATCAGTACCTGTATTGTACAGGGAACCGATACGCGATAATCGTGTTGTATCATTCGATACAGCACATTAAATATTGAATAATAATAAAATCATAAAAAATTCAAAAAATCATAAAAAATATGTATCATAATAAAATGTATCGTACAATACAATACCCATATCACAGTGTATAATACAATATGAGTGTGATACATGTCTATTGCGATACCTGAATCGTATTGGTTCAGGTACCGATACACCTGTATCACGTATTGTATCGTACCGATATTTATAACATTGATTATAACCTAGTTGGAACATAGTTTGTCAGTGCCCACAATTTCAAGGCTAACTAAATCATCTAAATGTTAATTAAATCAGCATGTCAAATGTTTTGGAGGCAGCCAAACAAGCACTATCTACTTTGTCAGATACAGTATCGATGGGTACCACATTTAAATGATGAGACAAGCGCATTCACAATTTCACAGAACTCGAGCACTGAAATGGTTCCGTCAACTTCGGCAAAAAATCTCATCTATACGAAAACACCAAATTGTCATTGGACTAACCTATTTCAGCTTTAATTATCAGGGTAGACACCAAGTTTCATGCAGCAAAAAAATGTTTAACTACACATGCACAGCCATGAACCATTTTACATGATGTACTCTTCATGTTAACATTTCCACGTTCTACCTAACGCTTCAGGAGCATGCCATTTGAGCACTTTCAAATGCTCCAACTTGCATTATGATATGACAAAATCAACGTAAAGCTTAAACTGGGTTCCTTTACTTTTGGAAAAAGTAAACTGTGTTCAATGATCTAACTACACTTTTCTCGGTCTCTCCTATCAATTGGACTTTTGTTATATAAGTTTGTAAAACAGAGCTATCAAAAAGATACACACTTTATAGGTCTTCCAGTAAAAAAAAAACACAACCAAATACCCTTCAACCAAGGAAGGTTCTACGAGCTCTTAAATTTTGAGAATATCCTTGGCAATAAACTTCGACCAATAGTGTATATCAATGAAACATAATATACTGCAAAGTTTTATTGTAACAGTGTCCAGGAGAAGAACATTACCGGTCCACTCTTGCCTCTTGCCTTGTTGATGATTAACTCATAGAAACTATGTTGCTGATTTCCCAGAAATGACGAGGAAAAGAGAAATGTAAGACTGACCAGATATGACATGTAATACGATAAACATATAACATAATTATCAGATTATAGAGACTCACATGGGGGATGATTAGATCCTCTTTCACATAAAGAAGATTTTCCACCGATGTTGTCCTGATCTCCCTGAATTCAGGTGCAAGTTGCTGTTGAACAGCCCGAAGAAATTCTCCAATTGTGTCGCCTTTCCGGACCTGAAGACCAGATTATTCTGAGTGCCAAAAAAATCTAGCAACATTTTAACTAATGAACATCTAACCGTTTGGCAAAACGGGAAGTGTTAGCCATCCACCAACCTGTCTGACTCTCCTGTGACCAGCTCCATCCCAATAGCTGTAGGTAATTTCCAGTTGTTCACCTGAAATCCAGCATAGGCTTAAAATAAACATGAGCATCCATCAAAATTGTTTTTAAGAAAACATGAATCAAATGAAAAAAATACTTCGGATCTGCTCCTGCTCACGAAGCCATTGCTTTTGCAGCCGTTCACGTTCAGCCTGTTCCTCAGCTTCCCTCTCACTGAAGTATTATCCTCAATGCCCCTAAGTTCATACGTTATTCTCGGGGCATAGAGAAAAGCTACCCCAAAAAAATTCCCTACAGCTTAAAGTCAAATGTGTAGAACAAACACAGAATGCAGTACCTGTCAGGCAAAAAACTTGTTTCCACTGTAGGATCTTTTCCCAGTTTTCCACACCTGTATTCTTTGTTTTCTGCGTAAGAAAAGCTTAAAATCACCAACAATAATTTCAATAGGCAAGAGAGATTCTTCTACTATTTTAGTATCGCATCAAGAAAACAATCCTCGCATGCATGAGTCAATGAGAAAAAAGGAGAAAAACAACAATTGGACCAGAAAGCGTAATAATTTAACTAATCATAAAGGTTCTGGAACTCCTAATACTGCATTCTCCACATTTCCCTTATAACAAGTACCTAAGCTCATTTATGACATTGAATTGGTTAAAAACAATCTCACACTTTATCACATTATCATTAGAGCACCATTGTGAAGTAAAGAAAAGCTGAACTTATGGATTGCTTCTTCCAAGATGCGAACAATCAGTTGAAGGAGAGACGCTGTAAATATTCAAGTTTGTCCAAATACAACAACAACTAAGCCTTCTCCCATACTAGATGGGTTCCGCTACAAGTTCGTCCAAGTAATTGGAAAATACTCGAGTCTGGTATAAGGAGACACTTACGTGCTTGATCATTCTCTTCTTCACTTCCGTTGTCAATCTCCTCGGCAAATGAAAGTCGTGTGTTGCCCTTCACCCTCCTTTTCTTTCTCTTTTGCATTTGGATCTCCTCTTCTCTTAAATATCGGCAAACATGTCAGGGTTATACCTTGAGGAGATGATCACACAAGTTGCAATAGCAAATATCCTTTGGATGACATAATTTCCATACATAAACATGGAGGAGTAGAGTTTTCCTTACTCTTGTTGCAACTTTTGAAGCTTTTCCTTCTCTTCTTCCTCAATTTTATTGCGAATATTAACCCTCTGAAACATGATAGAGTTTTTTTCTTGATAAATAAGATCAAATTATTGCTAAGCACCAGGGAGTGCACCATATATAACTGAATGGAGTACTATAATCACATAAAAAAGCAGTAATAATTAATAAATTGCAATAACAAGTCTCAACAGTTGAGACAAAGCACACAGTACAAGTCCTATCTCGAATACCTTCTCCACATACTGTTCCCTGGTCACAAGGCCGACAGTTTCCTTTTTGAAAGCAGTTTCGAGTATCTGTAAATTAAAAGAGGATGTATTTCACAGCCAATCAATAATAGCCACATAAGTCCTCCTTGAAATGCGTACAGTATAGAACTTTTGAAAAGAATTACAAGGAAAGAACTTCTAAAGTAATATCATTTAACTAAAAAAATAACACAATTAAATGTTGCATCTTCTGAATCCTATACTCGACTACGCGCACATTATTCATAAACAGCAACTCGAGTCCTTGTCATGCTAATTGCCAGGAAGGAAACAAAATCAAATCCAAGCCTTTTCTCACACTAGGGGCTCAGTATAGGCCTAAAAAAAAGCAACAAAATAAACGAATGGATCTCACAACCCCTCAAAACTAACTAGATTCTCCTTCTAGCAGTTGTCAACATGACCAAACAAGGGAACCAGAAGGAGCAAAACACAGATTTAAGTAAAAACAATTAAGGAAACGCAGGACAGCAGAAAGATATATAACAGCTAAGAGCAACCTGTTGCATGTGTATGCAATTTGGGTCGCTTACCATGTCTATTCATTTAGATGAAGGCACTCAGAAGTCAGAACCCACACACACTTCTACTATGTGGAATTTGGAGCTAGCATTCAGAGCTACTGCATGGAATATCATTTGGGCATGAAGTTTACATTGATTTAGATGCACCACAACCTTATCTCCAGATGATTTTTGTGCCTTAACTAATTTTCTTCAGCTTTGAATAAATATTTTAATGGAGGCAAGAATCTCGGCATCACTTGCAATAAGACTGAACATAGAGATCTAGTGAAACAGAAGATAAAGGAAGGGGGTACTCTTTCTATGGACATGAATAAGTTAAACATTAAACACTGAAGTGTCTGCTCTATGCACGTATAGAATAACATGAATGTGCATATGTGAGCATACTCCGAGCTGTGCCAACAGAGGACTAGAAGATGAAGATTGTTCTAATCATTAAATGAAGTTACAGTTCAGTGTATGTTGTCCGCAGTAAATTCTCTAACCAAAATTGAGATTTTAAGTTCTGTTTCAAAAAATTACACGCATTGCGTGCACACAGAAAAGTGTGCACTCTCCTTTTTTAGCCATATTAGAAAATCGAAAAACAGCGTTTCCGCATTTAAGAAATGTTTAATACTTTTTCTTTGTTACAAGAGGAGTATTAAACATGCAGCCCCAGGGATTCGAACTCCCCACCAGAAGCAAGGGCGCCAGAGCGCCCCGCCATTGAGCTACCGCTGTGGGTAAGTGTTTAATACTTTTCTCATTCTTTGACGTGATCTTTAAATGCAAAACTCTTAGTCGAGAATCTCGAGATACTAATAATCTTTTGCCGCTTCACGTATTCTCAGATATCCAGCATAACAGCGGTTAAGGGAATGTGGAATTTGTTCGTTAAATTTAGTAGAAAATTTCATTTTTAGCGGTTACACATTTTTGCATCTCCGTTTATGTGTCGGCCAGCTACAGGTAGGATGCTTGGTACCAGAAGTACGCCCTTGGGTATTGAAGTACTGACCTCCTTCACTGAAGCTTCTTTTAACAGACGAACCGAGAGACATGGCTCCTTGTGCAGTCTCGTGACTTTCAGACTTCTAAAACGGATAACCGAAAATCCTCTCGACATATCATATGCCCCAGCAGAAAGTATCGTACCCCGAGCTAAATGACGCCCAAGCATATAGGTATTCACTCTAAACGAGTAGGCTACGATTCATTTCGCACAAATGCTCTAGTTTTCTTTCGCGGAAAAGAAAAAACTGGCTCCCAACAACAAACCATCTAACAGTGGAAAATTCTACCGAAAACCCTAGATCAACCAACAAGCATATATCAATGATGAGAAAGAGAGCTAGCGGGAGAGATGACGGACCTCGGAGGTGCCGGAGCCGAACTGGAGGAGGCCGGATTGGCCACCGGCGGAGGCGGACTTGTTCTTGAGGTCTTGGATCTTCTTGCGTTCCGCTTCCCTCTTCTTCTCCAACCTCCTTATCTTCACCGCGTCCTGCGCCGTCCCTACGTACCCATCGCCCATTCCCGCCATCTCTCTCTCTCTCTCTCTTTCTCTGCCGGAAACGTCGAAATGATCTCTGGGCGGCCACCGGCACGCTCCACCCACTTTACGTAGGCCACGGCATCAGCGTGCGTTCAGGCCCCAGGCGCAAACTTTTAGACCCTGCCACACCTGAAATGGCCAACCCCTAGTGGGTAGCGGTGGACGATTTGGACTCTGTCCGGTGATACAAGTCGGGCTTGAACTGCCTCTAAAACCGGTTGGAATAAAAACCAAACCAAGTAATTATCAAGCTGTCTTTCTCTAAAAAATTCGGTTTTTTTCTTCTACATGAACCACTGTATGTCATTTTTGTCCTGTATTTTTCACTTTCTTACCCATCCCAACCACCTATTATTCGATTTTTTTTATTTATTAATGTAGGTTATTGATTTGATTTTAATTTTTTTAATTGTTTTGATAAATTTTTGACCATAATAAAAAAATTCATCAGATTTTTCAGCTTGAGACCCATCTCTTCTACTTAGGAGAAGTGCTTGAAGTGCGGGTCTCTTGATAAAGATAGGAGTTTGTTGATTAGGCAACGTCATGCATGATTGATTGCTTTTATCAAGAATTGGTAACTAGTTACAAACTTGAGCAAAAACTTTTGCCTTACCATAAGAGATTATAGCTACAAGCAAGGAAGACATTTTAAGTGGTATGTTGGGATTAACATCAATAAAGTAGTAGTGCTAGAGATAGAGAGTTAACAATGATCATGTATCTATTGGCACATGATGTTTAGAGGATTGAAAGTAATGCTTAGAGTGCATCAATATTAGCATATTTATTGATTACTATAATATCTTTAATATGTTTTTTTTCATAATTTAATAAGTTATATATTTTAATTGCATGCATCGATTTATGAGTATTTTATGGCTTTTAGAGATAACATATGACCAAAATTGCTATATGGAGAACCAAGGTAGGGTGATAGATGAGAAATATTACTCACAAGAAATCACCTATTGATCGACTTACTATGTACCATAAGCAATTTAATTTGATTACATTAAAACAAGTATTTTTTTAAACTTCGATTATATTCTTTATTTTTAAATGAAACACAACTTTTGATGTTATGTATCTTTTATTTGATTTTATGCAATACATATTAACTGACAACTATATAGTTATACAAAATACTCGAATTATAATGCATGTAAATTGTCCATATACCACATATGCATTCATTATATAGATGTTGTAGAACTGTATATACTAGGATCATGTAATTTCATTGTCATCAAAGCATTTTAGTCGTGTCATTAAGATCCTCTATTTCAAATAGATCAACAAAACTTCATATATATAAAATACAGTCACGTGACGGTACTTGAGAGACACATTGCTCGCATTATTTTGAGTAGGGATGTTCATGGGGTGGGGTGGGGCCAAGGATCAAAGTTCTTGCTCCCATCCCAATTTCAAAACCTTATCTCTATTCCAGTCTCATCTCGCGACGGGAACCAAAACTGCCCCCATCTTCATCCCCATGTCCCCATTAATTTTTTGGGGACCCATTGGGAAAAAGGGAGATGCTCAGCTCAAACTTACTTTTACATACGAAATAAAACCTAATACACGTAAAATGTGTCTAAATTGGAACATATTATTGTATATGAAATGCATAGAATAGTGAGGAGTTCACAAATTAGAAAAGAAGTAATACTTTCTTTTATTTATTTTCTCTTATAATTTGTTTTATTTTTAGATGGGCCTATCTTTCTAGAATCAATTAGAGGAAGAGTCAGGACCGGGTTCGTGAGGTGGGGATATGCTATCCCCATCCCCGTCCTAGTCCTCATCATGGATTTCCTTACTCTCTCATCTCATCCTTGTTTTCACTCTCCAAATTCACCCCATTTCGGCAGGTTCTCATAGGGAGCGGGGATCCCTTCCCATGAACATCCCTAGTTTTGAGCTTAAGCACTTTGGTGTTCAAGCATTATATCCTCATAAATGCGACAAGTTATACATTAAGGGGCACATTTGTTGAATGCATCAATTTATTTTGAGAGATTCTATTGGTCAGTGACATTTGACTCATTTGATTCTGGTTAGGCAACACGATACATCAATGTTAATACGAGAATAGTATTTTTTAACTTTATTTTTCTTTAATTATAATACAAAATTTTCTCATAAATATCTTTTTATACTAGCTTTTTATCACTATGTGACACACTAATACCTGTTTTAGTAATATAGAGTGCATACTATGACCATTATTGAGTGACCCTATGTTACTAGATTTCTTAAAAATATGAACAGTGTTGTCAATGAACACACCGAGTAACTATATATGAGAATGATGATGAGAATGCATGCATTTTGGTATTTTGGGATGAGACTTATATTGGATTTTTTTGTTTTATTCATTACATGTATATATAAATAAAGTGTGGAATGAAAGAAATTTTGTTTCAACAATCTTCCCTCTCAATATATACGACTGTAATGAAATCATGCTTTCATTTAAATTGAAAAACAATTATATATACAAACTACGAATAGTATATAATCATCTTTCATTATATACAATATCATCTCCTTGTCCTTTCATTTATATATAGATCTTGATATGTTAAATAAACAAAATATATCAATCATCAATGCTTTCATGTTGTTATCGTTGCTATAATAGAAAGATAGAAGGCATCGAAGAATCATCAACCATGTGCATATGTGAAAAAAATATTATCATAAGAGAGAATTAATTGCAACTTTGATAAATAAATGCCTATACAACATAATTAAATTTTAAGATATTATAATTATCGCTAAAAAATATTGTATAACATTTTGATAATACATGTACCACATATTTCTTATAACTTACTATTAAGTATCTGACACTAGCGACAGAAATGTTGTTGAATCTCTCATATAGAGGAATACCAATACTTTAATTTATTCAATAAGATGAATAACAACATCAACACTATCATCCTCCATCAAAACTTATGAATATATTTCGTGTTTATGTAGACATGACCGGTTAGAACTGGCTCGATAGTTTGAACCGAACCAACCTATAAATCGTAACTAGAGACCTCTCGATTTGGTTATAGTTTGTATATTTAAAAAATCGTCCTAGAACCAGAGTTGGTGGTTTCAAATTGTTATTTATTAAATATATATAATATTTTAATATTTATATGTACAAATTGGTTGTTGATTCAATGACAGATTTTTGTCTTTGATAAAATATGTTGGAGGTTTATCTCATGCGGTTTATATTTGTGCTTTATATGTTAGTTATATATAATCTTTTATAGTTTTCAATCACAAGAGTTGATATGGCTCAATGGTATAACACTTTTTATTTCAACAATGTATTGAGGATTCTAATTTTATTTGACCCAATTTGTGTTTTTCAAAAAAAATTAATCATTTTCACAATGGTTATGAATTTGAAACCAGAAATGCCTTCGAATCAACGATTCAATAATCATAACCCTCTAACAGGTTTGGTTATGGTTCTAGGTTTTGAGAAATCTGGAACCACCATTTTCAATTTATCCAAAACCTTGCATGTCTACGCCTTCATGTTCACTTCCTTGAAGCTTATGCAACCACTTTTTTTCTTATCTCGAAAGTGCAACAATGACTCGATACTCATAATTTTCATCAAGCATTTACAAAGATGCTTATAAAATGTGGTATCGTTGTCTTTTATATCAGTTTAAAATCTAACTGCCTAGAAATGTTCTTCTCAACGGTTGAAAGAAGATAACAACTCTCTGAAGAATAATGATCTATTATAGGAGAGGCCTCCTGCCTTGACCACACCTTCCTCTAAGAGAGTATTCTTGTTTGCATATTCTTAAGCCGACAAATCATTCTTTGTAAATCTGTTACATGGTCTCTCTTTACAATAACGAATGAGTGGTTACTCAAGACTCAACTACTCATCCAAAATTTTAACAAATGTGTTAACTTACTTCAAATGATCTCCATAATAAATGTTATTCCATCCTCTCTCACGTGATTGATAATATATATAGAGTCTTCCTCCGTATTTACCTTGTTTCAAAATTGATCAAGTGCTTATAATTGTATACATTTAAGAAGAAGGCGGATCTCGTGAGCACACAACAAACAATGTGAACGTCACAATGTACAACATGCTTTTGTGTCTAAACGTACTATCTCCACATGATTGTACTTCCTTACAATTAAGTTAAAAGCGTATCATAATATTCTTTTCTATTTGTTAGAAGATCTTCTGTCATATCAATGTAATGCATGGTGATTCGTGATTCTTTAAATTACTTCAATTTTTTAATCTACAACTCTATCAACGAATATAGATGTTTTCAAATTGTATCAAATCTTCTAGTTGTGTACTTTCATCCTAACAATCATTAATAAACTATTATTATAAGTTTCAAAAATAGTAGATGATATATATGCATTAACAGTAAATTTAAAATACTTATTAGTTATACGAGTACCATAATGAATTTTCCTATTTGTCCATGCTGAGACAATCTCTTCTTATACGGGTCCAACAAATAAGCTTTATGTGAGAGATAAAGTAAGAAATTTGTTCACTTCAATTCCATTACCTACCTTCATTGCCTCCTTATAACTGCTTTCATTTGATAAGTAAACGACCTTTCTCCAACTTACACCTAACACACTCGTTGTCTCTTTATTTATTGTAAATTTGATAATAATACTTTTATACTTTTTGCTATATGTTGTATATATAAAAAATGAGTCGCATTCAAAAATATTATTTGAATGATATTTACTAAAGCTAGATCACAATCATTGCATATTATACATGAAAAGTTTTTTTGAAATAAATAATTCTCTCACACACCTCAACATCAAAACAAATTTTATTCCTATTAAAACGAAAGTTATAACAAAGTTATTAGAGATTGATGTGAAATCGACAATTGAAGAAAAACATCTTATACCTATAAAATATCAAATATATATAACTATTACATAATGTGTAAGGGTAAATGTTATAAAATAAAAGTGAAACACTTACACATATTTGTCTTATATGCTATCAAATTCTAGTACCCATGAAAATACATTTAATAGTCGCACAAGACGAATATAGAAAAATAATGCAATGTCACTGACAGTATTCATATTGAGATTTTATGATGCTATGTATTATATTGGTGAGCCTCTAGATCATGTAGTAGTTGTAAAACACTTTGAGAACTCTTGTCTTCATTTTTAATTTTCATTCGTGCATTGTAAATATATTTTATCGTACTCACATTTGCTTTATCAACTCACTTCAAGTGCGTCAAAATATGCTTCAAATTTTAATAACTTTTTGTAAGATCTTTTATTACATTATACTCAAATCCACTCAATCTCCCTGTAAAGACATGTTCTTAAAGATACAAGATTAAAAGGTGGCTATGTGTCCCATTCACCATATTCAACTTCCAGTGACCATCGACTACACCCTCTCCCCTCAATAAAAGTGAACAAACTTAAATCATACGCACATCTTTACTTTTTAAACAAAGAATAACAATAACAATATTATGCTTCCTTTCAATATTTTTTATATGCTCAATAAGTTTATTACGACTCTTAAACACATCATTTGCCACAAACATCACAATTTTCTTCTACCCAATCAATAAATGTCTTTCCTTAAAAAAAGATGCAACGTCTTTTTCTTAAAGATACTGTCCAAACACGTTTCTCTCTATACCATGTTCCAAATTGAAGTTCCGATGAATGAACCGTGAAACATCAACCAAAATAAAAAAAACTCAAAAACTAAACAAACCTAAAAGAAATGAAAATATTAAAAAAAAGATTACCAGAACCGGATGTGAAGAGAGGAAGAGGCAATGCCCTTCATTATAAAACGCCGTTTTGAACGACCCTCAATAAGCATGCCTGCCTACAATCAACGTCATTGGGTTGGTCCGTCGTGAAGTTGAGCACGGTCACGTTTTCTCTCACACAGTGGACAGGAAGGGTGTGACGTTTAATTATCTGATTGTCCACTAGACCATGCAAAATCCCAGGCACCACCATACACCACTCTATTTCCTTTCAGCAGACATCAGATGATCACCAATCTGTTCGAAAGAAGTTTATCTATTGCTACTGTATAAAAAACTTTTGCCAACACAGCCATCAGCATGCACGTCCCCAGACGTGCACACACACACACACACACACACACACACACAGAGACAGAGAGAGAGAGTATAACCATTTATGCAACTAACACTATCGAACATTTCTGAGAATTGGTCTTTCAAGAGAGCATAGCCACGTAGAAAAGTGGGCTAGCTCCATATCCAACCGAAGATACAAGTGGGGAAGAGCAAAGAATTTGAACTATTGTTGACTTGATGAAGTTGAAACCTCAGTGCTGCAAACTGGACAAACCTGCCCAGACATCACAAATAAGATATACAATAAGCTTCTGTAATTAAAGGCATAACAAAAGACCTCCATAAGCTTGAAGGCCGCCAAAATCCAACCGTGAAATTGGAAAGAAATGACTAATGGGCCTAATGCATGAGAATTAGTGTTTGTACAATCTCCCCGACTGAGAAAGTAGGTATGCTCCTGATGTCCTTGGAGCCAAACTTTACTAATAATGAGGCCGAGTACTAAACTTTGATGGATGATTTAAGCCTAGTCTTTGTAGGTGTGGCAAAAAAAATAAAAATTTATAGTAATTCTCAAGTCGTGTAAAGCCATTTGTCGGGGCATTATCAAATTATCAATGCCTTAGTTCAAACCTATAACCTTTACATAAAGGTTTGTTAGTTCTTGAAGTAAAATTGTTGTATATTCCTCTAGATGAAAAATGGTTGACAAATAATTTAGCTTATTATGCATTCCATAATTCCCTCAGCTTTACATAGTAGTCACTGGTAGATTGGTCCTCCTGTTTGCATATTTTATTTTTTTCAAGGATCTCATATTTCTTGACAGTGATAGAGCCCTGTGAAAACAAAGAATCCATGTAGTCGACCCCATTTAGTATGAGAAAAGGCTTAGTTGTTGTTGTTGTTTGTTATCTCATATTCTTGACGAGATATGTTCTTTGGAGAACCTTGAAAAAGATTACTATCCCATTGACATACATAAATCTTATAAGAGACATATACAATGGTACAAAAAGGAATTACAGAGATTGCTACCAAAAAATTAGAAAGATATGCACGCACTAGGGTCACATTAGCTTGTACTGTAGAAGTGTTTCAATCAAGAGAAGGAATGCCCACACCTTTTGGGAGAACTGAATTATCACAAACTGCGGCAATCCAATTGACAGAGAGCTAAACTGGTGCGGTAGAGTGACTTAGATTCTACATGTTTGCTTCAGCAGCTAAATGGTTTAAACTATGACAATGTAACTGTTTTGAGGAGGAACTACTTCCACGCGGAAAGCTCATGCCTCGTCCCTTGAGAAAGTACTCCTCGAAACTAATGTGTCAAGCAAAAATTACTTACTCTCAGATGTGTACATGCATGGTCAAAAAGGAAAGAGGCAAGGGGACAAAAACAAGATGCGGGAAAAAAAAGACAAACCGAAAACCAAAGAAAACGAGGGAGGCAGCCAACAACCAGGGTACCTTGTTTATTTGAAGCCAATTGTTTATACATTCTGAATGGTATGTATGTTTGCATGAAAGAACGATTACACGATCACCTTCCTCATAATCCAAACGGCATATCACACATCTGCATAACCCATCATGCCTCATAAATAAATTGAAACTATCATTCGGGAAAAGAAACTTTTATTCGGCACAAAAACCAAAACCATTCCTTTTCCCACACTAGGTAGTCAGCTACATTGGATTCTTAGTGGCCATTCAGCAATCTTGTCAAAAGAAAGGTATACACAAATGGCGGAAAACATTAACTTACTGTTCCGAGGTGCCATTACGTGAGTCTGTTGGTCTATAAACAGAAGAAGGCAACGAAGCAATGACATCTGCAGTAAGTCCTCTGCTCTCAGTTCCGACCGCTTCACCCAACGCAAGCAATTCCTTTGATCATATAAAGCAGTCACTATAAATATCTCAGCAGAAGCCTCGATACATAACTTCAAAGCATGAAATAAGTTTTGTACCTCATATGAGAGATCATCAGGATCAACCTCCTGCCACGTATCCTACAGAAAGAAGGCATACACTGAGCGAAATTCGTAGGTAAGACTTGGAAGTTAACAATGCCCGGACTCGGTGACACTTGATGTACTCCATGGAGCAATACTAAGGCCTAACGCAGCGATTAGACATTTCAGAAATGTCTTTCCTTGATGGGATGAATATTGACATTTACCAAATCACAATTCAGGTTGTTCATCGGCCTCAATGGCTTTTCTTCCTCAGGTTGTTCGTATTTTTGTTTACATAGGGCTGGTTTCATGTAATTTCTTCCTTGACGCTTTCTTTGGAAATGGGCATAAGCACCATTGTTTGATTTTTTTTATTGGAAAACCAAAGATACCTGATGAAAAGAAGTCACTTCCAAGAAAAAAGTTTAAATGAGACTACCGTTAAACGCAGAGGAAGCCTATGTACAGTCTACTGAGCCTTTGACAATGAGCAGTTGCATGTCAGTGAATCAGCAGGTCTAAAAAGGGTATCTCCATGCATCTACTGAGGACGTGCAAGTACCATGATATGATGTAGGTCACTCATAAATTGGTAATGTGGAGATTCAGACTCCAAAGGAATATCATGACTTTACGTTCAAACTACGTCTTAATTAACAGGATTCCAACAAATAATATCCTAAGAAGGTCTGGTATAAATATAATTATCTCACAGTAGAAGCCATGCAACCCCTTCTATGACATATAAACCTACCATTGTCTTTCAGATGAAAAGATGTTTACTGATAAATCTGCTACAGAAGCAGTTTGACAGGTGAAGATAGTATCCCGATTAAACAAAACTAGACACTTCGTTGCACCTTAAAGTTCAAGATCAGCAGCATGATGAATACACAAGTTGGCAAGTTTGATGGGCATTGTATGCAATATATATAATCAGAAACACAAGCAAGACCAGGGACCAGACCTCCTGAATCCTGATGCAGGACTTATGCAAAGGTTCAGTGGAATCAATGAAAATAGATGGGAGCACCTAATCAAAGAGCAAGCTGATTTCTTTGAATTCAAAGATGAATTAAGACGAGTCTCTGTGTGTGTGTGTGTGTGTGTGTGTGTGTGTGTGGTGTGTGTGGGGGGGGGGGGGGGGGGGGGCGGGGGTAGAGAGAGAGAGAGAGAGAGAACCTACCATCTTCACTGCCTAGACAGTCTAGGAGGAGGCTTTGGCAATGGTTTCAATAACTCAGAGGCAAATCACATAAAGACCGTGAAATTTATTCTTATGGAAATATTATCATGCTCTAGGCATTTGTTCTCTTTTAAAGTAAGATCAGACAAAAAAAAACAATCTCGATCCTACATTGGATGGCAAAAGCTAGAAACAAATGGCATCATCGCAGCTGGTTCTCTATTTGCGTAAAACTACAACCATTTGCAGATGTGAACGTTCAAAGGGAAGAGATAAAGTTCATGGACAAAAGAGATTCACTGGGCCAGGTGCTAAGGGATCAAGACATCCTAATCAGGCTCCGTTAGAGAGCTTGACAGGAAGCTTCTCGACGGACTAAGTAGCGGCAGCAGCACAACCACAATAAAATACTAATAAATCAAGCATCAAGTATACATTATATAAACCAATAATCAAAATGCTGAAGCAGCTTCTCAGCTTCCATTAGTGAATTATAGTCAATTGGTCAAACGATCTGAGGCATACTATCTTGCAAACATAAGAGACGAAGTGTATACAGTAGATCATTAACAGAGTCAGAAATTCTGCACCACATTCCGGAACCGGATTTTAACATCCCAGAAATAGAAAACATGTCCCATAACGACAAAACGAACTTCAGGAGATCGGCTATATGTGAACAAAAAAAATCGAAAAAGGTGCTAGACATTAAACAACACGTACTGAAATAATAAACTGACCTTAGGTTATGCGAAGACGGAGACAGAAGAAAGACATGACATATGCATGCTATAATGTTGTTACATATCAAAACCTTAGATTTCCTTTTTCTTTTGAATAGTTCATATTTGTCCAGTTAAGCAAGCTCAAGGATGAGAAGGTGGAAATCAAAAAATGATACCTGAGAGTTACTGCCATTCTCATCACCATCATCGGGCTCCCCTGCGGACGAAACACAAGAACTCAAGATTTTTTCATAAACTTTTGTTTTAGGCAATTTCCCACTACAAAGGAAATCGAATTTCAACTAAAAGGGCAACTACTCACACTCATTAATCCCCGCAAAAGCCAACATCTGAGCTGCCAACTGTCGTTCTTCAGCATCTTGAAGTGCCCTTGCGTATGCCTCGTCACTTTCAAAGGCAGATGGATCAATCTGCTCAATCTCCTCGCTGGCGTGTATATCAAATACATCGTGACCTTCATCAATGTCATCGTCCTCATCATCATAATTCTCCTCTTCCACCTCCTCTTCAACGCCAACGCCCCCGTTCTCATCATTCGTCTCCTCGAGACCATCACCATCGTCTACGCCATAGCTCTCTGCATTACCATTCTCGTGCAGATGATCCACATCTTCCTCAGAAACATAGCTTCCGCTCAAGGAAGTCTGGTACTCGCCATGATCTCCAGCCATCCGCAACATCATGTACGCCCGTTCCTGCTTCCCACAAAATCACCAAAAGAAACAGATGCAATGAAACCCTAAATCAACACAGAAGCAAATTCTGAGAAGAAAACCCAATAAGTTTTTACCAATTATTCACCAGAAAGTTAAGCAGAATATGGATTCAGAGGAGTCCTGGATTTCCGATGTAATTCAGACCTGTTCTTGAAGAGTCCGAGCGAGGGCGAGATCGGAGTCCAGCTGGCTCAGGCTCGTGAACGGTCTCCTGGGGGGTTGCTTCGAAACAAACTCCGGCGCCGGAGAATTCGAGCTGGCCGATGCATCGCCGGTGTCCACCGCCTCTTCCACAGGGTTTTCCTTGTTGGACACATCGTTACTTTTCTTCGAATTCTCCATCCACCACCAAAACCCTAGAACCTGGATTCCCACGAAAACCCCACAAACACAAAATCGAAAAAATCGCCAACCCGAGAGAGAGAGAGAGAGAGAGAGAGAGAGAGAGAGAGAGAGAGAGAGACGATGGATATTAGGATGATAGCCGAATGAACGGTCGATAATCGAAGGATCAGTAGATGACGAAGGAGAATGAGGAGAAAAAGTGGAAGCTAGACGATCTACGAAAACAGAGAGAGAGAGAGAGAGAGAGAGAGAGAGGAATTTTGGCTCTTGTGGCATATCATTCTCTTGGTATAAACGACGCTACTGTTTCAAACGTGATGCTGACGTGATAAGA
The DNA here is from genome assembly GCA_036023115.1 of Brasenia schreberi. Classification (NCBI taxonomy): domain Eukaryota; kingdom Viridiplantae; phylum Streptophyta; class Magnoliopsida; order Nymphaeales; family Cabombaceae; genus Brasenia; species Brasenia schreberi. The sequence goes on from JAYKKT010000091.1 coordinate 6,403,113, forward strand.
AATTACTTATTGAAATTCAGCCTTTTTATTTAAATGCAGCCTTTTTCATGCATGTATTTAGGCACTTAAACATATTTTAATATAATTTGCAGCTACTTTCATCGAACCCTTTTTTTTATTTTATAAGCAAGCTGGTAAGGCAGACCTGAACCGGGTCTGGCTTGAACCCGGACCCAAACTACCCCCGAAACAGGAATTCGAATATACACGCAAGAGAGGCCGTAGGAAAGGGAGTGATATTTTTAAATCTTTAAAGTATTATTTAATTTAAGAGACTCTACCGTTTGGTTTTGCTTTCACCTGTTACTGAATTTAGGGCCAAAACCAAAACTGACAGTTTAGAACCAGCAGTTTCAAGTATTTTTCTTATTCTACTTTTATAACTTCACTTTTGCTTCATGAAATGTTCATAATGAAACCGATGCTAAACAAGAATCAAAACCAAAACCAACCTGGACCTGAAACCCAATAAAATTGGAAATGGACCTGAAATCGTGTTACCTGTTCTGTTCTGGTTCCATGTTTTAGTGGGAACCAGAACCTGCCAGGTCTAGCTGGATGTTTACACCCTCGAGTATTTATCTCCAGACCGAATAAAATACAGTTTCATCAAACTCTTATACATTGTAATAATAAAAGAATCTATTGCAACATAGTTCTTCAAATAAACTAGTGTACGAATGTCGGGTACTTATGCATGAACTGATGGCGATCTTGGTGACCTCTGACTGTTTGGTAGATCCTCGTTCTACGTACGTAGCAACAACAATGAACCTCCTTTGATTTTGAAGCAGCCGAAACACAAGAAAAAGCAAGAGTAATTTGAGTTTTTTGGTTACCACACTCAGATTTTTTCAAAGAGGGCTTTGTATTTCATTTTATTGTTTTTAATCCTATTACATTGCCACCCGAATGTAGTAAATAAATTATAGAGAGGGTCTTCACATTTTCAATATAAACGGATACGGGGGTAAGGAAGCTAATCCTAGATAATAAGATTTGTATAGGTTATTGGAATATTGGAACATTGTACGATAAGTTAATGAAGGTAGTAGATACTATGATTTGAGGAAATATTCATATCCTATGTTTATAAGAGACAAAGTGGGTAGGAGAAAAAGTAAAGGAGATTGAGGATATAGGTTTTAAATTATGGTACTCAAGTAAGAAAAAAGTTCAAAACGGAGTTAGTATTATCATAAATAAAGATTTAAATGATAGTATAGTAGACATACAATGATATGGTTACCGAATCATAATGTTGAAATTAGTATTAGGAGCAAAGGTTTTGAATATAGTTTGTGCTTATGCACCTCAAGTTGGATTATAAGATAGTATAAAGATGATTTTTTGGGAAGAGTTAGATAAGGTGATTTAAAGAATTCCATAAAAGGAGATGATTTGTTTAGGAGGAGACTTAAATGGACATGTCGGTAAAGAGGTATTAGGATATCAAGTTATTCGTGAAAACTTTGGTTTTTGGGATATAAATGAGGAAGGTATGGGGATTTTAAATTTTGCAATGGCATTTGATCTCTTTATAATCAATACAATCTTCAAAAAATGAGATGAACATTTAATTACTTATAAGAGTGGCTTATCACAAATACAAATTGATTATTTTATTTGTAGAAAAAAGATAGAGCTTGTTATAAAGATTACAAGGTAATTTTATGAGAAAACTTAACTACCCAACATCAGCTTTTAGTTATAGATTTACAGGTAAAAAAGTGGACAAAGAAGAAAGGAGTGCATCAAGCTATTCACACTAAATGGTGGAACCTCAAAAGAGACAAAAAATGTATATTTAAAGAGAAAGTCCTTCAAGGAGATACTTGAAATTATGTTAGTACACCTTATGATATGTGGAACAATATGGCTATACATATTAGGAAAGTGGCGAAAGATGTATTAGGTGAATCTAAGGAAGGTGTAACAGCACAAAAAGAAGCTTTGTGGTAGAGTGAAGTAGTGCAAAATAAAATCAAAGTAAAGAGAGTACGTTATAAATTACATTATGCTAAGAAAACTAGTAAAACTTTAAAGGCTTATAAGAAAGCAAATAAAGAAGCAAAAAAGGCCGTTAGTGAAGCAAAAGCTAAAATTTGTGAGGATTTATATAAAAAAATTAACTCAAAAGAGGGTGAAAGAGATACTTTTAGGATAGTTAGGGCTACATATAAGAAAACTAAGGATCTTAATTTTATTAGATGCATCAAATACGAGGATTAGAAAATTCCAGTGGCAAATTATAATATAAAAAAATAGATGAAAAAACTATTTTTATAAGCTTTTTAATGAAAATAAAGATGTTATTATTAACTTAGGAGAGTTAGCCAAATCAAAAAAGTATATAAACTACAATTTCTACTGACGTATTCAAATGAATGAAGTCAAAGAGCTCTTAAACGTATGAAGGATGATAAATCGGTAGGACCAAACAATATTCCTATTGAAGTTTGGAAAACCTAGGAAAAAACAGGAATCACTTGGCTCACGAGATTATTTAATGAAATATGGAGAAACCAAAAGATGCCCAAGAAATGGAGAGCGAGTACACTTATATCCATATACAAGAACAAAGGAGACATTCAGAATTGTGCGAATTATAAGGGTATCAAGTTAATGAGCCATACTATAAAATTATGGGAAAAAATTATCGAATGTAGGTTAAGACAAGTATCGAGTACAATAGAGAACCAATTTAGATTCATGCCAAGCTGATGTACTGTTGAAGCGATTCACCTCTTGAGACGTCTTATGAAACATTTTAGAGCAAAAAAGAAAGAATTTCATATGATATTTATTGATCTAAAAAAAATTTATGATATGGTACCGTGGGAGGTTCTTTTGATAACCTTGAAAAAAGAGGTATCCCATTGATATATATAAATCTTATAAGAAACATGTCCAATGATGCAAAAACATGTGTGAGAACTCATAAAGGAATGACATACTTCTTTGAAGTTAATATTGGGTTACATCAAGGATCAACTTTAAGTCCATACTTATTTATAATGGTGATTGTTGAGTTAACAAAACATATTCAAGATGAAGTACCTTGGTATATGTTATTTGCATATGACATTGTGTCATGGGAGGAGTCTAAGGAAAAAGTTAATAGAAAATTTAAAATATGGAGAGAAACATTAGAAAGTAAAGGCTTCCGACTTAGTAGAACAAAGACATAATATATGGAATGTAAGTTTGATCATTTGGTTACCTCAGAGGACATAGAAATTAAAATTGGCACACATTGCATCCCCTAAAAAGAAAGTTTTAAATACCTAGGATCAAATTTTCAAAGTGATGGAAAAATCGATGAAGATGTTACGCATAAAATTAATGCTGGTTGGTTAAAATGGAGAGGAGCATCAGGTATTCTTTGTGATAAGAAGATACCATTAAAGTTAAAAAGTAAATATTATATAGTTCAAAGTGTTGGGCAGGTAATCATCAACATGTACAAAAGATGTCTGTGACATAAATGAAGATGTTGAGATGGATGAGTGGTCATACAAGAAAAGACCATATACATAATGAGGTTATTAAAAAAAATTAGGAGTGGCACTCATAAAATGAGAGAATATCGTTTAAGATGGTTTGGACATATAGCAAAAGAAGAACCCTTAAAAAGGTATTAAAAACTAAATTTGGAAAGTATTAAAAGAGCTAGAGGACGACCACAAAAGTGTTGGAAAGAAACAATAAAGAATGATCTAGCTTATTGAGAGAGAGTAATACTTTTGATATGAGGCTGGTTTTACCTACTATTGTATTTAAACCAATGACTGATCGTGATACTCTTACAGCTGAGTCAGTAGATCAGGTACGATAAAACAGAAAAAAAAATGGTACTTTATCCTGCTAGCACCCTGCTAGCTAACATAGAAATTGGTACTTTATCCCGTAAAAATGCTTATGTGAACTATGCACTGGTCGGTATGTCCAATTTAATCATATATATGAATGAGCCCTCTCCCACGCTTGAGGATATGCACTAGTCGGTATGTCCAATTCAATCATTATGGTGTTACCAATGAGGATATCAAGGTGGGCACAAAGAAATTGTACATCTCGAACCTTCATCATGCGAACTTGTGTACAAATAAGCAGGATTTGAGGAGCCTCTGAACGTTTCCTCATCTATGATTGATCCTTCTCCCACGCTGTTGGAGGAATAATCTTGCCGAGAATGGGAGATGAACACCTGCTTGAACAACTCTCTGCAATGCTTACTCCTTTCCTTGATGACAAGCATCTCTTTCCTTTTAACATACGGCTGCTTGAAAAACTCTTTCCTGGATGGCCGTATGTTTTAGTCCAAGCATCTCTTTCCTTTTGGGTGCCTATATATATATATATATATATTCAGGCACTCATCTTCCATTGTCCACAGTGCTATTTCTTGAAGGGTATTAACCCCGTTTCATATTTAGAGGATACAATTGCTATTCCACAGGTGAACTTCAAATGACAAGAGCATGAGCAGAGTTTGATACTTATTTTTATTTGTAGAACAACATGAATATTTTTGAGAGGGCTGCAGCCTAATTTGGGGGTAGCATTAAGTGCACCTGCCTTGCTCAAGAGCATGCCCTTATTGAACAGCCTTGCTGTTGGCCCCCACTAAGAGAACTCAAGGAACTGAGGGAGTGTCGTCATTTCATATGAGATTCTGTGCAATTGGCTGGTGCATTTTACTGACATGCTACGTGTACATGAAATTCAGATAATTGATAAATTGACAATGATAGACTTATTTCCCACCATTGAAATGTCAGTAGGTTCACCAACGCGCTCGCACACATACATATATATGTTCAATAATGTTGCCTCTTCTTAAAACTTTAGTACATCCCGTACAGTTGTAGCTTCTAGACTGGTTACCTCAAACTTATTATTCAATGTTTTCTTTTTAAAATCACTGGACTTCATTATGAATTTTCTTTAGAGAGCAGATTGGCAGAAGATCATGCTAAAACTTTTTCTACCAGGCCCCCATCTCCACCACACGCACAGAGAGAGAGAGAGAGAATTCTAAACTTGAGAAACTAATAAACTAACTAGAATCTGCTACCAATATCTGTCACCCGAAATCAGGCATTGCAAAGAACCCCAGGAAACATCTCAAAGAGGAAATCTAAAGGGCCAGGTTTGGATGTCCTGGAATGGCCACTGAATCATTCTTAGTTATACTCTGATCAAGAAGATATGTTGTGTCTATAGATTATCATTTCCAATCATATATTTATGGATTGGCAGGTGAAACCAAAAACCTAAAAGATGGGAGTCGCTGGTATTGAGGGCATTTAGTGAAAGCATAGACAAAAAACAAATTATTAATAAATAAAACTATCCCATAATGCACAGACCCTTCTGCATGCTATTAAATAAATTAAAGATTATTTCTATAAATATAATATATACCAATACCAATTTACCAAAATGCTCCTAAGGCTTCAGCAAGACAAACCTCGGTGGTTTGGGCTGTTTGGTGAAGTCGGCCGACAAGGTTGAAGGAGATTTTGTACCTCTTGTAGGTTCCTTGTTGGAGTCCTCCGTCATGCAACCAAGAGTAGAAGGGTTGAAAGAAGACACACAACAAGGAGAGAGAGATTGTTACATGGTTACCACAAGAAGGATTTCTAGGGAAACACTTTTCATTTTCTGTTTTTTTTGTATTCATGTGTTTCTCATTGTATTCACTATAATATTTATAATGAAAAACTTCCAAAACGACTTCAACTTTCGTTCTTTTTCCGTTGTGGGCTTTCCGTTACAAGCCTTTATTCTTATTTGCAATGTATGTGTTTTATTCTTATCCACATATAACATATCTATGGATTCCAAGAAGATAAACATCTTTCCGTATTCCATGGATTTGTTGCTAAGAATTGTCAAATCCGACGTTACATCTCCCACTTTACCATTTGAGTCGATCTTTATGACACACTGATTTTACCTCCCATTTTTTTTATACATATTGAAAAAAGATCTATTATACCTTTGGTCAAGGAGTCAACCAACATACATTAGTTGACATATATGATATAGATATCTCATTTCTTTTAACCATATCATGAATATAGTGGTACTTAACCATTATATGCTTGCTTTAAGAGTTATTAGCTTCACTCTTAATTAGAGTAATTTCTGCATTATTGTCACAATAAATTAAAACTGGCTCATTGGCTATATCCAACTTTAAATCATGTGTGAAGTGACTTATCTAAACGACACTCGTTGCAGCTATACAACAAGCAACATATTCAATTTCTTGTATATGCAATACTACACAACCTTGCTTCTTTCAAGTCCAAGAAACAACCCCCTCCAAACAGAAATATTTATACAAAAGTTGATTTGTTGTTATCTTTTCTCCCAACAAAGTTAACATCTAAGTATCATATGACTTTTACTTCATCAGTTTGAAAACATAGTTTCAAATCTTTTGTTTTTTTAAGATACCTTATAATCTTTTTCACAACTATTTAGTATTGTCAACGAGGATTACTTTGATATCTACTTACAAGACCAACAACGAAGCTGATATCAACACCAACATCTTGTGCCCATTTCATAACGGGTGTAGATTTAGGCTTCCATTCATCCATTTTAAATTTCTTGATGATATAATCTATATATCTCTCTTGACTTAGACATTAGAGTTTAAATTCTCTATCTTGAGAAATCTTTATTCCAATAATATAAGATGACTCTCCCATATCCTTCATTTTAAACCTTGAGTTCAACCATGACTTGATTTTGACAATCATATCATTGTGATTCCCAATCAATAATATCATCTACATATAACGATAGAATGAAAAGTGGCTTTCACTATTCCAAACATACACTCAGTGGTCAACTTCATTAGCCACAAATGTAAGTTTAATAAGGCATTTTGAAAAGTCAAATACCATTGACGAAGTGATTATTTAAGGTCATATAAAGAGTTTTTTAACCTATATAGTTTATCTTCTTGTCTTTTAATAATGTATCCTTATGGTTGTTGCATACATATGATTTCATCTAAATCTCTATTTAAAAAAATAATTTTTACATCTAATTGATCATAATATGCTGAAATTACTAGAATTATTCTTATGGATGCAAAATTCGTAAAAAGAAAATATGTCTCAACATAATCTATACCCTCCTTTTGTGAGAATCTCTTTACAACCAACTTCATCTTAAACTTGTAGATAGACCTATCGACTTTATATTTATTTTTCAAAAGTAGCCTATGACTTTCCTTTCTTTTGGTAAATCAATCGATTCTAAAACTTGGCTTTTCTCAAAAGATTCAATTTTCTCATTCATGGCTTTTTCCAGTCTAACGATTTAAATGAGTCAACAACATGTTGATATGCCAAGTTATTAATCAACTCATCTAAATCCACTGAATTGCACACTTCTTCTGTAAGGTACATGTGATAATTCTTTAAGTAGGATGGTGAGACCATAGGTCTTTTATGTTCACTTAAAGTTTCAGTTTGTTTAAGAAGATCATCATTATTTATGGGTTCAAATGATGATGGATCTAAATCTACTAGATCATTAACACATTCATCATTATTCTCAATGATGTCATTCTTAGTCTCCTCTAAGAATTTAACATTCCTACTTTTTATTAATCCATGGTCCTTGTGATAAAATTGATATCTTTTAGAACCTTGAAGATATCTAATAAAAACACATCTCAATGACCTGTTGTCTAACTTATCCCTAGACTGATCAATGATCTTCATATGTGCGATAAATCTCCACCTCTTGAGATAACACAAATTTGGTTTTCTTCCAAACCACATATCATATGATATAGAGAATACAACCTTATATGGTTTATTTAGTATATACACAATTATACTTACCACTTCTCTCCAAAATACCCTTGGTACGGGGATAACATAGTAATTTTGTCTCTCATTTCGAATTTGTAATTGTGCTAGAATATAGTGGGCAAAATCATTTTTCGTTGAGTGGCAGACCTTTGAATGTTCCGCACGTTCAAGGACAACTACGTAATTCAATAGGTTAGTTTTTGGTAATTTTCATAAAATGCCAAAGAACAAAATTATCCTTTTGTTTGTTTAAGGGTAAAACAATCTTTTGACTTTAAAAATATATGAACTTTTTTATAATTTCATCTCGTAACAGTTTCTACAAAATCGACGTATAGGCATTTTTTGCTGACGTTTTTTAGTTTAGAGAAGAAAACCTCGATAGAGAGAGAGAGAATAGGGAGAGCAAGAAGGAGAGAGACGGTCGAAGAGACAACGACGTTTGTGCTCCGATCATATTCTTTGGGTGTTTTATCGGTTTTTTTTCTAAGTCCCCCTTTCCTATTTTTGATCGTCTAAGGCCACCCATAGTGGCTTCCGAGTGTCTGTCTACCCCCTTTTCTAATACTCTCAAGCTACCTTAGTCGGTGGCTTCTAACTGTCTACCAACCTCTTAGTCTTACGGTTCCATTAAGTATCTTTTCTCCTTTTTTTTAATCTTCTCTTTCAGTGGTGAGCATATGAGAGTTGGGTGTATCCCTATCCTCTATTGCTTTTGGGTTTTTGTAAAAGAAAAATCTTTATACCGAAAAAGTTTTTTTTCATACCTCGTATAAGATCCTCGCCGTAGTCTTATGTCGTACAACAGAGAGTGAAAGGGCCGAAGGAAGGCAAAGAGGAGAGTAAAGGGGAGAGATTGTTTGACGATTATCATCATAAGTACTCCATGGAAGCACTTTTGGTTTTATGTTTCTCACTGTATTCACTATAGTATTTATAATAAAAAACTTTCTATTAAATCCAGCTTTTTCTTCCCGATCTTTCTCGTTGTGGGCTTTGTGTTACAAGCCTTTATATTTACGTATTCATAGAATCTGAAAAGATAGCCTATCTTCGTGTATTTCATGGATTTGTTACGGAGATCGGGCATTACAAACGTCCAAGAGAGAATCAGGTCCTGTCCAACTAGCGTGCTGTCTCTCTCTCTCACACACAAAGAATGCATAGGTTGGACTGATTTGGTGATCCCTCTCTCTTTCATTTCCTTACCGATGCATATGATCTGTGTCGGCATCATACTCACCTTTCCTTCCCTTTAAATTCTCCCTAGTTGCAAATGCATAGCTCCAGGGAAGGCACTCATTGTCACAAAATATGCATCCACATGCATCGGTAGGGAACGCCAAATCAGGTCCTGCCCGGTCTGGATCCAGTGACAGACCCTGACTAATCTTGTTCGAGTGGGACAACCATTGTGGAGGCGAAGCTCTTGCGATTTTTTTTTTCTATTTCACAAGGTTCGAACTCGAGACCTTTGCTTACCAAGCGTAAGCGTTGCTTCATCACCTGAATACCTGGTCGACTAATGAGCCCAGCCCACGAGTCGGTCAAAGGAACGCCAAATCTGTCAATTTAAATTTCAACACCGAGCCATTTTTGCCCATGATCCGCGAATCGCTCTGCGGGAGAATATTCGTCGTCACCGAACCCGACCGTGGTTAACCCAACCCGACTGCGGTCAGCTCCCAACTCTGGTTAGGCTTCTGCCACTACCGTCCACCCAAAACCCTAACGCGCAGAAGCCAAAGCTACTCAAGATGTTGCCACGTAGAAACATACGGACGGTAGAGATCGATCGAGGTTCCATATTGATCCACCCCTCAACCGCTACATAAACGCATCGTCGGATGCGTTTTGACCGCATCGGAAAATCCTCGCCGGAAAAGAAGCCAATCTTGAAACTTTTTTTCTCTGTGAAAAGATGGCCGCCAATCCCCGCGTTTTCTTCGATATGAGCGTCGGCGGTGCTCCCGCCGGCCGGATTGTGATGGAGCTATTCGCTGACGTGACTCCGCGGACGGCTGAGAACTTCCGAGCTCTCTGCACCGGTGAGAAGGGCGTCGGCCGCTCCGGCAAGCCCCTCCACTACAAAGGATCGTCTTTCCACCGTGTGATCCCAAACTTCATGTGCCAGGGCGGCGACTTCACCGCCGGAAACGGTACCGGGGGGGAGTCGATCTACGGCGCTAAGTTCGCTGACGAAAACTTCATCAAGAAGCACACGGGCCCTGGCGTGCTCTCCATGGCCAACGCCGGCCCTGGAACCAATGGGTCGCAGTTCTTCGTCTGCACAACGAAGACCGAGTGGCTTGACGGAAAGCACGTCGTCTTTGGCCAAGTAGTTGAGGGCATGGAGGTCGTTCGTGCCATCGAGAAGGTAGGATCATCATCCGGCCGGACTTCCAAGCCCGTTGTCATCGCCGATTGCGGCCAGCTTTAGGCCAGATCTCTTTTCGTTCGATCTGACGACTCTATCCGTGATCGATCTGGAACCTTAGTTTTAATGTTCCTGTATCTTTTTCCGGTTTCTCATCCGTTTTCCTTCTTTCTGCGTCTCTTTTATTGATGTTAGGTCCGTATGGGTCCTTGGAGTTGTGGCTCTCTTTCTGCTTTCTGTTGTGTTCTGCTTTGTATGTGAGCTACCGAGCCTTACTGACATGGCGGTAGCTTTGTGTAGATTTTTCGCACTCGGAATAATATCATAGTGCCTTCTTTTAATGGTTTTGATTTTTCGTTCTAAATTGATTAAAATCTGAACGTAAGTGATTCCCATTTTTACCATAAATGAAATGAGGGACGCGTTGGGAGAACGGGATCCTGAAAAATCCAGGAGGATCCTTGCCGGAAAATTACATTCCTGGTCGTTTGTGCATAGAACACTGAACTCAGCGTCATGTACCTGCAAAATATCTTCTATAAATCCCACTTTTTTTGTGGATAAATTGATCTAAACTCGATTCACGTTGTAGATGCTCTTGATCTTCAACATCAACGGTTAGGAGAAAAAGTTTATCTCGCTCTTTGCTCGAGGCATATCGAGAAATGGGAATTCGAAAAGGCTAATTAATTTTCGGTGGGCCTTTTCTTCTCTTGATTCAATGCAAATGGATATGGAAATGATGGCAATCCGGCCAGCTAGTAATTTTTTTTAATGGATTTAAGGTTGAGATGGACGGTCTAAACTGTGTTCTTTTGAATGATTAGCAACGCCCACCCATTCAGGCCATCCGTTTGCTTAATCGACGTCGCTCAGAGCGTCGAATTTTTAAGTCGTTTATTGGGACGGGCGCTTGTAAGAAAAAGAAGACGCACGCATTAATTGACGGTCGGTGAAGAAAGAGAGTCGTACTGTTGTCGTTCTCGCTCTTTCGGGTGAAGCAACCACAGAGTACGTGACGACGTATAGGCTCCACGATAAAGTTATGGATGGTTTTGGTTGGTTTCTTTTCTAAGGGAAAAAACAATGGCCAGCTTGGTTTACGGTTCTATGATTGAAACAGAGGTAATATATATATATATATATATATATACATATGTATTTACAAGGCAATATTTTTGTTTCTTCGTCATTAAATTGGTACACATTGAAGTCATAATTGTGAGGGTTTGTTTGATTTAGGGTACATGTGAGTTCGACCTTATTTTTTTTTGGGTCTTACAATACCAAACCTAGATGTGAATCAAACGAGGACCTTATTTATCGCACCAAAGGAAACCCTCATACTTCTGTATAGAAGCATCAAGTGAGGAGAACATGCCATCATAATAATTACAGAAGAAATTATGTACGAGAACCATTGCACAACGTAGTAGTAAAAGACAACTAAGGGACTTATTAACAAACACGATATGGAAAAATCATTCAAACAGTAAGTTAACTAAAATCTTAGTTATAAATTTTAATATTATATTTTTTTCTTATTTATATTATTTAACTAACTTTAATAACTCAAATTGTTTACAAGAATCGTCCGTCTCACACGATGTGGTCAATTATGAGAATATGATTAAAGGTAATGTACTGTATTGGTATACTTGAATATTGTGTTTTAATTATAGTACTTCTCTTGGATGTGCTATTTTTTATTGTTTGATATTATTTTCTTTATTATTAACTTTTCTATTAAACGGTTTGATATAGGAAGGATATCAATAAGAGATAAGAGTTTCACATGATGGTTGATACTTTTTAAAAGGACTTCATTTTAGACTTAAAGTTGTAGTTGTAATTGATTTTGTTATGTACACAAAGTTGTAATTGGTTTTATCCTCAAAGTTTTGTGGACTTAAAAGATGTTTAAAGATATTTGTATTCATCTTCTTTATATGATATCTATATATTATAGCTCTCTTGTGAATCAAAATTGCATTCAGAAAACAAGAGATCATGACAAATTTTTTGTAGAAAAAAGAAGCACAAACATATTGTATTTGAAATAATTGTGAATGTCGTTTTGGAGTGTATTACTTTTTTAAGGTTGATTTATTTTTCATAAGTTTTGATTCTATTTTTGAATGACGAATAAAAATTCTTGTTTTTATATGCTTCTTGTTACATAACACCTGGAATTGTTTTTAAGCAAGGAGAAACTCTGCCAAATTTTCAAAGTAATGCAAAAATACAAATTGTGAACTCATTGAACATATGGATGTGATGTTTGAAATTATAAATATTGTTTTGTACATACATACATACATACATATATATATATATATATAAAGAAAGAGAAAGAGAGTGTAGTTTGTGCTTAATTGTTGGTCGTCGCAATTGAATGGTGAAGATGTTTGAAAAGATTTAATATGTATTGAATTAAGCATATATCACTATGTATATATATATATATATATATATATAGAGAGAGAGAGAGAGAGAGTTTTAAATATATATTGTGTTTTAGTGTATAATCTTGCACAAATATTTTTAATGTTCGATTTTTAAAATCGGTAGTGAAGATTTGGTTGATCCTTCATTGTTGATAATTGCGATCGAATGGTAAAAGATGTTTGAAAAGATTTAATCATTATTGAGTTAAGCCTATATATATTATATATACATATATATATATATATATATATATATATATATATATATATATATATATATATATATATACACACACACACACACACATATATATATATATATACATATATATACATACATATATACATACATATATACACATATATATATACATATACATATACATATATACATATATACATACATATATATACATACATACATATATATATACATACATACATATATATATACATACATATATATATATATACATACATACATATATATATATATACATACATATATATATATATATATACATACATATATATATATACATACATATATATATATACATACATATATATATATATATATATATATATATATATATATATAGAACCGAGCAATATCAAAGTCGTTACCGATGTCAATAAGGAGACCCCTACCTTTGACGTAGAATGCCCTTTGATCTTAGTTCTATTTTCCTGCAAAGAATTCCTTTCGATGAGTTGAATGATGAGCGACTTCTGGAAAGGGACCGCTAACCTTTGCGTTACCTCGTCAGAAAGAACAATCGAAGGTTTGTTGGTGTCTGTCACCCACGGAAGGAGAGAGAGAGAGAGAGGGAGAAAGTTTTAAGCGCATAATGCGTTGTATAATTTTGTACAAATATTTTCGTTAAAGATCAATGGTAGAGATTTGAGTCACTTTGTATTAATACATTCATGTGCATTAAAAGACAATGGTACATTTCATTAAAATCTCACAATGGATCTCAAAGATCCAACAATGAAAATGGTTGCATAAGATTATGTATCAAAATGTATCATGCATTTAAGATTATATATATATATATTCATAAAAGACTATATATATACATCACAAATTACCTAAACTTAAGTACAAGAAACCTCTGTTGAAGATTATCTACAACAAAGGTGGTGATTAAATTAAACCACGGTTCATAATTGAACCAAACCAGATTCACTGATTTGGTTTAGTTCGATTCTGAAACATCATATGGTTTGGTTCAGTTCTTTGGAAAATGAGGTCCGACATTTTAGAGTTTGGTTTAAGGTTGAGGCGAGAACCAAACCAAACCGAACCATGAATCCCTAGACAAAATAGACATCTTTTCAAGATATCATCGAGAGAACCACCTCTAAAATATGGTTGTGTCTACGGAGGCAACCTTGCGCCATCGGGGCAGGCTTTCAGGATTGACAACCCACCCTACGGCAGGGGCACGGGAAGGTCTGTTGGTGAGCCACCTTGTTTCTTTTATTAACATTTTAATATCTTTTATGTTATTGCATGTAGAGGATGATGTTAAATTAACGATATATGGAATAAAATGTTCCTCTAAGATGGGCGGAGCGGGTTCTAGAAGGTAGGGTTTGGAGTAAAGTGGTGGCACTGTGTGGTTGATGAAGGTGAAGTCGGGTTTCTCGGTGGCGGGTTGGATGAAAACCTGCCTGACACTGGCCCGGCGCCGCTTCATTGCCATCCCCTGTTCTTCCATCAGATTCAAGTCTGCTCGTTGTTGATTCAGCGTCTTCATTTTTGTCATCTTTTACAAAAAATTATTGAACTCTATTGTGTCTTGTAGTGTCTTCATTTTTGTCATCTTTTACACAAATTAGTGATTAACAATATCATATATAACATGGCAGGTTTAACTATTATTATATAATATTTATCTTAATCTTCTTGTTACATAAAATATCTTATATGACCAAACTTGCATTAATTTTATGTATGACATCATCAATTTTTTTGAAAAACCGACTTTAGAAACTTGCATTTTGTATGTTCTGTCTTTGTTTTACTAAATTGAAAGCTTTGTATAATCACTATTATAAAATTATCATAAAAATAAAATCTTTGGGCATGTGTACCTACCAAATTTAGTTTTGTTAGTATAGATTTTTACACACATAACACTCATACATACATATAATACACGCACACATAAATACATAACAAGCTCATTACTGTTCTAAGAGTTTATATAAGTTCTTACATCTTGGTTCAATACTAAAACCACCATCTACGAGTGCGGATCTGTGCCTCCCAGCGTCATGGTCAGATATGGCCGGTTTCCGCTAATCTGGAACCAGTGGTTTGAATCTGCCAGTTTCGGTTCACCAGACCAATGAATGGGAATAAACCCGTTCCAACATAATTTATTATTCGTGACCATTATTATATATATATATATATATATGTCATTGCTAGTATCAGTTTTTGAAAAAAATAAATAAAAATTTTTGAGAAGAAAACTTAAAAAATGGGACTGAACTGGTGTTGGACCTGGTTCAGTTCCGTTTCAAGCCTCAGTTGGTTCCAAACCAACCATGTCTCATGACCCTCGTCTGAACGATAGTGGATTGGACGACTGCCGTCTTGGGAAATATTGGAATGAGTTGTTATGCAAGGTTACTATGCAATGGTGTTGCATAAAGGAAGGACCTTCAGGATGCGTTTGATTGCGGGCTCACGAGCCAAGGGTTCCCATGTGGCCCACAGGGTACCCAAAAATGCCTCTTTCGTTATCGTGGCTACAATGTTTCACCTCAGAAGCCACAACGTTGAATCCATGAACCAAAAGGCCAGGATTGAACGGAATCAACCATGTCCAAAGGGGTTGTTTGATAGCAGGGCCAGGACATGCCGTATTGGGACAGCAGTCCCAGTAATAGTTGATTTCCAAACGCGGGTCTGCTATCCACCATGGAAATAGGGGCCATGACCCTTAAGTAGCCCACCCCCTGAAGGGTGGGCCCTTGGACTGAAGTACCAGGACTGCAGGCCTGGGACGTGTTGTCAAACGCCACTGAAGCGACTGAAGGCACGTTGTTTAAGGAGATCATTTTAGACAATGAATAGAACCCCCACATACCTTTTAAAGCAGATGGGTTGTGAAAGATCCTTACCCTTCACTGTTCAAGTTCCCGTTTTCCGTTTAGATTTATAGCAACTTTATCATGTATTACGTGAAAAGCTGCATTGGCGAACTGAAACGGAGCGTTTGCAGTTAGAACTGCCAGTTCTAGGTAGATGAGACCATGCGGGGGCGAATTGGTACTTATGGTTTTACTAGAACTGGGACCAAACAGTATCTTCTCCAGTTTCGGTTCTGGTTCCAGTTCCTTCAGTTTTGAATTTCATTTCTAGATGATTCTGGTTCCGGTTCCACAATGGTTTTATTTGGATAAACCTTGTAATAATGTTGGGATGGTGGAATTCGAGAATTATGCTTTCAAACTGCCAGTTGTGATTTGGTTTCTTGGTAGATGGAACGGTATTTGAACTGGTGAGGGTATTTTGATTATGAAGTCTAAGCCTATGAAACTATAGTTTTAATTTTCATCATAATCAAACACGGGCTTCGATGAGCACGACACTTTTTACCCAATTAGGATGCCCATATAGCTCGAGTTCCAGTTTCATAGTCCTGGCCTCGCAATGAAACACCCCTTAGGGATATGTCTGACTGGCAGGGCCACAAATAGAGTGCTCGTAGCCCCTTCTTCCGGGGCCACAAAGTTCCACCTTGATGGCCGCGATATTGATAAGGCTAAATCAACTTGTGGGGTTCCTAGCTACCGGGGCCCATAAGAACTGCGTTTGTTTCACTGGGTCGACAAAGCCGAAGTGCTTGTGCGCGGCAGCTTTGTCAAACACCCCTTGGGAGATTAGAACGAACCCTCCCAAATTGAGAGAATCTAATTGTCCTCTCTTTGTTGGAACATATCGGCAAGCAATATGAGGTGCCATAAGTCGTCGTTCATAAATAAAGCAAAACCAGGGGAATGGGTCACCCAGTCACACGATTCCAGAGTGACATAAGAAAAGTTCCATAGTATTCGGGTTAACCTGCTTTTGACACGAACACAAAGTGGCACAACACAAACAAGATCAGAAATAGCAACCGGTTTCAGGTCTTGCACGATATTTGCTTGCAGCGTGTCACTCGCAAGAATTTAAAGAATGTCAAAGAGCCGTGGATTTGGATTTGGACATCTGACACGAGGGTATGCATTTGGGTTCGAACATCAAGACCCACATCATAACGGTATATGGTAGCTAAAACAGGATTCAATTAGCAATGGTATTTAAATTCATGAATCAATATTTTTATCCAAACCTGAATCTGGTTGCATGTAAACCTACAACATTCAATATGCTTATCTAGGTAAGATCCAACAAGGAATTCAATTCCCTTGTCCAAATAAGGTTGGTAATATAAGACCTGACACGAAAACCAAACACAACATACATGTCCAATAAAGGCTGAGAATATAAGGCATGACTCAAATTCCAACACGAATACGACCTGAAAAGGTTCATATTCATGCCCAACTCAAGAACGGTACGCACTTGAGTTTGACCTGTTTTTTACACGAGGAGCAAATGACCAGAGCTTAACAGTATTCCAAACACAAAGGTGAAAACTCTACTTGTTTTGACATGAAGGAGAGATCACAACCAAAAACACGAAATTCTTTCAATAATCTAATCGAGGATCTGAAAGCCTAGAGAGAGAGAGAGAGAGAGAGAGAGAGGATTCTGTGGCTACAAAAGGCAGGAGGAAAGCGGAAACGTAACGAGGAGTCAAAAGAAGAGCAGGCGAAGGAACAAGGGTGCGCGCTATACAAAGAGACGGAGAGAAGGATGGCGACGACGACGGCATCGGCGTGGGCGAAGCAGGGTGCATGGGCGCTCGAAGCGGAGGAGAACGACGCGCTCGAGCGGATGAAATTGGAGGAGCGGCGCCAGGACGAAGTCGCCGTGGCCCTGTCCGATTTCCCTTCGCTGTCCGCTGCCGCCGCAGCGAAGCCCGCGAAGAAAAAGAAGGCGCAACCTCTCTCTTTATCGGAGTTCACAACGGGAAAGGTCGTTACGCACGGAGCCACGAAATACCGACCGACCGCAGTTGAGCCTGTTGGCCTCACCCCGGACGAGCTCCTTCTTCTACCCACCGGCCCCCGGGAACGCTCTTCCGACGAGCTCGAGCGCGGAAAACTGGGTGGCGCTTTCCGATCATATGGCCGTGACCGTGATGGAGGAGATCGGGGTTACGGAAGCGGGAGCCGCCGGGAGGCTGGTGGTACGGGCGGTGATAATAGTGATTTCGCACCGTCTCGGGCGGATGAGACCGACGATTGGGGCGCCGGAAAGAAGCCATTGCCGGAGCGACGAGAAAGGGGCTTCTTCGAATCACAGTCAAAGGCGGACGAATCGGATAACTGGGGTGCTAATAAGAGCAGATCTGCTCCTTCTAGTGGTGGATTTGGTGGATATAAGGAGAGGGAAGGAGGCCGTTCTCGATTCGATATGTTCGGGGGAGTCCCTGCGTCGGATACGTGGGGGAGGAAGGTAGATGAATTGAGTTCAGGCTCAGGCCCAGGGGCAAGGCCTCGGCTTGTGCTGCAGCCGAGGACGTTGCCGTTGAATGGTGAACCGCAGCCCCCTCAGAGCGCGGGTGCGGGTGCTCAGAGGTCCAAGGGCGCGAGCCCGTTTGGGGAGGCGAGGCCGCGGGAGGAGGTGTTGGCAGAGAAGGGTCAGGACTGGAAGAAGATCAACGGGCAGCTCGAGTCGGTGAAGATCAAGGACGCTGATGTAGTTACAGGGACGCGATTGGAACGAACCGGCGGATCATTTGGAAAGAAGGGTTTTGGGAGCGGGACGGCTGCCTCCCATGACGATCGGACGGAAAGGAATTGGAGGAAGCCGGAGTCGGCCGATGGCTCGACAAGGTGAGTTTTCAATATTCAACTTCGTTTAGCTTTCCTTGTTTCGGTTGAATTTCTGTTCCATGATTCATTTTACAAAGCACCAACTTTCCCGTATCATGTTAAATGCGAAATTCATGTTTATTCTGGCGCAACTTCTTTGTTTCTTCGATTACCCATTGAGCTTCTGATAACGTTGAGTTGTAGATGTGATCCGCATGGCGGATTTGTTCTTGTGAAATACACAAGGATTTAAGAGAAAAAGGAATCAGAAGTTTTATTATATCGAATATGTTATGCAAGATTGCATTGCTGAATATTAGTGCTTCGTGTGCCGACACATTGTTCGTTTGGTACCTCTTCTGCTCGAGAACTGTGAAGCGAGAATTTCATATTTACCTGTGTTAGATAAGATAGGAGATTTGATGCTCTATTAACAGATGTGGTCTTCATTTTTACCTTATGTTCTGATGGTTTCTGATACAAAATGTAGGGTGGTTAAAGCTGATGGTGTAGAGACAGCAGAACATAATGGAGTTGACTCAGTTGAAGGGCCTGCAACCAACTGAAGGCACGCAACTTCAATACGCATTGATCTCAAGAAAGCTTCTCCAACCTTGTAGGTGTGAGTGATGTCTGACGCATATCGTATCGTGTATCGCGGGGCTCCACGATACGAGCGTATCGTATCGTATCATACTTTAATATTAAAATAATATAAAAATTAATTAAAAATTAATAAAAAATAATAAAAAATCGAAAAAAATCAAGAAAAATCTGATAATTGCTTTAAATTCATATAATGTAAGTTTAGTACAAATTGAGCATTCAACATTGAACACTTGCATCCAAATTTATATATTTTGAATCAAAAAATAAAATACAAACATAATTTACACTTTACAGTACACTATAGTTACATATAATGTTACATTTTACAAATTGTAATCAGGATCATCAACTAAATAATCTTCATCTTCTCCTAGTTGCAGATCCTTATCATCATCAGTCATGCCCACACCTTCTTCTTCAAAATCAAATTCTTCATCTCCATAATGTTGTTGCGCTCCTTCCAAATTAATCCAGGCAACATCTTCTTCTATTAGGAGGGCATTTTCTTCAGTGTCTTTCATAACCCAATCTTCTAATATCTCAAAATTATCCAAACTTATTGGATCAAATTGACTTTCTTCTCTATTTACTTTTTTTAATTGCCTACGACACAAACAAAGATAAACAATTAGTAAGTAATATTAACAATTGAAAACTGAAGTTAAATAATATCGAATTGAAAATTTGAAAGTAATACAACATTACCTTTCACGAAGGTGCATGTTACAACGAATATAAACCAAATCATTAAGCCTTTTGTGTTCCAACCTGTTGCGCTTTTTTGTATGGATGTGTTAAAAAACACTCCAATTTCTTTCACAACCTGTTGCACTACAGGTTTGGCTTAAGACTCTAACTGTAAAATCTCTAAGGTTTGGACAATCACTTCCAAACCTGTTCCACCAAACATCTGTAAAAAAAATATAAACATTAGAGACATAATAATACACAGTAATGTAAGATGCAACTTAAATATGAAAATAAACAATGTACCTAGACGCATCGTAGAGCGGTTGCGAATTGCAACAGGCAAACCCATCAAGTGAAGAGCATTATCATATATCTCCATCTCTAGATGTATCGCATCTACTATGCTCTCATCAGGGACTAATCTGTCGATGCATTCAATGATTCCTCGATTAACCTCACCATTCCTTTTGAAGGTTGCTGAGTACCTCAATGATGGGTTTAGATAGTAGGCTGCTGCATGAATAGGTTGATGCAATTGTTTATTTCATCTACTATCAATTATTTTTCACACGGGCACATAATCTTTTTTTTTTCCATTAAAGTTATTTCTGATCTCTTCTTTTGCCCTGTCCATGGCTTCATAAAGGTAGCCCATAGATGGTTTCTCTTCGCTGTCAGCCAATCTCAAAACTTTCACTAAAGGACAAGTAATTTTTAATAATATGATACATGCATTCCAAAATGAACTTCTAAAAACCGTTTCTGTAATCTCATTTAACTTTCTGTTCCTTCTGTTTTGTGGCAACTCTGCAAATTGTTGCCACTCATCTGAGGAGAACATTCTCTTTAAAGCTTGCTTCTGTCTCACAATACTCTGTACAGATAAGAAGTTTGTTGCTAACTCTGTACAGATAAGAAGTTTGTTGCTAACCGAGTTGCAGCTGTGCGAAGAAGCTCTGCACCTTCTGTGTATCTCCTCATCATATACAAAACAAATGCATGGTTGTAAATGAATTTTGTAATATCTTGGCAACACTCAGTTGCTGCCTTTATTTCATCCATCTCACCAATGTCCTCGAGGATGAGATCTAAACAATGGGCTGCACATGGTGTCTAGTAGAAAGTCCCATAAATATCAGCTAACTTCTTTCCAGCTGCTTTGTAGTTAGCTGCATTATCTGTAATCAAGTGGACTACATTTTCTAGCCTAACCTCCTGTATAACCTTATCAAATTTCTCTCGTAGGATCTCTGCAGTGTGCCTCTCCTCTGACATATCTAGAGATCTCAAAAACATGAGTCCTTTAGGACAATATACAAGAAAATTTAGCAATGTTCTTCCTCGCCTATCGGTCCATCCATCTGCCATGATAGTGCATCCTGTTTCCTTCCACGATTGTCTCAAAGTCGAACAGTATTGCTGCACTTCAATCACGGTCTGATCTAATATCTTCCCTCTCAACTTCTGATAAGAGGGCCTCCTGTATCCTAGACCAATGTTAGCAATTGCATCTGCCATTGCTTGAAAATGAAAACTGTTTGCTATATTAAATAGAATGCATGCATCATAAAACCATCTGCCCACTGCAAGGTCTGCTTGATCGTGCAGTTGTTCTGAAGCCATAGCAGCACAAATTCCTGGCTGAGCACCTGATGTAGTGGAAGGAGGAAAGAACGAATGTATGCTAGAATAAGCTTTTACTCTACTCCTTCTTGAACTTCCTCTTCTGTCACCTCCAAAGTCTTCAGTTGCAACCCTCTTTCCTCTGCTAGGTGCTCGCGAACTGCTACTACCAATATCTGTTCTACCATCTGAAGGCAAACTATCAGTGAATCCAACTCCAGTGGCAGTAGCATCATCAGCTTCTTCACACATTTGAAAATCATCCTTTTGTTGTCTCTTTTTTTGTATGCTCTCAATCATCTGCAAGCATTGCCATTTAATACCTTCTGGCACACTTCTAACTCTGCTTGTGCATGGAGCAACTTCTTTTCTGGTTCTTTCTAGGTGGTGTTTCAACCTTGAAATTCCACCACTAACCACCTTTTCACAAAATAAACATATGATTTTTAACCTTGAATCCTCAACTGGTATACCCCACTGCCATGCCGGATCATCAGACTTTGAATGAGAGTCTCTACCACCCCTTCCTGCCATCTCAATGGAGTACTTTAATTCAAACAAAAACCTGAAAATAAAAGCACTTCGTAAATCCCCCAATCTTCAAATAACACTCAAATCGAGTGTCTCCCACTTCATGAATGCAATAAAAATCGTATACACACACTTAATTACTTCATATTTGGTCATTAAAAAAAACCCCAAAATAACATAAAAAAACAATAAATATAAAAAGAAAAAAGAAAAAAACATTAAAAATATACCTAAATCCGAGTTTGGAGGCTTGGACGGATACCGTAGGGCACGATTTTAGAGCTTTGAACACCAAGGAGGCGAAAACCGACTCTTAGGGAGCTTGAAGAACCCAAAAGGAGAGGAAACCCGTGAAAAATCACGGGTTTCTCTCGGGCCGGGACCCTTTATAAGGGTCCCAGGGCGTATCGCCCGTATCGTACGATACGGTGCGATACGCCCGCACCTGCGATACGGGGCCCCGTATCGTATCGTGGTGGCCCACGATACGGACAACACTATAGAGGGGACTATGAGAAGAAAAATCGATTTTGATCTCGTTGTGTAATCTATGGACTTTTATGTTTATCCTTAGGGCTGCTACAGGTGGTCGCTCTGATCATGTCAGTTTTGATTGTTGGTATTTTTGTGCTATTTTTTTGAGATTTTTGTGCGCTCACAGGATTACTTCTTCTTCAGACTTTCTACTTTTTGATTTCAGTCAATGGAAATGGCTTGTACGTCATGGTGTTTCTTTAGAACACGGAAGAACTTATTTGAGAGGACTAATTGATCGTTGGTCTTGGGTTTATGCATCGATTGCATATGATTCTATTAATTGCTGAGCGGTGTGTGTGTGCAGCGACCTGCTTGAATGCTGCAACGTATGAGATGAAAACTGAGACGAAATTGATTGTTGGTTTGTGTTTATACATAAATTGCAGAGTGGTTCTATTAGTTGCTGAACGAGTTCATTAGAATTTCAATGATGGTTTTATGTAGAATTGTTGTGATCCGCTTATTAAAATTGGCCGTATCTTTCCAAGAGTTGGTATTAATCAAAAGAGCCTTCGGTGTCTTAGAATCCATGTAACTGACCCCACTTTGGTGAAATAAAGCTCGATTTTGTTTTTGGTTAGGAGCGCCAATAAAGTCTTCCTAGGTGTGTTGCAGTGTTCTATTGTTAGACCGTGGGAAATGAGCCATCAAAGTGGAAGAGATGAGGGCTCTTGTGAGCTTGGCCGTTCAAAGTTCAAACCCTTTGGATATGGAACAAACAAAACCAGAACCATTGTATTTCTTGAGATAGGCATACTCAAGATTGGTCAACCGATCGAGGATTTTTTTTGGGTGAGGTGTTTCACAACCACAAAGCACTTTATTTTTCTATATTTTATGTATTTTTTTTATAATGAATGCTTATTTTGTTGGGTTGCCTTACCTTTTACTACTACGGGAACTTGACCTGAAAAGAACCGTGTCAGGGTTTGGGATTAGGTATCCCGAGTTGGGTCTAGGTCGTTCCAAAGTGACCAGACAGAAAATAGGGTCAGGTTCAGGTGAACCCAGACCTGACCTGAGCAATCTAGGTATACATCATTTGCTAAAACCTGCATAGACACAAAACACACGCATACACGCAGAGTATGTATGGGGTTGGGTTGAACTGGCTTGATCTGAACTCGACTCTAGTTGTGTTCGGGTCTTGAAAATTTACCTGAACAAGAAGTCACGTAGAGTCTCAGTCAACTTGATTTTGATCCCAACACGAAGTGACCGCACATATTGACCCGATTTGCCATCTCTAAGTAGATGGTATAAGTTTTGGCATTTGTAAAGTTCAAGGCATTTCTAAGACGTGGCTTAATGTATATTTTTAACAAATGTTGTAGAGTTGCGTATTGTACGATATAGTATTGTATTGTATTGTATGATAAATGTGATGCGATAAGGATTTGTATTGAATCTTATAGCAAACTCTATGCTATGTATTAGTTTGTATCTTACAAAACAAACTGATACTTGCAACCTTGATCAAAAGGCAAGCAGATTTCGATGTACTAACCTGATTCCTATACATATTCTTGCGAACGTTTGCTCTTACAATTGTACAGGATAACTCTAGTGGATCCAAACCCTAACTACTCCGTTGGTCGTTTGTACAATAAAGTCTTACAATTGTAAAGAATCTACAGTAAAGAACCAAGCAATACAAATAAGGTTCCCGTGAGTTTAAGGTGCGACAAGTAGGTTGATGTACTCGTCTTTTTTGCCGAAACTTCACGAGCCGAGTTGAGCCATACACAAATTGTTCGTGTTCAGCTCTATTACGATCATAAACTGAACATGAACGACAGGAGCAAAGCGAATCTACGAGTAGAACCCCCAATTGGAACAATCAATCATATTCATTTTGTTGCATATATTAGACTTTTCAGATGGATCCCTCATCAGCCGATGCTGTGACCTATTTCCTTCAGCAGACTAAAACAATGTTGTAAATATGGTATGGGACTCTGTATTTCGTATAGTACCGATACACTAGTATCATACCGGTACAAGTGATTTTTAAATTATCTTTTAAAAATTCATAAGAAACATAAAAGAATTTTAAAATCATGAAAAAAATCTATGATATGTACCGTACCTAGAGACAATAGATTCAACGTCAAAACAAATCAAATCACATGTATACATTGCCCTTGAGTCTCATTTTAAAATTTTAAGAGAGGAAGGAGTAGACATGCAAGATGAGAAACTGGCCTAGAAGGGTTTAACCACACCCAAGCTTTGATTTTAAAAAATATGACTTTTGAAACTTATATCATATCATACGATATGGGATATATAATACAATATGGTACCCATAATGCAGCATATCTTATGCGATAAATGGTATTTTTTTATATAGGTACACGAATCAGGTACCGATATATACAATATGTATAGTGTACATACAATACGGTACAATTTTGTAACATTATCAAACATAATGAAGGAAGTGATTTTTTGTTGGTGGATTTTTTTAGCTTGCGAAAGGTTTTGAGCAAGTGTTCATTTGTTGAAAAACGAATGCAATCCATTCTAGTGGTCAATTTTTATATATTCTAGAGGTGCCTTTGCAAGGTGGTCAATTTCGATCATTGCTATCTTCTTTTATTCTCATGTTTATTATAAGATCTTATATTTTTCACTTTAAGAGATCATAGTTTCTTTGTTTGTATTGTTGTTTGAATGCATGTTGTTCTACCCCTTGTACCTTTTCCTTTATGCACGAAGTTCCTCTTTTAGTGAAAGAAAAACAAATAGAGTCTCACCATTAACAAGCTCACCATAGAGTCGAATCGAGCTCAACCATGAGTAACTCGGTTCGTTTAGCAGACATGCCAAACTGAAACCAAAATCAAAACAAAGCCTTCTTCCAACAGCATGTTAATTTTGTACAAGGATTTCCAATAACGATTTAGCTCCATTTTATAATAAATTAGCATTTAACTTCATAAAAGAGAGATCAAATTGTATTTCGTCCTTCCAATATTTTTGAGACCTTCCTCTCCATTGTTAGCTCAACCATATATTTTCTTAAACCTTTTCACGAGATCTTCACCTGACCACTTCCTAAACCATAACATATGAAGTCTCTCTCTCTCTCTCTCTCATTTCATGCTGTTCAGATACTTGACATCCTCTGGGAGTCGAACTCACCCGGCTATGGCCTAGACTCAAAAGTTGAAGGTCATGAGTTTGATACCCGGGTGTGCATCTGGCTTCTCCCCCCATCGTACCACCAAAGAGGGGAAAAAAAAAAGCAAAGGCATTTGTGCAGGGAGTAATAGATCACTTGGCTAAGGTGAAGACTCAAGAGCTGAAGGTCACGAGTTTGATACCCTGGGCATGCATATGGTGGCTTCCCTCTCCCACCATACCACCAAAAGAGGAAAAAGAATCAAAGGCAATAATGGTTTTGTTGGCTTCACAAGAACGGAGGCTTTTATAGTACCGGCTGAACAAACCATACTCGTGATTCTTCACAAAAACTACCAAACATTCGTGTTGCATCGTCGAAAACGAAAGGAAAAAGCTACTTAACGTATTAAATGTGGTATGGATCAAGTGCTTGCATGGAGAAAGAGCATTCATGGGCTACATCGAGGCTGCAGCCGATCGGGTCCACAGTTTTATGCTTAAGGTCACGTTTGTGTTGTGTGATTTTTCGTGTTCCGGTCAGAAAGAAGTCGACACAACATGAGTAGACACGGGTGAGTTGTGTATAATATATGTCCGTGTTGAGTTTTTGCATTGGGTCCGGTCATATATTACCAGCATTTTCATGTTTCTGGTCATGCTTATATGATGTCATTTCTATTCGTGTCAAAATTAAACAGGTCGGTCTTAACATGGTTCATTTTTCAAATTGTTGCTTTGGGTGTATACAAAAGTCGTGTTTGGATGAAGCTTTTGTGTCGTGTCGTGTATTGCCACCCGACTTTTACAGATGCCTCCCGCGCCTCTATTAATTTGATCTGCATTGGCTGAACCAATTCAAGCAAATTGCAATAAATGTTATTCAAGCATCAACCAACTTCCCGCTCCCTCCTCTCTTTATTTATACACGCCTTTCATACACACTGCACACAGCCTCTCTCTCTCTCTCTCACACACACACACGGGGATGGTTTCTCTCTGTAACTCTCTCTTGCTCTCTCTGCTTCTCATCTTCATGGCGGCAGAATGCATAAGGGCAGATGTGATAGTGTCAGGCAGCGTTTTCTGCGATCAATGCAAGGATGGACGGAGGAGCTTCTTTGACTACCCTCTCTACGGTAAGCGCGCACACACGCACAGTTTCATCGTCTTAATTTCGTATGCCGGTTCTTGCTACGTTTCATACCATTTTCGTGTTCTTATCAAGAACAGGTCAACTCGAATGCATTTACTAAGTCACTCTTTAGTGTTCAGCAATATGCATGGTCGCGTCTGTGTTGGTTGTTACGTTGCCCGCAATTTCTGTTTAGTGTCGTGTTCGTGTCACAAAAAACAAGCCAACCCATCGTGCCCAATTTATCGTGTACGTGTTACTTTAGGCAGACGCTAATGTGAACCCTCTTGGTCGTGTTGGTTTCCGGGTATCATGTTACGAGCTATATTGGCCACCACCAATGTGCATCAACAAGAAGCTCAGTATTGCCTGCGGTTGGATCTATGACCGACCTGTAATAAAGTCCCACCCTAAATAGTACCAATGGCTACTCATCCCTAGAGATGTTCAGTAGGGTTAAACCAGGCTTGAATTGCCCCCAGAAATGGCCTGAACTGGAACTGAAACGGAAACGGAATCGTTGCAGTGTAGTTCCAATTTCACTTATCAGGAACCAAACCAACATCAAAATTGAAACCAATGGTTCCAGGCCCCTGGTACTGGAACCACATTCCTAGACTCATATAGGGCTATAATCATGGTAGGTGATTGATTTTCAAGTGGTAATGACACTTGGGTTATAGTTTGAGATACTTGGGTTTTCGTGCTTCTCTTGGGTCTAGTTCTTGTGACCTATCTCTCTCTTGTTACAAAATTTTTGTCTCGAAATTGAGTCTACTAAAACACAACCCACACTGGTTAATGGTCTCATGTTTGATGCACGACAAAACTTCAAATTACGAATATCAAAAATCAAGATTCTCTTCTCTTTGTATCAAACAATTGTGCTTTTGGTTTCACTTTTTAAATCTCATCTTATTTTGAAAATTTTCAATGCAATCATAACCAAACTTGAGCGGAAATGGCTTGGGATGAGACTCCAAACCAGCGGAACTGGAACTGGAACTAAACTGGGACCCAAGAGGATACCATTTTCGCTTGTTTTAGGTTTTGGTGGAACCTGCCAGGTCTCTCCTCCACCCGGAGAGAATTTATAGATACACTGATATTCATCATGTCAATTAAAGCATTTTTAGTTAATTCTCGTAACTCGAGACCATGAGTAATGCATGTTGATGCACATGCTGCAGGGGTGCAGGTGGCATTGGTGTGTGAGGATGGCGACGGAAAGGCTAGGGTGTGGAATGAGGAAACCACCAACTGGTTCGGCGCCTACTCGATGAGGCTGCCCGGAAACCCCGACTTGAGCCGCTGCTTCGCTCAGGTGGCCAGCAACCAGCAGGAGACTGCGTCGTGGTGTGCAGCATCCACGGGCCCTGCACGGTCCGTATCTCTCTACTACAATCAGTCCGACGTTGCTTATTATACTGTTGATTCATTGCTCACTCAGCCGGCAGAACCCTTGAGCTTTTGCCCCCAAAGGACAAACCCGTCGCCCACTCCAGTGGTTGCCTTGCCACCGTTGCCTCTCATGCGTCAATCTGCTTGCTCCTACAGGTTTGAACTAAAAACACACACATACATACACGTGTTAGAGATCCGGTCAACACTTATACCTATCCACTCATTATTTCGTGTAATAAAAATAATTTGTTTATATTTTTCTAAAGTTTTTAAAATTTTAAAATTATACTCATATCACTAAAAAATAATAAGTAAAACAGGTCTCACTGTGGATATATATATATATATATATATATATATATATATATATATATATATATATATATATATATATATAACAATGTTTACTCATACTCATTATTCACTTTTTTGGTGGAATGATCTCATAAGATTGACTTTCTTAATTTTTTAAAAATATTTACTATCAAAATTATACTTAAATTTTGAAAAGCAATAGATAAATATGAATAATCAATGGTGGACATGATGGGTTTTCATATATATATATATATATATATATATATATATATATATATATATATATATATATATATATAAACTAAAATTTACATATTTCTCTTCCCAGGCACTGGACCATGCCAGAGAACAGGTGCAACTGGAGGGTGGTCGGACCGGATACGGAAGTAGCAATTGCCTTTGGGCTCGCTGCAGCGCAGAAGTATGGGACAGACATGACCTTAATGCAAGCGCTGCATGGGAAGGGTGAGATCTACCGGACACTGCTTAGGGAGGCCACAACTGCCCTACTCAATTCCTACAACAGCCTTCAGTTTGAGTATCCCACACTTAGTGTTGTTTGGTACATGAACTCTGCCTTGATGGGCTCACCCAGCGAAGCTCTCGTGCAAGCGGCGAGGTTCAGGAGGGCTAACTTGGGTTCAGCCAATGTCACCTGCCACATGACTAAATGCAAATGATGGACCCAAACACTTATATCAGACTTTACTGTGATTGTTAATGTTTGAGTTATGTTGTATTTTCATGTTGTTGGTTCCTTCTACATGTAACTACATAGTCGTACTAGTAAATGTGATCAGCCCTCTTCTTTTCTTCTCTTCTTTTTTGGAATCCGGAAGTTCACAATGATCCCGACTAATTGGGTTCAAGCCAGATTAGCCCATTGTGATTGGAAAGCTCTCAAGAATGCTGGTTTTCTATATTTAAAAGGCTCTCAAGATCATTGAAGGTTGTTTGATTCATGGTACCATGCTTTTCAAAAGCTCTTTTTTTGTCAAATTTATACTTTTCATCATCTAAGATATACAAATCATTTGAAATACTTTTCAAAAGCTCATTTTTTGTCAAACTTATACTTACATTTTACGGATATTATAATTTTAATATAAAAAATGCACTAATGGTCCGGTTCCAACCTTCAATCGTGAACCAAAATGGACCACTAACACCTCTAATGGTTGCATTTGCTCTCATAGTTTACCTTGAAAAGGGTTTCTCATCATAAAAGAGATTAGAAACATACTGGATCGATATTATTAAGCTCACATTTTGATGGGCAGGATGTGTTGAGGGAAATTGGAGGGCAAGAGAGCCACTTATAATCCGGAACCAGCAGGTTGGAGCTACCGGTGGAAGCAGAACCAAACTAGGTGGTCCCTGGTTCCGGTTTCATTTGGTTCCTGACATGGCTAGAACCGTCGGGCAGGTTCCAAACTGGCCATGTCCAGGTGGATCTATATTAAGACGAGGTGGATGCATTTGGAAATTAACATAACCCACAATTTAATCCGTGGGCTTTACGCTATATAGTTTGTGCCCCCACCAAAGCGAATTTTGTAGCGCGATTCAGTTTGCTTGCCCCCACCTTAAAATGTTTTGCGGGTCCACGATGACGATAAGATAAACACTTAACAAGAGAGGAAACAATACATTGTTTGAGGGCTCCCCGCTATATTTCTGATTTTAAGTATTGAGCACTTATTAATACGTACTCTTCATAGAAATAAATATACTAATATAGAAGGTGGGTCATACAAAAAAAGATTGTATACATAATCAAGTTATTAGAAACAAATTGAGAATAACACTAATAGATGATAAAATAAAGAAAAATTATTTAAGATGACTTAGGTCATGTATAAAGACGACCAAAAAAGTTATAGTAAAAATTTTTTAAAAATTAAATATGTTCAAAGAAGAAAAATGCCATAAAAGTAATGAAAAAACACCAAAAATGATTTACTTTATGTTGAGTCAATGTTCGTATGGTACATGATCGGGTTATATGGAAACAAAGTTGACTCATCTAGTGTGGAAAAAAATTAATTGTTGTTGAAAACATTTCTCACGAAACACATTCCAACGAGTGGGAAGCTGGGGAAACAAGCTTCTCATTTTCGTCCATCCATTTATTTGTTCCTCTTTGCTTCTACTTTGTAGAGCTCACAAGTCACAAACTGTAGCCGAATGAACCATGCCTACAAGGTGGGGAAAGCAACTCCCATAGAAATACTCCAGAAGTGGGAAAATCACCCCTTCCCAGGTTGCCACAACAGGCAGAAAATGTTTCCCACTTATCAAAACAGTATCTTCTTTTTTCTTTTCTTTCTTGATACAAAAGAGTGTTTTTCTGTCATGCGCTGCTAGTTTCTTATTTGCTTCCACAACTTCATTCTAAGCAGGCGGTTGCAGGAAGCAATCCTACAAGGAAAGCACATCCCTGAGGAACACATTTCCCGACAAGGATTCAAAGTCGCCATGAACTCACTTATAGCATTAAACTCTAAAAAAGCAAGATCATGTTCTATCGTGTTCTTCCAACAATTTAGACGTCTTTCTCTCCCTCCTATAAAATGTTCATCCAAATTCTCTCACCTGCTCTATATGACCGCCTTTCCCAAAGCACATTACATTTATAATATATGAATCCTTTACCTTGTAAGATACATGTTGATTTGTCATTCTTCTTATTTTCATGCTGCTTCCTATTTATTTCGACCTGGATAAATTATTATTTCCTCACAGCTTTTATACAATCAATGTAAGGATATATTGATCTTCAAGCTTCATGCTACTTTTCCACTGTATTGCTTCCCCTTTCTAGTTCATGCATCACTTCTCATATCCATTTTGCTTAACTGCGCCCTAAGCTATTTATATGTACTAGATAAACTAGACAATGGTGTACTTGAAAAACCTTAATATGGTTGATGATCAGTAAGCTGCCGTTCTCTCAGTTATGGCTGGTAAATGAACCAAGCTGCTCTGTGGATCCATCCGCTCATGATGAAATTATTCAGGTTTGGTGTGATCTAAACAAGTTGTGAACATGGACACTGCATGTTCAGTGTACGTGTATGTTGGGTCCGTGAGCCACACCTACGGCCAACCCCTCGCCGACCCATTAGACATGCCACACGGTCCCAAGGCATGAAAATGTATGGTCCTAATGAAGAGTTGTATATTTTGACCTTCCTGTAAACAACCCGATTATGCCCAAGCTGGTCTGAACTGAAGAAAGGAAAAGTTCTATCCAGAACATCATTTTACTTGTTCTCATTGAGGCTGTGGCTTTTCATTACCCACACACACTAAACTGCCGTAGAAATATCGAATAAGAATGCTTTAAAAGGTGATGCTGAAGTACATATGAGCCTCCAAGACATGGCAGCTACCAGCAAGGCATCCTTTTTGCTCTGTACTTTTCACCATTCATAGCATTCCATCTGAGACACAAAGACCATAACTTCCTAAACCTAAAAATGGGGTGACCTTTAATCCATAGTGAATAATCAATCGTTCTAAACAAATTATTGATTCCTCATGCTACCACTATCCAGACATTGATTCACCAATAAATCTACGAACAAATTCCAATTGCAGGTTCAATCTTGTCATAGATATATGACATAAAGGATTTCAGCCATCTTCATGTTGCTAATTGGCAAGTTAAATCTTCCTAAAGACTTTGTTTTCATGTTGAGTACTCCAGTAAGTGGTTGTGCTCAACAGATTGAAGCAGTAGCTACTAACTTAGCCAGAAGCATGTAAAAGGCATAACATGGCGATCATGAACTCAAGGAAATTATAACAATAAATACATGAGGGACCAACTGACCTAAATCAGCAACCCTGTTTTCTTGAACATGGACTAATAAAAAAATGTTGATATCTCACAATGCATCAGCTTCTGAAGAGAGACCCTGAAAGAAATAAAATGGCAAATTGCTCATATGATATTATAAGCAAATGTTATTACTTTACTACAACCCTGTTTTTAAGCTAAGATCTCTCCCACTCGACAATTAGTAATAAAGAATCATAGGCCTCACATCTTCAACTTCTGCAAAATCCCAACATTGTATTCTATCATCAAGCCCAAAATTTCCACCTTTTGATGCCAATCCGATAAACAAGAACTTCAATAGATGAATAATGAATTAAATGGAATCAAAACATCCAATCACAGTTCAAGAGAAAACAAAAGAATCTATATACTCCTCCTCCTCAGAAAAAGGTTACAATAAAGAGATGAAGAGAACAAGCTTATCATCTTCTTGTATGATCATCATCACCACCACCGTCTTCTGCTGCTTCTTTTCATTATAGAAAGGGAAAAATCGGGCAATTAACTATGAACTTCGAAAACCCCCTCCATCTTCTTCAGTAGGATCCTAGTCCGCCTCCTCTGTGGCCTCTAGATTGGTATACTTCCAATCTGGCTTTTGCTTCTGGCAGCAATTCTTCGACGAGCTCGTCCTGGATCATGTTCCCCTGCTTGGATGCCCATTCAAGAACGGTGAGCGCCTCAGCTTCGGCCAGCGCTGGGCTGTCCGGCACGCCAAACGCGATCCAGCAGAGAAGCACCAATGCAGGAATCTGGGTTATCTGCTCACCAAAGTACACCAATTGAACCAAATGTTTCACCCCTCCAGACTCAATTATGGCCTTAGAATGATCCACATGGAGGTAATTTCCCTTCTCGGCAAACTTGGTGAGGGCAATGGCGGCCTCACGCATCACGACGCCTTCCCTCTCGTCGAGCAGCCTAACCAGAGGCGGGATCAGGCGTGTTTCCCTCGCCGGGAACGTCCTCGCGAGGCACCCGATAGCCTTGAGACAAGGTAGAAGCAGCCTTGTCTCCGATCTATCGTCGACAACCACACGCAGCATTTGATCAACCACCGCCCGTGCAGCGGGCGAATTTGGCTTGAATGCCGACCGTCGGAGGTCGGAATTCTCGCTAGCAACAGCGGCGATCTCCATGAGCGCCATGGCCGAATTGTACTGGACGTCTTCGGGGCCCTTCTCTAACAAAACCGCAAAGCATAACAGAGCCCGCGACTCGGTGATGCTGCAGCAGATTTGAACGTTCTTTCTCGCGAGTTTCCACAGCGCGAGGGCGGCCATGGCCTTCATGTACGCCTTCGTTTCCGGGTCTTCGTACTCCCTTCCCTTGATGCTCGTTCCTGCGAGCGATATCTTGGTACCATGCTGCTTGTTTTGCGGCCCATTTTGGACGTGTTTTTGTGGTGGTGGTGGTTGCTGCTGTTGTTGATGGTTTTTCAATGTGTTGGTAACTACAGTTTGCATTTGGCTCGGGTTGGGGTGGGTTAATTGATGGTTCTTATTGGCTATGCTAGATTGAACGACGGAATGCATCGACACGGCGCCGGCGGCCGAGCCGGGGGTGGCTGGAGCTGCGGAAGGCGGGATTTTGTGGGCGGCAATGGTGTACTTGCTGTGTTCCTGGACGGTTTCGAAGGCGAGATGGCTGACGAGGAGGCGAATCGTGTTGCTCTGAGCGAAATCATCCTGGCATTTCGGGTGGCTCGCTGCGAGCTCGGAGATGGCCCAGGCGACGATGGCCTGGACCTTCATGGGGCCCTCTTTGAGGACCTTGGCGAAGGTGGAGCAAACGCCGGACATGATCATGTGGTCGACGCTCTCGGCGTCGCGGCCGAGAAGGCCGATGGCGGTGGCGGCGTTCTCCTGGCCCTCGACGCGCCCTTCCTTAACGAGGCGGAGGAGAGGAGGGATGCCGCCTTCCTCGATGATCAACTTGCCGTAAACGGTCATTGCCGCAGGGCCGGGGACACGAGAGGCGGCGCGGCGTCCGAGCGATCTCTCCGGCGAGCCGGTGTAGCAGTGTGTGCGATCTGCTCCCAGATGCAGGGCAGAGGATGGGCTCGTTGGCGGCGATGGGAGGAGGCCGAGATACTCGTCGGCGCGGTCGTCGGCGGGGGTGGAGAACGCGGAGGAGCCAGGAGACGTCGCCGATGGAGTTCTCCAGCTGGGATGATGTCTTCTTGAAGGCCGCGGTGGGAATGATGGTGAATACTCGCCGCATCAAGCCAGTGGCGCGGCATTTGATGACCAGGGCCAAGGCTTTCTCCAGCACCTGCTCGGTGTCGTCGATTATTCGCCGTGTTGGACGCTCGTATAGGTCGGAGGAGGCGCGGGCAGCCTGGCGGAGGAGCTCTGCCAGCCGCTCCGTCTTCGACTTGATCTCGGCGCATTCCTGCCGGAATGTCTGGGATTCGTCAGCGGCCTTCGTCACCTGGTCGGCCAACTGGATCGGCTTCGTCAATCGCTGCTTCAACGCATCCCCCATTTTCTTCTCCTTCTTCTTGTCCTCTACCTCTCCCTGTCACGGGAGAGATTGATTGGTTGCAAATTTGTTCCCAAAGAGATTGGGAACGCTTCTCTGATTTCCTCTTGCCGGAGGCGAATCTCTCTTTCTCTCTCTCTCTCTCTCTCTCTGCCCTTCGATTTCTGGGGTTGCGCTGCAAGGCGATTGCCAAAGGCCCTCGCGTTCTCCTCCGCCAGGCTGTGGCTTTCCTTCAAAACTTGTCGACCATTTCTAGCAATTTCCAAAACCAACTTTCCTTTCTCTTTTTCTTTTTCAAAACTAAAAACTCGTAATTGGGTTGATTTTAGGTATTAATTATTAAATCCGCTGAAGGGTTGACCTTTTCTTTTTTACAACAATGGGGAGAGGACAGAACTGATGCGACCCCAGAGTTTGAACTCTTGACCTTCAGCTTGTGAGTGTCGCAGCTATCCAGTCAACCTAAAAGCGTTGACTATAGTTTTAGCTCCAAGTTGAAACGTTGTTGTACCCATAACATGCACGCTCATTGAATTTGACAATTAATACCTTCAACTATTCACTTATATAAGTGATTATAATCTTGTGAGGATTGAAATCTGTCTTTGAAACAGAGTCATCCAACTTTTTATAAATATAGAGAAAGAGAATAGTCCATGAACACAAGAATTCATGCTTAGGTATTGTCAAGAAACTCAACCGTTTGATTGTTAGAACATATTAGTATGTACTAGTTTCTCTCTCTATATGTAAGTATTAATACGTAGAGAGAGAGAGTTGCTACAGTTTTAGACCATCCATCCCAATTCAAATCATGTGGGAATTGCATAATCTATTTTGTATGTTTTGTTTTGTTATAAAAAGCAAATCTCATATTTTGTTTTTTATCTACATGATCAAATTTTCCAACCTAACCTAACAATCCGAATCGACTTGGATTGAGAGTTAACTCCCATTTTATAATATATATAAATTGATAATGAATAATACAAAGTATCTCATTTGAGACTAACGATACACCTCAACGTCGAAAATCTCCCTATTATATGTAAATTGCATCTTTTCATCTTCCATCACTCTCATTCAAGAAGATGTGTTCCACTTACAATGATAAGGAAGAAAGAAGGAGGTGAAAAGGAAAAGTGAGCAAAGAGATGACGGGCTCCAACAATATGAAAGAACGGAACGTTTGAATCATGGATCACTTGTTTTGATTGTTTTTTAATACAGTGCGAAGGCCGAAGTGAAATGCACACCCCAGGCAGCAAAGGCCAATGATAAGTCTGTCTTAAAAATAGATTTAATTATGATTCAATGAAAAAACCTTCCCTAGAATCAAGAGAGTTAGCTCAACGGCAGGGTACTCTAGCATCGTTGCGGAGTTCGACTGTCAAAGAATGCATGTGTGTGGGTGTGAGTGTTAGTTTTCGGCCTCCTCTTGTAACGAAGGAATTAAAAAAAGTTGTCCTAAAGATAGTTTCCATAGTTCTCTCATTTGTGCGAGTCAATAAATAGATGAGGCACCAAAGGGTCAAAGCTTGTATTTTCTAGTTGCCAGGGTGAGAGAGAGAGAGAGCATAAAGATGGCTATTGGATGGCTTGATGCTTCCGAACAATCGGATTGCTCGTGGTCGGTTTCACAAACTCAATGGCCTTAGGTCAGTGTTCATGGGCTTGGACTCAGTCTTGTTTTTTTTTTCTCCTTAGTACAATGGGGAGGCCTAAGCCAGATGCACGCCCCTGGTGTATCGAACTCATGATCTTCAACTTAGTGAGACAACTCTCTAACTAGGTGAGTTATCGCTGTTTGGGTGACATAGTCACATTATCTATCTGACACAACCTTCCACCCTTGTTCAGCCTTCAACCTGCTTTGAAAGGGCAAAACATTCACAAAGTTATGTCAATATGAGGAGGGTTTCCCTTCATATGCTTCTGTGTAGGTTTTTGGTGACAATTTGACTGCCAGTCCTTCAAGGTCTGAGCTTGAAACAAAGGCTTGGTCCACCGTGAACAACAGGAGGTCTGGTGGAAGAGGTTGGCCACTTGGTTAGGTCGTCGTCAAAAGATCCCGCCTCCGGAACCAAGTTTTCACGGAGCCGGTGGTGCATGACCGACTGCGATGGGCGGCCTACACTCATCGAATGTGGTGTTTGGGGTTGTTCCAAAATGCATGATTTGGGAGCCAACACCTTTTTGATGAAATGCCAAAACAATATGAAAAGCCATACTAAGTACCAAACAACCAAGAAAGTTGATATTTGAAAACCATGATTTCAGTATGCGTGGAAACGGTGTCTTCATCCCAAGACTGCTTCCTCAAGAGAGTCCAAAATGTATATAGTTTGAAGCTCAATAGATCAATAACGATGCAATTTCAGACACGAGATCGAACCCGATATAAGTGCCACACCCAAACCTAGTCTTCGTGTCCATCAAAAATGATAAAAAAGAATTGGAACGTGTTCGGGTTGCCCAGATGACTGGAGATTTATGGCAATTCAGGCATAATCTGAAAATTAACCTTACATGAACACAACCTGCAAGTCAGCGTCAACGTCTTATCTTAGTGCCACAGGGAAGAGCAGAGCACAGTTCAGGTTGACCTGTTTTTAACACGATACAAAGATGACCCGAAATAGAAACGGTTGTGACCTCATCCCCTAAAAGGTGGGAAGCACTGCTTTCTAGGGAAAGATGAATAGCCATGAGTAGCCGTGACGGTTAACTGGAACTGACGGTTTCAAACTGGTTTCAGTTTTCTTACAATTATTTTTAAAAATTGATAACGAAACATTGTTCTGTTTTTTTTATAAAAGGAGGCCGAAGCCTAGCACACATGCACCTACTTGGAGGGCCAAATAACATTAAATCTCTCTGACTTCGTTTTTGTTTTGTATTAGCACGACACCGATCAATATCGATGGTGGTAGGAGTGTCTTCTGGTGATGGTGGTCGCACTTGTGATGGTAGGCAGCAAATGATAGCAATGGTGGTAGCAGTAGTGGTGGCGGCAATTGACTGAGCCAGCAAATGGTGGTGCTAGTAATAGCATTGGCAACAAACGGTGGTAATAATTGCAGAGATGGAGGCCATGAGTGGTGGCTGCGAAGGTTGATGGTAACAGAATATGATGGTGTTGATGGTAATGGCAGTTGAGAGAATATCTTTAATTCCAATGAAACGCTGATGGGTTGAATTTACATTACAGCTCTTAGTGTGCACCCGCACAACTAGCGGTATCGGGCCGACTCACAAGTTGACTTACACGAGTCTGAAGCCTGGGGCGTGCGTTTGGCTTCAGCCTGTTCACCGGAAGGAGAAAAGACTTACATGCACATCTGCTAGCTGATTGATTATATATATATATATATAATGAGAGTTAATAAATTGTCGCAATAACGCGTGCCAACATATTTAAAAGTTAGATGACCTAGATGAAAAAGATTATATACACATATGATTGTGCGTGCGCATATGTATGTATATTATAATATAAACATATATGTACATATACTATATATAATAAACATGTTTTTTTTTATATAAATACATTGTGCAAGTATGTATAACGTAAATACATCTTTTATAAATCTAAAGATATATAATATACTTTATTGTGTACGTTTCGGTATGGGTCAACCATATCCTGACTGAATTTTTTGTGGGTCACTTTTGACCAATCCAGACCCGACCCAAGGTGCCTAATCCGACCTGAACATGGTTTTCTATTTTTTCGAATTTGGCTCGGGTTAGCATGTTGGGTCTAAAATTGCCACCCGTAGCTCCACATACCTTCTAGAAATTGTACTAAAATAAACCACAAGTTGTGACTACTAGAATTAGTAGTAGTTCGCCGATAGGAAAGTGAGATTCTTGTATGATATACAACGTAGAATATTCATGCATGTTTAATAAAAAAAGTTATATATAAAAAGATCTATTCCCATCGAATTAAATATATTAAAGGAGTCTTGCTAATCTTTTGCAAGGAGTACATACCCATCACCAAAGTCGACACTGCAGAATCATGCGGTAAGAAAAAAGGCAAGCCCAAAGCCTCAAAGTCGCTCAAGTTGCAAGGAGTACATACTCATCTAATTTATGTACTCAATATATGTTTTGCCCATTTCTTAGAAAGTGTCAAAAGATGCCAATGGGCAGTGCAAGCAATTTCACTTATTTGCGTTCTAGTTTTTCTTTTGTTCACAATGGGAAGGCCAAAGCCTAACACAAGCACACTCATGCACTCTACAGGAATCGAACTCGCTACCTGTGAGTGAGTGTCAGAGAGCCCGCTTTGATTACACCTGTGGCTTGCTGAAGGGTAGAAAGATCAAGGGAAATTTCGACGAGTCTAACAACGCTGCTCGTATCGTGTATTCTGTGATCTCGTGTTAATTTACAGTGGAAGAAGCACGGAGAAGACTAGACCATCCCTAGTGCACGATTGTGCTCCACACGAGAACGAAGGAGAATTTCGTGAATCGGAATACGAATTCAAAGAGAAACAATCCGGCGGTTCCACTGGCGTCGGTGAAGAGCTCTCTCTCAGCCGTCCATCACCAGCACTGGTCCGTCTCCAAGGTCCGGCGGGAATAGCCGGAGAATGAAGAGGAACGCCGGTACGGGACAAGGAACACCTCACGGTCGTAATCGGCCCGCTTTTCCGGATCCGATAAAGTGGTGTAAGCCGCGTGGATACGGATGAACTCATCGGCGGATTCGTCCTTCCGGTCGTTGTTGACGACGTCCGGATGGACGGCCCTCACTAGCTTCCGGTAGGCGGCTTTGATCTCCTCCCTGGAGGCGCCGACTTGGACGCCGAGGGCGTCGTAGTGGGACGGTAGTGAAAAACAGGGCAAGGAGGACGAGACGCGCCGTGGCGGTGGCTTCGTTGAGGATGCGTGAGAAGCGGAGATGCCGCGGAAGCGAGGGTGGACGGCAAAGAGACCGATGGCCGGCACGACTGATTCTGGCTTAAACCCGAAGTATTCTGGCCTGGCGATCTTCTCACCAAGGAGCCGAGGCGATTGCAAGGAAGAAGTTGACATCCGGTGCATCACAACAACGACGACAACGAGAGTGTCGGGGTCGGACCGGAAGCAAGGAGTAGAGAGAGCAGGCTTTCATAGGAGACGGAGAGGCGGCCGAGTCTTAACCATGGTTGAGTAACATCCTAACCCTTGCTGAGTCACTTGGGTTAAAGTGGGCCCTTTTGTTATTCTTTGGATTATATTGGTTTGGGTTGCTCTTTTTGTTCTTCCCCTTCTTAACTTTGGACACGACACTGATACTGATGCGACACAAAAATCCTCCCAATTGAGCTGTTCTTGACACGAAATGGATACAAACATGCGTGGAAGCGCGAAGCTGATCACAATTTAATACAATATATTAAATAGGAACATCAGACACGAATATCGAAAAATTCTCTCTTCGTGTCTACCAAAACTCCCACAAGTTGAAGTAATACACTGTTCGGGTCGACCTATTCTTGATGCATTGAAGATGACACGGTCCGGAACACAAAAGCACCACTTCTACCCAAAAGGGAAAATATGTGACTTTTTCATGTAACTGCACCTTTATATTCATTGAAGAACTTGTTAAAGGATGTTTCGCTGCTCAATCACATTGATTAATAATTGATCATTATTTGGCATTTTAGGAAGGGAAAGGCCCGCCAATCAACCTCCTGGCCAAGGAGAACAATTATAGGTATCGATCCAAAACACGCCCGATCAAGTCAAGCACGCCTTAAATAAATTATTAGGAACAGCATGGTTTTAAACCGCTGGTTTTAGTTCTGGTCTGTTCCGGATTCATGGAAAGTGGAATCAGTATCGAACTATGTGGTTCTCGGTTCTGAATCTGGTTTGACTGGTTCTAGTTCTGCCTGGTTCTTGACTTGATTCGGTTCCGGTTAAAACCGTCAAACCGATTTGAAACCGATCATGTCTAACCCAACCCGATAGGGGCATCTCCTTGGGGTAACGAGGCCAGGTATGAAGCACAAAGTAGAGGTTGAGTATTGGGCTAGGTATAGATATACATATTATTTACCGATCCCATTTTGTAATCTTTCAAAATGGGACAACGAGATAGACATAAGTGGCATCTCTCCGTGCCGTTCTTTTCTTTTCTTGCTTATAAAGACAGGCTTCTTATCATCTGCAAAGCATCCACCAAGTCTGCCATAATAAAGCAAACTGCACTGCGTGGCTCTAAAAATTTAGGAATAATTTTAAATATAAGTCAAGATAATATAGATAATAACTTTTTGGTTCCTAGAGATAGCAAAAAGATATTGGAATTTTTTTTGCTGTTCATCCAATTAATAGGATTTGTGAATGAACCCAGATGGTGGCGTGGATAGTGATCTGCTGGGTTTCATTCATCTCGTCATGAGATTGTTCATCTTTAGTTTGTCATCTGATGAGATAAACACAAGTCGAAGGACATGAGTTCGATACATGGAGGCGTGCATATGGCTTCGGCCTCCCCATTAATTAACACTAGAAATCAAGGAGAATCACGTTATTATATAGGTTGCTAGCAAATACATCCTTCTGATTTAAGCAACTTCTTCACTCACGATTTCACGATGGTGCTTGCTGGAAACAGACATGGGTGTACTGAAAAAAATATACAAAGATTAATGCATAGTTTTTTAATGACAAATCCGCCAGCTTTGATTTGTGCAATCCTCAGTTTTCATCTCAAAGGAATCTTTAGTTAACTAAGGATTAGTAAGAAAAAGCTTACAATGTTGCAGTGATTGCAGAGTCCAACTATGCATGAAAGTCTATTTCTTGAAAAATTTACGCTGTTTTAACTTGAGTGAGTTAAAGAAGATACACCAATATCAAACTCTCTCTCTCTCTCTCTCTCTCTCTCTATATATATATATATATATATATAATATATATATATACATATATTTAAAAATCGAGTAACAGTGGACTGGTGCGGTACCTTCCTCCCAAGATTATTTATGGACGCCGACTCTTCCCTTCCTCACACTGACTCTGAATCTCCAACAGCCTTCCCCAACACCTCCTCT
The DNA here is from genome assembly GCA_036023115.1 of Brasenia schreberi. NCBI lineage: Eukaryota > Viridiplantae > Streptophyta > Magnoliopsida > Nymphaeales > Cabombaceae > Brasenia > Brasenia schreberi. The sequence continues at coordinate 6,445,100 of JAYKKT010000091.1, forward strand.
TTCTCTTCTTCATCCTTATATCCACTAACCAATGTTTAAACATCTCTCTTTTCTCTGATGAGTCCCCGCACGGACCCATAGAAACACAAGGACGGGAATGGGAGCATTTTTGGTTCCCGTCAAGGGATGGAAACAAAATTCATCACTGGTCCCGCCTCGTCCCATGAACATCCCTAGCTACATTGTTATGGCGAGGACTGCTCTTTAAGTTAACCCACCATATCCACTGCATTGATCTCAAAGCACTTGCAAAGCTAGTGCTTAGCTTCATTGCTAAAGACATTCCTCAACCTTCACAAGTGGGTGGGTTCCCAACATTATAGATTGATATGCTATCGACTTCTCAAAGATCTAAAATGAACCTTTGCTAGAGGAAAGCACTTCACTAGCTTATTATCAAATTGTGTCTTGCAATTCATCATATTCTATGCCTGTTTGATGTTCCGACGATCGGTTTAGCTGCTATATAGATATGGAGCCATCGGAAACCGGTGCATCTAATGGAACAAGTTGGCATTGCTGTGATTCCTATGACATCTTCCATTTATTTATTTATTTATTGGTCGTGCATTACTAGTCAAAATAGCTTATACTGTTAAAATAACAATTGCTGGATGAAAAAAGTGCATCTCAGAGTACATCCAAAGGCAGGCAGGGGTGTCACCAGTATCTCCGTGATTGTAAATAACTTTTATACAATCCATATAACAAGGTATATTATGTAAAACATGCTTCATGTCCTTTGTGGAAATGACCATAAGCATGGCATATAGGTGAACTACAATTCCCCAACGCGAACAAGTATATGATCTTTTACAACTTGAGACCAAAAGAGCCGCTTCCTATTGCTTGGAAAAAGAACCCTTTGGTGCTAGGCATTATGTCTATCGTTGCGTTGGGCCACTACTGACAAAGGAAGACATGCAACAGCTCACCTGGCTAGATGTAGATTCACAAGCCGAGGGTACCCAAGGCATGCCTCTGGCTTCTGCCTCCCCATCATACCCCAAAGAAAAATCTTATTGTATTTCACTTCAAACGAAAAATGAACTAATCATTTACGGTAAAACCAAAGGCAGTCTGCTGATCTTTAACGAGTCCCTTGTTAAGGGACTCGATAAAATTTGCTTCCTGGCAAGTGAACCTTTAAGCAGAAAATAAATAATAAACATCAGCTGATATTTAATGAGTAAGAAAACTGGAAGCAGAAATTTTCCAAGCAGTTGATCACAATTGCGTTAGTAATCATGTTGCCATTTCCCTTTTCTCTCGGAGGCGGAAATTGCCCTTCTCGATCATGAAGCTTTGCTGAATAACTGCAACTTGAGACATTCAGTGTTCAAAGATGCGCAAACAAAAGCTCTGAAGAACTTGACGGGTCCAACCATATTGGGGAGGCGAATCCACTTCCATAGTTGCAGCGTCAGCCATGTCCGCATCAGAAGGAAAGGCAAGCAAGAATAAAACGTTGCACGAAGACCAGCAAACAGAGGCAACGGCACCATCTATCGTCTTCTGTGACATTGACGGCCACATCCTTACTAAAAATTATGATTGTGGGTGTTTCGTCCTACTTTCGACGTTTGTACCTGAGATACATAGCACAAGAATTATCAATAAACTAAAAGTTTCTAAATGGGAAACCAGAAAATCGAGCCTGCAGGGAAGTGGAAAACTCAATCACACAAACAGAATTCAAGGCAGCTAGTTTCGAATACAATGGCATATCCAGTCAAAAGGCTAACTCTGTCTTCACCAGGTAACAATCAAAGATTCAGCCACAGGACCAGACAACCGAAGGAAAGCAAACACAACTCAGATTGAGCGTAACAAGTCCCTTACTGGATTCAGAAAAATGAAAGTCCTTTGCTTAGGTTTTCCGCATGCATCTACACACATGCACCACTGCGTGACTGAGATATCCAAGGTCACCATCATATGCACATGCGTACGTCATCAATCTTGATATTACTTTATATGTCAAACTATAATAGGAATGTAGGAAACTGAAGAACGTCCTCCCTTAAACTAACCCGTATTCGTTAAGCAAGCAGAATGACTTATATAGAGTATCTTTAATTAATAAAAGATGAAAGGAAAAGGAACTACCTAACCAAACAGACACAGTAAACATCAGCCATCGTTTGAAGTTTTGAACACATCTTATCAATATCTAGAGAAATTCTACAATGCACAGGTACAATAAAACATTAAGATCAGCCGTATCATTACACATCCATGTTAAACAAGAGCACATTTTCAAAAATGGCAAATAAGAGAACAAGGGCTCTCAGTGAAACCGTTACCTTGATTTGCTCTTGAATGAATTTGACTTCTTCCTCGCACCTCCATGTGAAGATTTCTTCAAACCTTGTTTCTTGGAATTCATCTCATTCTGGAATAGTTCTTTTATTTCTTCTTTTCTACTTGTATGTGAAGCCTTTCCCAATTTCTTGTTTCTGCCTTTCACAATTTTACCAGCTTGTTGTGCCTTTAGTGAGGCCTTCAATGATTTACCTCGTCGATAACCCAAATCAACAAGAGATTTACCCTCACCAACCTTTTTCTTACCATCCTGCAACCACATTTATGATGAGGAAAAACACAAAACCATCACATGGTAAGGTTTCGTAGAAGTGGCAGAAAGATCACGAGTTAACATATGAGGGGATATGTGTGTGCGTGAGAGAGGGAGGGAGGGAGTACGAAGAAAATTTATGCATGAGAAGCTGTTATTTTCTATGACATTAGAACCCAGATTGAAACATAATATGTAAAGGATTCCTAACTTTTGAAACTATTACTTTTCAAAAATTTTGACATTCCCCCAGAATGAGAGCCTTTTTTAACACTGAAAGATACCATGTATTACCACACAAACACACACACATGTATATATATAATGAAAACGTGATGCTGCCCACCTCTGACAATGTATTTTTGTGCCCACCCTTTACTCTTGGGGGACGAGTCATTTGGAAAGCTATAAAGGTGTATATACACACACATGTATATATACATATTTCAAAACATACACAGAGGTGTACCAGATCATTTGTTTCACGACCGCTGCTGGAAGCTTCCCGAGCCGCTTCTAATCTTCTCCGTTTCTTTCGTGGCATATCTTTCTGTTATGTAAGATCAATAGCAATGATAAAAAATCAAAACAACAACAACTAAGCCTTTTTCCATACTAGATGGGGTCGGCTGCATGAATTCTTTGTTTCCACTTTCCACATAACCCTATCATGTGTCATGCTAGCAGTTAACTCAATATAAACTAGATCATTCTTTATAGTTTCTTTCCAACACTTTTACGGTTGTCCTCTTCCTCTTTTAACATTTCACAATCTATTTTTTCATATCTTCTTATAGGACGACTTTCCCTCATTTTATCCTCTATTATATATAGGGTCACGAACATCTTTTGTATGGACATCTGTTGCACATGATGATTAACTACCAACATTCAACCATAAAACATAGTAAGTCTAATTGCTACTCTATAATATTTACCGTTTACTTCAATGATATCTTCTTATCACACATAATACCTGATGCTCTGTTCATTTTAATCAACTAGCATTTAAAAAAATTGATCCTAGGTATTTAAAACTTTTCTTAAGGATGCATTATGTGCCAATCTTAATTTCTATGTCATCTGAAGTACTCAAATGATCAAACTTACATTCCATATATTATGTCTTTGTTTTACTAAGTCACAAGCCTTTACCTTCTAACATTTCTCTCCATAGTTCCAATTTCCTATTAACTTTTTTCTTATACTCATCTACTAACACAATATCATCTCCAAATAACATACACCAAGGTACTTCATCTTGAATATGTTTTGTTAACTCATCAATGACAAATATAAATAAATATCGACTTAAAGTTGATCCATGATGTAACCCAATATTAACTTAAAAGGAGTATGTCATTCCTTCATGAGTCCTCACATAAGTTTTTGCACCATCGTACATGTCTCTTATGGACCATACAATAAAAAGATAGCAACATACATGATCAACCAGAGAAAAAGCAAAGTATACCTCTCGCTCAAGCTGTTTTTTATCCTTCATCTTCTGGACGTCTGATTGATGAACCCTCATTGTGGTATTTGCAGCACCATGAGCAGCTTCGTTTGAATTCTATATTAAGAAGATTGAAACTTTAAATATGACACTAGGATCTTATAGGTGCATGGCATCATGGAACATACAAGATGATATATAAGAGAATAAGATAACAGCATCCAAGGACAAGTAATCAAGGGGCACGTAGGCATCTCTATCAGCACAACAGAAAGCTTAATCTACGAAAATCAAATATAGCACGTGTCTCCTTTTCTGACCCTTTCCGACATCTACAGCACTTGTCTCCTTTTATGACCCTTTCCCACAGAACGCACAAAAGGTTTCTCAAGTGTCCAGAAATGGAACTAGAAGCATGAGAAGCTGCAGAGCCAACCAATCTAGAATTGGTGAAAATCAAACCTGTTAAGCAATAAAAGGACATACCTTTGCAGCCTTAGCAGCAAGTTTCTTATCCTTTTCCGTCTCAAACCATGTTTTCCTGGGGCGTGAAAATATTTCACTTTTGTGCTCGATCATATTTTCAGCCTACTCATTTCATTACGGTAAACATAAGTGTTGCAATCACGGTTAAACTCACATGTAAATAAGCCAGCAAAATACCCAGAAAAATAGTTTGACTCATGAAAAGAAAGATTACTGAGAAGTACTTACTTTAGCTGCTTCCATCTCAGCTATTCTCAATGCCTTTTCCTCCCTACAAGTGAAAATTAAAACCAAAGTTGACAGAACACATAGCAGGATACTAAGCAAAAGAGGGTTTTCACAGATCTTTTCTTCCAGAAGAATCTCAGAAACTTCCTCTTCCATCTGCTCAATCCAATTGGACCACTTAACTACAGATGACTCTGCAACGGTTCTACTCAGAACCTTGGAACCAACCCTCTTGGCCTGTTCAGAGTTTAAAATGGAAGAAGTTACTCTCCAATTTTGTAAGAATAAAGCACATTAGAATGCACACGACGTGTTCAATAAAGGGGATATTTAAACTCATCTACATCTCCTTTGCCCTTGCCTCAAAATGCTGGCAATAGCTTTCAGATAACATCTTTCTCTCTTCTACTATGTTCTTCGTTTTAATACACAAGGATCTGGATATAATACTAATTATAATTTACTATGAGAGATCAGAAGGAGAAACTGTGAAAGCCTTCAACTTTTAATTGGTACCATGTCATCCCAACCCATGGTACGGTTACAAATAGCGATAGCCGGTCCCAGGTATTATTGTCTTCTTTGGAGCCATTATTGAACCATAAAAGTCCTAGCTTCAGACATGATTGTCTTCTTTGGACAATTTCTGGGATGTTTTGGAACAAAACGGGTATGCCTAAGTGCCTGTATGAGGAGGGGGAGGGAGAGAGAGAGGGAGAGATCCTTTAAGATTGAACTCTGTATGTTAAATCCAGTGCAATTTACTGTTCTTATCTATTGTTCTTCGACTGACAATAGAGCTCGAGACAATGGGGAAGTTCTGCTTCATCCTCATGGAGCTGTGCCAGAACTCCTAAGTCGAATGCAGGCCAAGAAGAGCCGCTGCTACTTCCCTTCATGGTCCTAACCCCACAATCTCATTCGACTGCGAATTTATCACTGTGGTCTCTAACCCTCAATGATGCAGGCTTGAAATAGTGTCATTTACATTGTTCTTAACCAAGCCCTCCTGCAAAGTAGATGGGTTCGGCGCAGTGACTTCAACAAGGCTAGTGGATCTAGTATTATTCTTGCTCAAACATGTTTAACTTCAAGTTCTAATTCAACCCGGTGCAATGGTGCTGGATGTGATTCGTTGTTTCTGCTAGGGCTATGCCTGACCCATCTTGATAATCCAGAAAAGAAAAAAAACTTAAAACAGATAAAAAATCCTCACTTGAATTCCTTCTTTTCTTACATTATAGTTTGATGCATTCATACACCGTTTAGCACGAACTGCAAAGGAAAGTATAAGCAATCTCCTTATTCAAACAATGTCAGCGTGCATTCTCATATACAATGTCACTTTTCAAATGCATGTCAAGAAGCTTGAACCAAGCTCATCCCTGGCTTCTTAACTAAACCTTTCATCTTCATCGAGCATCTAAGGCTCGCCACTTCTTCGAATCTCCCGGCAGCTGCATAGATGTTTGACAGAAGAACGGCATGGCCTGGATCGGCGAGATCATTCTTGGGAATCATGTCAACAACATGTGTAGCAAGGTTTACATTGCCATGAATCCGAAAGCCGCTCAATAATGCTCCATACAGACCAGAACTTGGCTTTGCCACTATATGATCTACAAACTTTAAAGCCTCAGACAATCGCCCGGCACGTGCAAGCATGTCTACCACACATGCGTAATGCTCTGCCTCTGGTTCGATTCTGGCATCCTTCGCCATATCATTGAAAATATTCAATCCTTCATCCACCAAACCAGCATGACTACAAGCATTCATAGCATTAGTATATGTTAAACAGTCTCGTGGGACTTCATTTCTTCCCATTTCATGGTACAGAGATAAGGCACCTTTTCCGTCTCCATTGATCCCATACCCTGATATAATTGTGTTCCATGCGATGGTGTCCCTCAAATTCATCTTATCAAAAACCATTCTTGCGTCGGTAATCAACCCACACTTCGAATATGCTGAAACAAGAGCATTTTCAACAGTACAGTCTTGTTGGAAACCGCTAGCAATGGTGTATGCATGAACTTGCTTGCAAAACTCCAAGTCAGCAAGCTCGGCAATCGAAGATAGTCCACTGACCAAGAAAATTGAATCCATTGTCCTGCTTCTATCTTCAATCGGCATAGCTATCATCAATTTAACAGCATCTTCCGCACGCCCATTTAGTACATACCCTGAAATCATCGCAGACCATGAAACTGAACTCTTCTCCGGTATCATATCAAGTACTCTTTCTGCAGATTTTATGTCACCATGCTTCAAATATACTGAAACTAAGGAATTTCTAACAGGGTTGTGGACTTCCAAGCCGCGTGTAACAATTTGATTATGCACCATCTTAACTTTGTGCAGATCACCTAACAGTGAACATGCTGTAAGCAGGGCAACCATTGAAACCATGTCTGGCTCAATATTTGCATTTATCATTTGATGGAATAACTGAATGGCACGGAAGGGACTACCATTGCGACAGTTCATGTTCATCATTGCAGTCCAGCTTATCACATCTTTGATTTGCATTGTATTGAATATCTCATTGGTGTCATCAGTGAATCCGATGCCCGAATACATTTCCAGAAGTGCATTACCCACTGCAAGGCATGCATTAACTCCAAATTTAATGCTAAGGCTATGCACACATTTGCACAGCTTATCTGATTTCAGTCCACTGCAGGCAGACATCAGACTCAAAATTGTTACTGAATTAGGCCTCAAATCCATCCATTGGAGTCTCTTAAACAAGCAAAAAACTTGAGGAAACATGCAATGATGCGCTACTCCTGAGATAATGGCATTCCATGTGACAGTATTTGGTTGACTGACAGCCTCAAAAGCTCTATGTGCATCATCCAAACAACCGTATTTTACATACATGTCCACAAGAGAGGTTCCAACAAACGCATGTCCATCCAACCCAGTCTTCAAAATGCACCCGTGGACGCAGCCACCAAGGTTCAAGTCGGTCAAAGAAGCCGAGGACTGAACCAAGCTCACCATGGTAAATGAATTAAACAAGAAACCTTCCGCTCTCATCACTGTAAACAATTTTGTAGCTTCTCTGTGGCATCCGTTGTGCACGAACCCGGAAATCATCAAAGACCAAACCACTTCATTTCTCTCAGGCATTTGGTCAAACACTTGGCAAGCATATTCTATGCACCCCAAACCACAATACATATGGATCAATTCTGCACCAACATATACATTCCTCTGCATCTCACAATTGATTTCGAAAACGCGTCGATGGATGAATAAACCATCTTCCAAAGAACCCAAATCGAAGCATGCCCTAAGGGCAAATCTGATCGAACAAACATTGAGTTTGATGGTTTCATGGTAACCCAACAAATGATAGAAGTAATCAAGCGCAATTCTACTATGACCATGATGATAACACCATCTAATTACCGAATTCCAGGTGAAAATATTCGCGTTTTCAGTACACCGGAATACCAACAACGCATCGTCGAGCCTTCCAAATCGTGCATACGCGTTTATGAGCTTGTTAGCATGGAAAACATCACCTTCGCGCCCGGTTTCAATGAAGACAACATGGGATCTCTGCAGGGATTTGAGATCCTCGAATACAACAGGAAGCGCGATATACCAAGAGAGAATGGCGAGTCCGAATTCCTTTTGGGGTTTCAATCGGGATCTTGCGATTGCCAAACGCAGCATGATCTTCGTAGAGTAAAAGGTTCCTCCATATCCTTCACCCAAACGTAGATTTTCTTCTTCGTTTGGGCATCTGCACCTTGGTTTCATCTTCGTGTCGCATCAAAGAAAACATTAGTTGGTTTTACAATCACCGAAGAACGGTTCGCGTGCGTACAAAACCAGATTACCAATGGAAAACGGATTTCTCTAAATCTGAATCCGAAAACCAGAACCAAAGCTGGCCTGAACCTTCCCATACAAGGTTAGGTCCGATAAAGCACAACGAGCAATGGCTCACCTGGCTAGGGGGTCGACTAACAAGTTGAACGTAACGAGTTCGATACCTGGGGAGTGCATCTGTCTTCGGACTCCCATTGTACCTTAAGAGCTAGCCCTGGTAAAAGAATGGAGCCGGCTTCGTTCAGCTCGTTACCGGCTCTTTCATGTTTGTGTTACAACCTTAAGTGAGCTGACTATGAACATTGTGCATTTCGCTCAGCTCAGCTTGTGAAGCAACAAAAAAAGGGTAGTTCATGACCTGTTCGTGTCGTTGTAATGACACATCTTCTAAAACAAAATGCATCAACTTTGGGCTGGTTCGTTTTGTTTTCTGTTTGACCTGGTTCTTTAGTGGTTTATAGTACAGTTACATGACCTTAAGACAATTCAGGTTACGGTCCTTCTAAGAAAAACGTGGTTGTGAACAAAATATGCAGGTAAATTCTTAGCATCATGAATTGCTTTAAGTATTTAGGGTTAGTTTTTTTAAAGTGATTTAAAAATTGATAAAGATGCCACAAATATAATTGGTAGAGGTCTCTTAAAACAAAAATATACTTAAAGTATTTTATGTGACAACAAAATATTTAAACAACAATAACAACAACTAAGCCTTTTCCCATACTAGACGGGGTCGGCTACATGGATTCTTTGTTTCCACATATCCCTATCGTGTGCCATGTTAGCAGTTAACTTCCAATAAGCTAGATTATTCTTTATTGTTTCTTTCCAACACTTTTGTGGTCGTCCTCTAGCTCTTTTAATACTTTCCAAATTTAGTTTTTCATACCTTCTTATAGGTTCTTTTTTTATCTTCTTTCTATATGTCCAAACCATCTTAAACGATATTCTGTCATTTTATCCTCTATTGGTGTCACTCCTAATTTATTTCTAATAACCTCATTATGTATACGATATTTTCTTCTATGACCACTCATCCATCTCAACATCTTCATTTCTGTTAGTGACATCTTTTGTACATGATTAATTGCCCAACACTCACAGCCATAAAACATGGCATGCCTAATTGTTGCTCTATAATATTTAACTTTTAACTTTAATGGTATCTTCTTATCACAAAGAATAGTTGATGCTCCTCTCAATTTTAACCAACCAGCATTAATTCTATGCGTAACATCTCCATCAATTCTTCCATCACTTTGAAAAATTGATCCTAGGTATTTAAAACTTTCCTTTTGGGGGATACAATGTGTGCCAATTTTAATTTTTATGTCCTCTAAGGTAACCAAATGATCAAACTTATATATTTTGTCTTTGTTCTACTAAGTCGGAGGCCTTTGCTTTTTAATGTTTCTCTCCATAGTTTCAATTTTCTATTAACTTTTTCTTTAGACTCCTCCACTAATACAATGTCATCTGCAAATAACATACACCAAGGTACTTCATCTTGAATATGTTTTGTTAACTCATCAATCACCATTATAAATAAGTATGGACTTAAAGTTGATCCTTATGTAACCCAATATTAACTTCAAAGAAGTCTGTCATTCCTTCATGAGTCCTCACACATGTTTTTGCACCATCATACATGTCCCTTATAAGGTTAATATATGTCAATGATATACCTCTTTTTTCTAAAGTTCTCCAAAGAACCTCCCTCGGTATCCTATCATAAGTTTTTTCTAGATCAATAAATATCATGTGAAGGTCAACAAAATATTGTTAAAGTTGAAAGATAAATATTATAGAATAACAATTACACCTTCTCTATTTATGGTTCAGAGTATTGGGTATTCAATTATCACATGTAAAAATGCTAAAAATGGATGTATAGTTATATAAGAAGAAAATGTATTTGTAATGAGGTATCAAAAACAAATTCAAAACACCATAAATAGATGATAAATTGAGGGGAAATTGTTTAAGATAGTTTAGTAATGTGTATAAGTAACCAAATGAAGCTCTTAATTGAAAGTGTGAGGAGATGTGGTGAAAATGTTAAAAGAAAGAAAAGAATGTGACCAAAGTGTTATAAGGAAAAAATAATTAATGATGTAATTTTTGTTGAGTTAGTTGGAAGAAGATTGAGCTCTATAAAAACAAAGAATCTACATTGCTAACTTCATATATGTGAAAAAGCTTAGTTGTTGTTGTTGTCCTATTAGCATCGTTAATTACCATTCACATATCGAAACACACCTTCCATCTTGTTAAAAGTTAAAACTTTTCATCAACTACTTTTCGTAGTTTAAAAGTGAACACATCCCACCAAATTAGGGTTTCTAATGATGTGTTTGATTCATGATATCAGGCCTTCAATATAGGAATTACAGTTTGAGGTCTGCATGAGACTACAACCATGATACAAACCAATAATGATTTTGTGTTTGATTCACACTTAACACTATAATTTCATGTTTGAATTGTACTTGAACCAACACTCGGACTATAGTTTCGTGTTTGATTTGCTAATGAATCTCATACTCGAGTTCTAGTTTCCTACAACTAGTTCTACATTTGATAAATATAATTAATATATATATCAATCCAACATCTAGTTGTGCTTTTGTATTCATGGAAAATCGGGCCATGCAACTGAGATTTCACGAGCCTAATAAAGTCGCCGTTTACCGCAATACCGTGAAAGAACACGTCCTAAAAAACTAGGTGAGGTGGGGCATCGGACCACCCGAAATTAAGAAAAATTAAAGAAAAATAAAGAATAACCCCGTGGTTTAGATTTAAAGGTGGCTATTTGCTCCACTTTGAAAGATATTTTTAATTTGTTAGTGCCGAAGAGGGGCATAGGGAAGTGAACACACTGATAGGTCAAGTGCTCGAGCCAGTGGAAGCAAACTTCACACTGTTTTGTGGTTAGTGATAGAGAACCAATAATTCCTTTCAAGAAAGGAAACTATTCCTCATCTTTTCCCGACAAGGCCGGCCTTATATCCTTCTTTCTATTGATTTGGCTCCTACCTGTCATGTTCTTCTTCTTCATCGTCATCATCCTCTCTCTCTCTCTCTCTCTCTCTCTCTCTCTCTCTCTCTCTCTCCTGCAACAATGCTGACGAGAAGTAGAACCCTCCCATCCAGGGTGGTTCATGATACTGTACTCTCTCTCTCTCTCACACACAACACGTATGCACAACACACACAGAGTTTAGCATTCTTGCTGTTAGGATCATTGTCTTTCTAGTTGCTGGTGCTGATCATATTAGAGTTGCTGCTTATTGATCAGCCAGCAGAGAATCGAGATACAAGGCACTACCTTCAGGTGGATCATGTGCAAACTACTAAGCCCCACGCAGATGCTGAAGCCAACGTCGATCACGCCGGATTGTCAAAGTGCTTGGATGATGACGGCCGTCCGAAAAGAACAGGTAATAAGATCCAAACGTCAAGCGACAGATGATCGATCAACCTAATGTCATTAGTAGTTCAGAACAGGAAGTCACTTAAGAGTTCAGATTTCATCGAAGTACTCACTTAGGCCAAATACAAGGGCTTAATAGTACGCACTTCCAAAATCGACATGGAGTCGATCGAGTTGCTTCACACTTTCAAAACGGATAACTTAAAAGAGGACATCCATCAGCCTGCCTCCACTGGGGTCTGGGGATATGGCAGCCGGTGCGCACACACACATATTCGTAGTATAGATATAGATACTTCATTCATTTTTAAATACCGCCACAACCTTTAGAATTCTAGAACTCATGCTCCCAATAAAACAATAATCAA
>JAYKKT010000091.1:6462500-6467500 GCA_036023115.1 Brasenia schreberi
ATGATAACCTTCGGCATCATTGAGGTGATCTTCTCTCAAATTCCTGATTTTGATCAAATCTGGTGGCTCTCCATACTCGCTGCAGTAATGTCCTTCACATATTCAACCGTGGGCCTTGGCCTTGGTGCAGCCAAAGTTGAAGGTACGCCGTGAGTTGGTGCTTTGCGTTATGTTTATCTCATGTCAATTTGTTTTTATGTTGTTGATGCTGAAAATTCACGCCCCACATCACGTCTAGCTCCATCTGAAGTTCGTGCAAGTATCATTATTTCTGATGACAATACATGTCAAAAGCACATAGACGACCCGATTCCTTTTCGTGTTACTTCGGGTGTACACGAAAACAAACGAAAACAAACTTACCTAATCATGTTCATGTCATGTTTTCAAATTGTAAGCAGTTTGGTGTTTTAGGTTGTGTTCATGTTATGTCATTTCGTACTTGTTACGAAACCAGGTCAACAGGAACATAGCTCAATCTTTTTCATGTCATTTCGGGTGAACATGAACACCAAGTTTTCAGGTCATTCTTTGGGTTTTCGTGCCACTTCCGGGTCTCCAGCTATTTCATGTTTCAGGTCATGTTCATGTCAAAAGCAGGTCAACCCAAACACGACCATTTATTTTGTCACCTTTGTGGATAAGAACTCGGACTTTTCATGTTTTCTTCATTTGGGTTCTCGTGTCATGTCCAAAATTGCCACCCCAATGGTAATATTTTCTTGGTCCATCGGACACAGACAGTCATTCTAAACCAAGTCGGGCATATTATTACACGATTCAGATCATTACGGTAAATATCTGAATCTGACTTTGCGGTAGATGCAGGTCTGCTGAATTGGATCTTATCGAGTTTATGTCCAAATGGGTTGAAATATTTGGATATCCAGATTCAAATTACTGCATCTGATCTGATTTGGATCCAATTAACTCTGGATCTACGATGACAGTTAGGACTTGGGTTCTGATCCAATTAGCTCTGGATCCAATCATTAAAAGTTTAGATTGACAAATTTATGCAATGCAGAGAATGGGCATATTAAAGGAAGTCTTACGGGCATAAGCATTGGGAAGGTGACAGAAGCTCAAAAAATGTGGAGAAGCTTACAAGCTTTGGGGGACATTGCCTTTGCCTACTCATACTCCGTCGTCCTCATTGAAATCCAGGTAACATTTAAGCCAAGCCTCATAAAAAGAGAGGAAATTCATGCAGCAATGGCGCGAGCGAGTTCATATTAGATTGCTGGACCGTGGGCTTTATGGACAAAGGCTCATAAAAAAGGTTTTAGGGTGAGGCAAAAAGCCCAAGGTTTTATCAGGCAATGTCTATCATCGGTTATGACCGTGGGCTTTTTGAGTGAAGCTAAGGCTCAAACAATATTCCGTAGTATTACTTTGGGTCTTTTGGGGGTGAGGCAAGCTTAAATAATGGCCCATGCTTTGAAGCTGTAGGCCATTTTTATAGCCCACGGCAATATGTGTTGATTCTGCACTTCTTTGAATCGAATAAACAGCGGATGTTTTCTGATGATAAAAACATCTATATCACCATTCGCAAGGAACATTTCAAATTCTCGTGTTTTTATCGGCAACATCTCGTGAGGATTCGAAAAATATCAGCCAATTTTTATTTCTTGCAAATATGCGAATATGCACAAATTAAGGGCAATAGATAATCTGGCTAAGGGGTCGAGTCACATGCTGAAGGTCATCAGTTCCATACCGAGGGCGGTCGCTTCTCCCTCCCCACTGTACCTCAGAAAAATGAGAATATCAAGAGATTTTTTAAAATATTTTAAATAATTTTCAGCTTTATGTTTCTTTTCCTATAATTCCATTCTCTAGACTTTCTACACAAAGACAAGACTTGCGAAAACTAAGGAGAATGAAACTGGTGATGACTATGGTCTGAATGAATCCATGCACGCAATAATCATGTCTAAGATTTTAAGGTGATGCTTTCACAAGAATCAACTAAACCCCCAACGGATTAGGCTTTAGGATATAGTTTTTCCATTAATTTTTGGAATTTCGGGTGGGGCGGTGGGTGGCTGCTCCGCCTCGGCTCAATGCAAATCTGCCATGCAAAAGCCATTTCTTTCATTTTGAAATCTTTCTGTATAAAAAAACCTTGCCAACAAATGGCCGAAGAAGAAGGTACGTAGTGACAATCGTTCGTATGAATCCATGCATTCCATATTAAGTCATGTGTAATAATTAATGGTGGAATCAGGACACAGTGAAATCGCCACCGGCAGAGTATAAGACGATGAAGAAGGCCACGGTGTTTAGTGTGGTTGTGACCACAGTGTTCTACGTGCTGTGTGGGTGCGCGGGCTACGCTGCTTTTGGAGACGACGCTCCGGGAAACCTACTGACTGGTTCTGCCTTCTTAGAGCCATATTGGCTGCTTGACATCGCCAACCTTGCCATCGTCATCCACTTGGTTGGAGCCTATCAGGTACCACTGAAATTCACATCTCTCTCTCTCTCTCTCTCTCTCTCTATATATATATATATATATATATATATATATATATATATATATATATATATATATATATATATATACCAATCCATGCTTAAACATGCTCAAAAATCTAACGGTCCAATCTTGAAGATGAATGGTTGAGATCTTTTACTAAAAAAACAACTTATACCAACACATTTATTGCAGTTGCAAAAAGTATCAATGTACCTTTTTTTTTTAGATTTTAATTTCAATCGCCAATCTCATTGATAAGACGATTGAAATTTAAAAGCATGTTTAAGCATGAATTGATGTGCACATGAACTACACACTCTTTCTATATATACATATATATGTTACATGGTATAAGTTAGCAATTTATATGCTAACATATCTGCACAAATTTCACACAAAGGTAATTAAATTTGATTTCAAAAAACAAAAGGTGGCTTCTTGATAAAATAAGTCTAAGTGTACTCTTTGTTTTTTAAATTCAAATATCAACCACAATCCTCTAGTGAGAAAAAGTGATGTTTGGTCAATCTTTCAAATTGAATCGTTGAGATTTGTTTAAATATGTATAGAGCGAGACATTTACTTGATACTTTAGACATGACACCAACTAGAAAAATTTGTATCCATGTCGACCGTAAATAACAAAACATTATGGTTTTATTTGGGTTGGCCCATCTTTTAACAATAACAAAAACAGAAAAATCTCAAACACGAACAGGAACAAGAACTTACTAGCAATTTCAGACATGACACGAGAATCCATTACAATATGGCCTGAAAGGCCGTACTGTTCATGTGCACCAAAAGTGAACAAAAGAACCGTTTGTTTTTGGGTTGAGCTCTTAATTTCGATGCAAACACAAAATAATACGACAAAAACATGACCTGCAACATGAAATTGCCAATCCCACTACCTGGGGATGTCAATGTGAAGATGGAACGGATATATCTGTTATCCAACGGATCCAAATCTAGTTAGCTTGATTCAAAATCCAAAATGATTTCCAAATATCATCCAATGAGTATCAACTGCACGCGAATCAGATTACTGCGTTTCTTAGTTTTGGGCTTTCATGTCTGTATTCAGATCCGATTAGGAATTCCATTGCATCAGATCCAAATGCAACCCTCTTACATCCCTATGAGTAAGGTCCATTAATCTATTAAACATATGGATTTTCCTTATCAATTTGCAGGTTTACTGCCAGCCACTTTTCGCCTTGGTTGAGAAATGGAGTGCACAGAGGTTGCCGAAGATCGACCTCGTGACCAATGGGATACACCTCCCCCTCCCATTTGGTGGCTCCTACAACCTCAACTGGTTCAAGCTTATATGGAGGACGGTCTTTGTCATTATCACTACCACCATCTCCATGCTCATGCCCTTCTTCAACGACATAGTCGGCATCCTCGGAGCGATCGGGTTCTGGCCTCTGACTGTTTATTTCCCAGTAGAGATGTACATTTCTAAGAAGAAAATCAGCATTTGGAGCAGAAGATGGATTGGACTTCAGATTTTGAGCTTCACTTGCTTAGTTATATCCGTAGCCGCCGCTTGTGGCTCTATTGCAGGAGTGGTCCTTGACTTCAAATCATACAGGCCATTTAGAACCACTGATTAATCTTCAATTAGGTCTGCAGCTTGTTGAAAATTATGGCTTGATAGGCGAGAAATTCGTCTTAGTATATTAATCTGCCCAAGTTTGTATTTTAGTATGCATCTAAACTGTTTCAGCACTGCAAAAGACAGTCAAGCTACATTAGGTGCAAGAAGTATCAATAACTCCTCCCACCCACCTCAACACACACACACACACACACACACACACATATATATATATATATATAATAGAACCTAGTTTAGGCACTAGCACATCCAAGCAAATCTCAACCATGTGTATGAAGTTGATACATGGTCGAATTTTGAAATAAAAAAGCAAAAAAATATGCATGTGAATAAAATATAAATATATATTTTTATTCAAAATTTACTAATCCATTAACCCAAGATAGATGATTGAGATTTGTTATATACTAGTATCTAAGTGTGCTAACATCTATCTATCTATCTAAAAGTAACGAAGGTGGTGGCGACCAATTGTTGAACCAGCGAAATCATGCCAAATGAGAGAACTCCCTCTCTTTCAATATGTATTTATATATACAGATATATGTGAGCATACCATACAGATAGCAGACCCTTGTTTCATGTGTATATATATATGTATATGTATATATATGTATATATATACATATATATATATATATATATATATATATATATATATATACATATATATACATATATATATGAATGTGAATTGAAGTTGATCATACACATAGAAGTCGGAGGGTGACGACGAAAGTTTGGTTGTGTTTAGTCCCGTGCTATCAGAGCGGACCCTTGTACAAGGTACTATATATATATATATATATATATATACCATATCGTATCGAGGTAGCATGACGAGGTATATATGTATATGTATATATATATGAACGTGAATTGAAGTTT
>JAYKKT010000091.1:6472500-6770000 GCA_036023115.1 Brasenia schreberi
GCATACATACATATGTATTATATATATACGCCCCAATGCGTACATATGTATGTTTTAGAGTTATTTCTTTTGGTTCTACTGGGCCTTCCTGGCGATTGGTAGCAACCACGCTCTTCAATTATCATCGAACCGGTACTCTCACAGTTGGAATTGTCGTTGTACCACTCTCTTGATAGTGTTCACCCTTATCATTTGTTAATGAATTATAAATAATTCATTTGTCACCCGTTCTTATATGTCTTTCATAAAGATTCTGAGTCAAATCCATCTTCAGTTGTTTAATGAACCACTTAATTCTTTTTAGTCCTGAAAATGGTCATAGTATTAGGCGGTTGCTTCAACAATCTTGAGAGCACTGTGATGATTCAAACCTAGTTTCATAGCCGGGACCTGATATCAGGTCAAGAATTAGTCAAGTTTAAAAAATTAAACTCATGGTTAATTGAGGAGCTTATAACCAACTTTGAGGATCTGTTAAGTCTTATTGAGCTCGGTCATGTATTTGATCGACTTAACAAGATAATCTCGGATTGATCGACTCATTGTGGTTGTATAGTTGATCCATATAACCTAGTGTCTTGAAGAGCTTTGACTTTTGATATATGGTTCTAGAAACTAGACTTTGATTTTCACCGCACATGGTTCTACGTGGATCAAATTTAAAACCAGTCAAAAGGCATGAAACTATTATTTCATTGGTATAATTTGAGTAAAAAATTCTGAAACTAATGAGGAGATGGGTCACATAAACTCAATTTAAGGACTTTTCATGAAAACACAATTACATTCTTCTTTGTGGTGTCAATAATTTCTCCCACACAAAAATTCAAGCATAAGTGTTACTTGAATCAAATATAAAACTATGATTCTTTCCCGCTTAAATCTAGGCCTGTAGTTCTAGCATCAAGAGCCTCAAACCAAGAATCAAAAGAACCTAGTCTTCACCAAAATTAACCTAGTCCTAGACAGAGAGATTCAGACCAAGCAGCGGAGAGCCAAGTGAGCATTCAAAAGAGGTTCAGGGTTTGCAGAAGTCAGTGGATGAAACTGCGGCCAACTGCATAAACAAAACAATAACGTCACCAGAAAAACTAAAGAACAATACCACCGTTTGCCAACACAGCAAGCCTGTTTGCGCCGAATTTATGAGTTTGGTAGGTAGAAATTTCACTCTCTAGATTGTTAGTCTCTCTCTCTCTAAATAGAAATGTACAAAGTCCAACACTATCTTTTCGCCGTGCACTTTTCTTTCAAAGCATGACGAGATTGGCTACCTGCCCAGCCTCTGCTCTCCTCACAAGGCTTATCCACAGATATGAGGACCACTGACTGGTGCGCACATACAGTAATTGACATCTTCAATATCGCATTCAGACCACCCCAACTTTTCACAAAAAGGAAAAAATATCCCATCTTATCCTATATTTTCAAGATAATGTGATGCTTCCAATTTATCTCCTTTTTCTTATCCCTTTGTCTGAGAACCACAGAAGGAATTCAAACTGGTTTCAAGTATTCAGAGCCATTTATCTGGAAATGCGAAGACAAGATGCTATTTCGGCATGGTCTTTATCAGATATAGTATCTTTAGTCTATGTAAAATCATTGGTCACAGATTCATATATTGTAGCTCAGTTCTATTTTGCATTAATCCAGAAGTGGACTAGCATTAGCAGAAATATCTCTGGCGGTTTAGAAAAAAGCGGCCGGCAGTTTAAATGGTCAAATTTTTCGGAAATATTTCCGATGGTTGTAACAGTTCATGACATCATCTCTGCTAAACCAAAGAGGTTCATGAATTTGGTCACATTCAGTTGACAATACTTTTGGCTCACATGATGCGTAAAAGTAGAAAGTGAATCTCTCTCTCTCTCTCTCTCTTATGGTTTATTTTTTAGAGAGACCATGATGACACTCGATTAAAATATTCACACCATCTGAACAGAGATGCCCATACGATCCTTTGTGTGCAAAATAAGAGAAAACAGCCCACAGTATCCTCATTAATAAGGCAAAAGTACCTGATCTTCCATTTGAGGAGAGGGAGGGATGAACACTAAATCATCTGATGAAACATCGTCATTTCAAAAGGTAGACATGCTAACTCCATTAAAACGTTATGCCAGCACGTATTAACAAAAAGATATGATGATACCAACAACAATGTTCAGAAAAAAGAGAAACAAATTTCTCATTTCATTTCCAGGCTTCTTCTGTAATCAAGGACGCCTGTTTTGGGGCCTAGAAATCCATTACAATTGCATCCTTTCCCCTTCTGTACACCAAGACTGCACCACAAACACAAGCTTCTCTTCAGTCGCTCCGATGTTGGATGAAAAGGAAGGCTTATGCAAAGCTCAAGATTCAAGTCACAGGATTCATTTTCTTCACATTCATTGCTCCTTTTCTGTTCATCGCTACTAGATTTCTCATCTTTGCAGAAAGAAATTGTGGTCACTTCTGAAATGGGTTGCTCTTGAATCGTCCTATGGGTTGATGGGTCCACTCCCCTGCTCAATAATTTTCTCCTGATGTGGGTATTCCAGTAATTCTTGATCTCATTGTCTGTTCTGCCTGGTAGCCTTCCTGCTATCAGAGACCATCTGCAAAGTTCTTGTTTTCATTAGTATCGTCATTTCTAATTGTTAAAATAATAAACTGCAGAACGGGAAGATTATACTTTGGTATATATATAAACATTGTATGCGATCAACCAAACTGATTTTTTGGTATCTTCATACTCATTTAACATTATGGCACCAGTGGAAATGGTATAAGAAGCATGTTTTGATGGCAATGACGATATCGTTCGAGATATGGTTCAAGTATTCCTTATAGAAGTTTATTTATTTTATAAGATAACAAGGATGTGATCATAATAACAAAAATCCTTTTAGATTTATACCCTTAATCTGTAAATAATGGGAAAAGAAAGATGCAATTGTACTGTATTGAAGGCACAGATGTACCATGTGATCATGACCTCTTCATGATTGTTATCTTTCTGAAGCTGTTGTTGCTTACTTCCAGTATTATGCCTTCCTGTCTTTATAAAGATACAAACAACTAAGCATGCGATTGTTTCTTACTTGTTTCCTAACAAGCTATGTAGCTTGATGATGAGCTCATCTTCTTCCTCGGTGAAGTTTCCACGCTTGAGATCGGGCCTTAGATAATTGATCCACCGGAGACGGCAGCTCTTGCCGCACCTTTGAAGCCCGGCCGCCTTCGGAAGAGACCGCCAGCACCCTTCACCGTTAGCACGGATATAAGCAATAAGGCGATCATCTTCCTCCTTGCTCCATGCGCCCTTGTTGGTGTGAGCCTTCTCACAACAAGGGGACCTCCCCATCTCAGAGAAGACCAAAAAATACTGCTATTGGCAAAATCTAGCTCAAGAAAACAAAGAGGCAGGGTTGGGTTCTTTGGAAATATATAGATATTTGACTTGGATATTTGCCTTTGTTTATAGAGAGGTTAGTTGGTGAGAAAAGTTTTGCAGATAGACCGGCTGGTGGGGCTATCAAATATTAAATTCTTGAAGCTTTTGTACCCTTCTTAGTAGGTAGGAAGTAAACTCCTTAAAGGCATGGGGAGGACAACACGCATGATCCTGACCACCATACTTTAAATATCACCGGATAAAACATTTGTGGTATTAGGAAATTCAAACGTTACAAGTTAATTGGTTCTCTAAATATTGGTTTAGTGGATTCAGTTTCCTACTTTGACTTTCTTTTTATTTGCCAATGGCATATGTTTTAACGAATAATTAAACATTAATTTCCATGGATTTAGAGATTTTGTTGTAGTTTGAACAGGAAAACCGGATACTGCGAGCCCTTTAATTTATTCGCTTCTTTTCTTGTTACAAGAGGAGGCCAAAGCCTAATACACACCCACACATGCATGCACCCTCTAGGAATCGAACTCTCCTCCCACAGCAGCGGCATTAGAGCGCACTGAGATTTTGTTCGTTTATTTAAGAAATCAAGTTCTATTTTTTGTGCAATGCGGAGGACGAAGCCGGACGCATGCCTCCGGTATCGATTTCATAACTTTCAACTTGTAAGTGAACCCACAGGTGAGCTACTGCTCGTTGTAAACCATGAAGTCTCATATGTATCGCTATGTATCGTAAAAGAATATCGTATCTACCAATATATGGTGCATTAGTATTGCACATCACACGTATAAATAAGATAAGACAGTGTATCACAAGTAAGGGATCACCCTTGCATTGTCGGTCCCAAGCCCAAATAAAGGAGGAGGGTTGTGTTAGGCTTCCAACAGCCAACGTAAAACTTTGTCGGATTTTTATACCATGGATTACACAACTTATGAGCATTGCTTTGGGGCATCCTCGCCTAGCGACGCGCTGCAGAGCACGAATACAGTGATAAGTAAGCAAGGGCCACTACATTTTCGCCCGGATGGAGTGAATCAATTGCAAAAAGGGTTCCCATATCATGGATGAGTGTAGGTAAAAAAGTTAGTCCTATTCCATTGCCTCTCGAATGTAGTGAATAATTTATAGAGAGGGTCTCTACATTTTCAATATGAATGGATGCGGGGGGTAATGAAGCTAGTACTAGATAATAAGATTCGTATTGGTTCTTGGAATATCGAAACATAATAAGATTCTATGTTTACAAGAGACAAAGTGGGTTAGAGAAAAAGCAAAGAAGATAGAGGATACAGGTTTTAAATTATGGTACTCAAGTAAGGAAAAAGCTCGAAACGGAGTTGGTATTATCATAAATAAAGATTTAAAGGATAGTGTGGTAGACATACAACGATATGGTGACCGAATCATGACGTTGAAATTAGTGTTATGAGTAGAGATTTTGAATATAGTTTGTGCTTACACACCCCAAGTAGGCTTAAAAGATAGTATAAACACAACTTTTTGGTAAGAGTTAGATAAGGTGATTCAAAGGATTCCACAAAGGGAGATGATTTATTTAGGAGGAGACTTAAATGGGTATGTCGGTAAAGAAGCATTAGGTTATCAAGGTATTCATGGAACTTTGGTTTTAGGGATATAAATGAGGAAGGTAGGGAGATTTTAAATTTTGCTATAGCATTTGATCTCTTTATAGTCAATACAATCTTCAAAAAATGAGATGAACATTTAATTACTTATAATAGTGGCTTATCACAAACACAAATTGATTACTTTATTTGTAGAAAAAAAGATATAGCGTGTTGTAAAGATTGTAAGGTAATTCCAAGAGAAAGTTTAACCACCCAACATCGACTTTTAGTTATAAATTTACAAATAAAAAAATTGGATAAAGAAGAAAAGAGTGCATCGAGCTATTCAAACTAAATGGTTGAACCTCAAAAGCGAGAAAGAAGATATATTTAAACAAAAGGTCCTTCAAGGAGATGCTTGAAATTATGTTGGTACACCTTGTGATATGTGGAACAATATGGATATAAAAATTAAAATTTACACACATTGCATCTCCCAAAAGGAAAGTTTTAAATACCTAGGGTCAATTTTTCAGATTCATGGAAGAATTGATGGAGATGTTACGCATAGAATTAATGCTGATTGGTTAAAATGGAGAGGAACATAAGGTATTCTTTGTGATAAAAAGATACCATTAAAGTTAGAAGGTAAATATCATAGAGCATCAATTAGACCTGCCATATTTTATGTTTCTGAGTGTTGGGCAGTTAACCATCAACATGTACAAAAGATGTCTATGATAGAAATGAAGATGTTGAGTTGAATGAGTGATCATAAAAGAAAAGACCGTATACATAATGAAATTAATAGAAACAAATTAGGAGTGACACCAATAGAGGATAAAATGAGAGAATATCGTTTAAGATGGTTTGGACATATAGAAAGAAGATGAGAAGAAGAACCTATAAGAATGTATGAAAAACTAAATTTGGAAAGTATTAAAAGAGGTAGAGGACGACTACAAAAGTATAAAAAAGAAAAAATAAAGAATGATCTAGCTTATTGTGAGTTAACCATGATAGAGCAAGTATCATATGATATTCGGGCACAAATTGTACGATATCATGCAATAGGACCGATTTATTGGACACTATTTTGAGAAATATATTGCGGTACCTCAAATAGATAACATATTTTATTGCGGCCCTAGACCGATACACATGTTGTGCCACTTACAATACTTGATCCAGCTGCGCTGGGCGCAATGGATTCTAAATTTTCTAAGTGAAGCACATGCCCATAAATTCTTTACTGAGGTTTATGCTTTTGTTATTCTTCTTACATTTATTTGCATAATTATTTATCAAAGATGTCATTCCTAATCCTTATTTTACACTGGGCCAAGGGGAAACGGAAATGGAAAAGAGAACTGATGAGGAAGATTAGGTTGGGGATGTTGCTCATCAACAAAAGTGCCCCTTAAAATTGGGACGTAGGCCACAATGGGGAAGAAGCTAACAACCATCCAAAACTTGGGTGCATACTTTTATCATGTGGATCATTAAGGTCCTCTTGATGATGACATGTAGGAGGAGTTTGCACTAATAAGGGAAGCAGCGTTTGTTGGGCCTTCTAGAAGAATTATAATAGCAAGTGGGTAGGTCCCCACTAGACCCAAATCCTTGTGGAGCAAGTTTGGTTCACAAGTGAGGGTAGGGAGTTTGGGTTCCTCCTTTCCTTGCTCTTTCTATCACACACACATATATATAACATGTAGATTATGTGCACAAGTAATTATGTTAAATTGTCTTCAATAATTTCAACCATCCAATCATCCAATCTATCCTATCAAAACCAAAAAGTTACTTTTTACATCTAATATGACTTATAAAAGTATGAATTTATGTTCTCCATTTTAATTTTAACCTTGGTTTCTTTGATCAAACGGTTGGTGCCTCTAACTACACATTTAGAATGGTTGCTTGTGCATGCATATCTCTTTCTCTATATATATACAAACACATATAACATGTTTAAGTAGATATTTGGAGATGCGATCTATTGCACCTCTCTAAGATGGAGCGAGATATTAGATAATTGAAGACTTTTGAATGAGACATAAGGCCCCTCAAATATTTAAAGAAAATAATAAGACATGATCTTTCTTTCAATTAAGTTAAATATTAATATGGTAGATCATTAAACTTGATGGGGAATCATGTAGTAATCCCTACTTAATGATTGTAGGAAAATGCTCTCCCTCACCCCTCCCCCTCTCTTTAGATATAGACACACACTTTGCTTGTGATCATCCATCTTTTTTTAATTTTCGATAATTGTTTTTAGGATCTCAGCACTCAGTGGGCTAACTTTGTCTAAAGTCCAGTACGTGGTTTGGGGGTGCCTCGTCATAACTAAGTCGTGTCAAGCGGGTCCCACTGGAGTAGGTCTTCCGGGTCTGACCCATTTAAAGGTGAGGATTTATGCACCTCCCCCATGGTTGTTAGGTGAGGAGGTTGTTGTCACCCTGTAATAAATGAGCGTTTGTTCCCATAAAAGTACAAAAGTGAAGCAACAACTGTAACAAAAGAAGGAAAAAACTAAAAGTTGAACCAGCAAACACAAGAACGCGTTGCAACGATGTTGCTTGCACAGTGCAAAGATTTCAGCATTTGTGCTCAGAATCGTGATAATCTTAATACCAAGTGTTCGCCGATTGCATTCAATTCTTTGTAAGTTGTTGCATTCGTCATTCAGTGGCCGTGTGTGCCACACGAACACGAGAGTTGTTGGAAGAGTGAGATAATAAGACGATGAACATTTCTTTCAACTTGAAAGGGAAGTTGGTATATTTTTTTTGTTACAAGAGGAGACTGAAACCTAACACACACCCATACATGCACCCTCTCTCATAGTCAAACTCCCATCAACAGCAACAGCACTAGAACATCCAACCATTGAGCTGACACTCTCAGTGTAAGTTGGTAAATTTGCAGTGCAAATCCTTCTTACCCTTTAAAGCTATGTCACATGGGTGCAGGGATGGATTGGGGTGCCGGTGAGGTCATAGAGACACGAAAATGTAGCATAAATTATGTATTTTTTTATATAGTGGGTAATTTATGGTAAAACTAGAACAAAAACTCACTTTCCATAACTTAATATCTGCTACTAATATATATAATATTATATACATAGAGAGATGTTATTCCATGCACATATTCATTCATGTTTTAAAATACTCAAAGATCTTAACCGTTTTATCAACAAGATCAACAAATTAGGAGTAACACCAATAGAGGATAAAATGAGAGAATATCGTTTAAGATGGTTTGGACATATAGAAAGAAGATCAAAAGAAGAATCTATAAGAAGGTATGAAAAACTAAATTTAGAAAGTATTAAAAGAGGTAGAGGATGATCACAAAAGTGTTGGAAAGAAACAATAAAGAATGATCTAGCTTATTGTGAGTTAATTGCTAACATGACACACGATAGGGATCTCTGAAAACAAAGAATCCATGTAGCCAACCCCGTCTAGTATGGAAAAGGCTTAGTTGTTGTTGTTGGTGGTGGTGGTTAAAATGGAGAGGAGCATGAGGTATTCTTTGTGATAAGAAGATATCATTAAAGTTAAAAGGTAAATATTATAGAGCAGCAATTAGACCTGTCATATTTTATGGTTTTGAGTGTTGGGCAGTTAACCATCAACATGTACAAAAGATGTTTGTGATAGAAATGAAGATGTTGAGATGGATGAGAAATAAAGATGTTGAGATGGATGAGTGATTATACAAGAAAAGACCATATACATAATGAGGTTATTAGAAACAAATTAGGAGTGACACCAATAGAGGATAAAATGAGAGAATATCGTTTAAGATGGTTTGGACATATAGAAAGAAGATCAGAAGAAGAACATATAAGAAGGTATGAAAAACTAAATTTGAAAAGTATTAAAAGAGGCAGAGGACGACCACAAAAGTATTGGAAAGAAACAATAAAGAATGATCTAGCTTATTGTGAGTTAACTGTTAACACGGCACATGATAGAGCTCTGTGAAAACAAAGAATCCATGTAGTTGACCCCGTCTAGTATGAGAAAAGGCTTAGTTGTAGTAGTAGTAGTTGTTGTACAATAAATTCATCTAGAAAAAATACTAGTGTATACCATCAATCTTCAAGATCGAACATTTGAGATCTTAGAGTTTTTTTTTAGGCATCTAATCATGTATGTAAGTATGTTCTGATTTCTCTCTATATATATTGTAACAAATAAGTTTGACCATGGGCTATACCTCTTTTATTAATTTTCTATATTTTGGGCCGGACGGACACCCCACCTCTTCGAGACTTAAATCCACTACTGGATTAGGTAACATAAAATTCGAAGAATTGTGTGTTAGGAAGCACTTAAACTTTTCTACTTGTTCTCTTATGGATTCCGTAATAAGGTAGAAGATGTACAGTTGACTTCAGATTCTCATGTAAAAGCATACTCTATTCCTCCAAATATCAACACGAAACCAAGAGTTCCTCTCGCGTTAACCATACTTCTCCTAAACTTAAACTTTTTAATCTTTAGTCCATCTTTTGCTGCATGTTAGGATGTAACGATTGGACGTGGCACGTAAAGTTGTTTACCTAATTGAGTTAATGAAATATCATGTCAGATCCAACAAAAAAACAAGCATTTTACACGTTAATCAGATTCAAATATCATAATATATAATAGGATATTTGGATCGGAATAACGTGTACAACTTTTCTTTCGTGTAAACTACAAGGAAGAGCGGATTTTATCCACTCTTTTTTCGGCTATTTGCTAGCAATAAACCGTTGCCGCTCTGGTTTACCACCCTTTTCCAAGCGTGACAAAGACGGTGAGAGCTTTTAGCAAATGAAAAGAGGAGGTGATGAGGACAAAGGAGATCACAAACAGGGCTTTTGCAGGGACGAAGAAACCGAAAAGGAAAGGGTTTTGGCATCCTTTATTCCGTGGAAGTGCTATGCCCGCTTAGCGACTCTTTTAAATGCAACATCAATAACGTGTGGTAAAGCTATAATATATATTATATATATAAATATATAAATGTATGTGTATTTTTGAAAGGAAGACCAAACAAGAAACCAACATCTTACTGGTTAATCTGCTCTCTCTATATAAACTAAGTTATACTCAATGAGTACCATCGTTGGCCGATCTAAAAAATTTTAAGTGGAGGGGGGTTGAAAATATAGGCCTTAGTGTTAAAAAAGTTACCAATTACTAAAAGCCTATCATAATATAATTTAAATATAGCTATAAATAATCATTAAATTAATTTGATAATCAAACCATTAAAACATTTAACAACTTTATTATGATTCTATAAATGCTACAAAGATGAAATACCAACAATAACGGAAACATGTGTAACATATTTCCCTCATATTATACAAAAATCATAACAAATAATTATTGATAATGATCATTTTTTAATCAACAATCACATAATCATGCACCTACTAATATAACACAACATTTATGTGTGTGAGCCCTTCTCTAATTTAAATGAATACAGTTTTATCTCGACGACCTACAAGCACAACTTATGAGCATCACGTGTGAAACATTAGAACCAACTGCATATGCATTATCATTATAGGAGAGAAACTACAAATATAACCACATTCATTAATTCAATCATGATAGTGGTATTTGTATTGACGAACTTCGAAATAAATTTTGTACAAAATTCATAAGAAATAATTTAACAGCTGTAAGTGTAATCCAATGAAAGGAAGAAGATCAAATGGCTCATAGGGATATCAAAATTAATCTCTTCTATAAGATCAAGTAACTAAGGGGTTGATCATGGTCGTCTCGATTAGGTCATTATGCAGGATAACAGCGTCTTCATTAATTAATTTTCTCATATAGCAACTTTGTTTCTACCTTCTGTTTGGAAGAGCCGTAGTTGTGACTCTACTTAAACAAAGAAGCCTTGCTCATTGCACAATTGTCAATCACGATGCACTTGCACGGTGAGGAACAGTCATGATATGGTGCCCACAAAAGTCTCTTATTAGGATAATTTCCTAATATGATTTTGATTTGTTACTACAACATAGTGTGGTAACGTGTGCTGTGTTCATCTTTCTCTTTAAACCCCTAAGAAATGTGTTTACAATGACATCTGTCCAACATCGGCCTAGAATGATACAAAAGGGAATAAGGAGAAGGGATGTGGTCACCTTGCATCGGTGGAAGTGGCGGCTCTATACCCCAAACCGGTAGATGGAGAAGGTGGTGGTGGGCGGTGGCACGGTGGTTTGGGACTCCAGGGGATCGCCATTGTCAATCAGAGAAAGAGGAATTAGGGCAACATTAGATTGGTTTTTGATGAATAAGTTCATATGTTTGAAAATCCAATCCAAACCCATTATAAATATCACTGAAAAGTTCAAACTTTTAGTTTCTTTTTAGACGGATGGATACCGTTCTACAAAAAAAATCAGGAGAGCATATTTCAAAGTTTTCTTAGAAATACAAAAGTAGGTAAGATTGTCTGAAATTCCTAAGACGGCCGCTGCCTCAGCCCATCATGCAGATCTGCCGCTGAGTACCCTACTCAATAGTTATAAAATGGTCTAAAGTGGTGAACCCCATTGTATTTATTGTAGTGGACTCCATTTTTTTTACATCATGAGTACCGATTGAGTATCAAACCCATTGAGAGTATGTCCTAGTTTTCACATATATATATATATATATATATATATATATATATATATGTGTGTGTGTGTGTGTGTGTGTGTGTGTGTGTGTGTATGTTTTATAAAGCAATTACACCTACTCAAAATCCAATACTCAAAAGTAGTTTGCTTATCACTCGTTAGAGAAGCTGATACATGAGACATATTGACCTCTCTTCGTCAAACGGTTAATAGTGGTTTCTATTTTGTATCAGCTTTACGCTGAGTACCCTACTCAATAGTTATAAAATGGTCTAAAGTGGTGAACCCCATTGTATTTATTGTAGTGGACTCCACCATTTTTTTTACATCATGAGTACCGATTGAGTATCAAACCCATTGAGTATGTCCTAGTTTCCATATATATATATATATACTTGTGTATGTTTTATAAAGAAATTACACCTACTCAAAATCCAATAATTTTTTACTCAAAAGTAGTTTGCTTATCACTCGTTAGAGAAGCTGATACATGAGACATATTGATCTCTCTTCGTCAAACGGTTAAGAGTGGTTTGTATTTTGTATCAGCTTTATGTCCATAAACGCATGCACACGTACACACACAAATTAAGTATATGCACCGGATCTTATTATTGATCGGTTATACTGAAACTTGATTAACATCATGCAAAATCGATACGTGCAACTTCCATTGTGGAATTTTCTGCCGCTATGATGGCAAGAAAGTCTCTTGACTTCAATTTTTTCACGATCCATAAATGCCGAAAATTCTAATGATCTCTCTCAAGGGATCTGTTCATCATCAGATCCTCGTCGTCGAAGAGTTCCACCTTGACGTTTTTGTACTTTACTTCTGAAGTCGTTTCTGAACGAAAGTAGGAAGAGAATTAGTTTCAGCTTCACTAGTCAAGTGCAAGTTTTTCCCATCACCATGCTCAAGTAGTTGCTGAGTAGTTCGATTCACTGCACACACATATGGGAAACAATCAATATTTAAAACATTATTCACTTGAGGATTGATTTGTAACATTCTGCACTGCCTTTTCTTCCATCACAGGTGGTTTTACTGGTAAAGAGAGTGCAGATAGTATAAGCCACTATTCATTAGAATAGTTAAGCCATAGTAAGAACATATATTTTAAGTCACCGACTGCCATTATGATCGTTTTTATATAAAGTTCATACAGAAACAATTGATAATTAACATAAAGAAGTGGGCGCCAATCAATCTTTTGTTTTTCTCCGTTTTTTTCCTTGATCAGATAAGATACCAGGTTTAGTAATTATTAACAGCAGACTGTTAGAACAAATCGATGATTAAATCATTGTTGCAACACACAGAGAGAGAGGGAGAGGGAGAAGCTAGTATACACGAACCTGTTTAATGTGCAAATCGACGGAAATTGTGCTTTCTATTAAAAGAGATGAAAGGTTAAGACTTAAAAGTAAACTACTTATAGTTATGAGTGGGCTACTAAAGGTAGATGTACCTTTTTATTTTTCTTTATCATCCATCCTCATGATGAATTTTTCAAGATTAAGATACCTCATAAATATATACATGGTAGATCCAAGACCAAACATATTCAGCTCCATCAAAATCTTGTTCATTTTGGCCAAAATATAAGATTGGACACAATCATTTGGATAATAGATCCAAGATCAAGCCCTCTTGTCATGGTAGATCTAAGACCAAGGCCAAAATGGTGATTCTCATAATCGAAGGCAAATGATTCAACAAAGTTGAGTCATATGTACACAACACCGGAACATTGCGTATATCCTATAATCGAACCATTTTTAAGAAAAGCAATACATTGTGTTTTAATGAGTATGAGGCTGACCAGGAACTGTATTTGTGGAACTAATGGGAACCCAGATAAGAACCAATAGGCTTTCGAAATTCACATCAAGAATCATATCATGTGAGAGTTAGAGATTGAGGATGTATAACACATGTTCTGCATTGAGGGGGTGTTTGATTATGAAGCTCTGGACTACATAACTAGAACTACAATTCCAATTCCCATTTTTAATCAAACGTGGGCTTCGGCATGCAGTGCATTTTAATGATTACGAGGCCGACCTGGAACTGTAGTTCCAGTTTGATAGTCCCAGCCTGGTAATAAAGTCTTTTAGGATATGAATAGGTACCTAAATGTGCTTGCATCTATGCTCATGAGAATGATTGAATTATGTTCGCAAACGGTAGGAATGTTGGGGCAAGCTGACTTTCATATCTAAATCTACATGGAACCCAGCTGGTTCATGTTCCAGTTCCGGTTCGGTTCTGACCGGCACTGAATTGGGTGGCCCCTGGTTCCAGGCCTGTTTCACCAGTTCCGGTTCCAGCTGGTTCATGGCCCGGTTTGGTTTCGGCTGGAACCTCCGGGCTGGTTCCAAACCGACCATGTCTACTTCAGGAGACAAAGCTGGGTTCTTGCTTGTGCGTTAGGAAAAGGATGCTACCCAATTACTTACATTGCTATACATGTGTTCAATGGGTCAAGAGTTTTGGTTCCACAATTCAAATTGCCTTGAAAGCAAAGTTCAATTTAAATGAGAACAGTTTTCTTTTTAATGAAAATTTACATAAATGCTAAGTTTTTTCTAGGTCTGATAAGGAAGCTCATGTTATGACGAACTGGGTTGTAGCTGGCTCAATGCTTAACACTTGAGAAGAAGCTCTGAGCTGTATGATTAATGACCATGATTCCTACTTATTTGTTGGTTCATATTTCTCTTTACTCGTCCGATCCATCTGATCCGACCATGTCGCACCCATTCGATCTACTCGAAGGACCAAGTATGTTCGGTCCAGCTATTGATTGTGTTGGCTTTGTGTTCAGACACCCAATACTGTTTAGTCTGAGTTAGGAACGAAAACAGGGCCTGATGATTGTTGGATGATCCGAAATCAATTGCATTATTTGCATATAAAATACAGCTCTATTAATTATTGAGATTGGGTTCCATATTAAAATTTATCATCTAAACCCAATTATGCGGATCACTAGGAATAACCATTCGACATGCTCACCTTGATCTGGTTTCCATTTGACGAACCCGCTCGGGGTGGGTTTGGTCATTGTTGATTCTAGTGTGATCCGACTTGATCCGGGTTATGTAGTCATGGCTGGTTTTGGTTACCTAGGAGCATGGAACCATAACAAAACTGGCTCGGGCCGGTTTCTGAACCACTTTTTTTATTTGTGTTTGAAAAAATATAGGCAAATATATACACATATAATATGTTATATTTAAGATTATATGTTCTATATAAACATATAGTCACCATGCTTGAATTAAAAAAAATGTGGGTATAATATTTATAACATATAACATGTTATATATTATATATAATATATCGACTGACCGAACAATAGTCACCTAATAGTTATCGACTGTCTGTTAGGGTGCCCGATTTTTTATTTTGAATTAAAAAAAGAAAATTGATGGACCAATCGGCTGCTCGTTCGTTCCTAGGTTGTTTGGAACATATTCCAAAAGCCCAGTCTTTCATAGTTCTAGATCCCTCAGTCTAGGGCGGTTCCAATCGATAGCAAACCGGCAGTTCCAAGACCGGTTCTTGTTACAATTTCGATCCGGTTCCTGAAAAGGTGGAACTGTGAGGGAGATGCACGGTTCGGCTGGTCCCGAGTATTGCCGGTCCGGTTCCGATTCGAACCCGCTGGCCGGATAGGAATCGGCCATGTCTAGTCGCATGATCCAATCGACGCCTTCGTGCAATCAGACCCACTTGCTCAACGGACCATTTTTGTGCAGGCAACGGCTACTTTTCTCGTGTTCCATCGCTCCAACGGTCACACTGCAACGGTCGAGGAATTCCCGGCGCATTCAAATCCTTCCTTCGTCTCTCAAAGAGAAGCTTGACCCCCCCGCCCCCGTCTCTCTCTGTCTCTGCTTCGTTCTTGGCCACTTTCCATTTCCCTCCAAAAAAAAAGAGAATAAGATTTACCAACCAGACATATCATCTCCAAGAAGAAGTCACGAACATTGTTTTCTCCAAACTGCGGTATGATGGCAGCATCTATCGGACATTCAAAATCCGCACCATGCTCACCGATCAAACCTCTTTTTGCGGTTCGAAATGCACCCGCTCGGTCTGATTCTTTTCATGTCATCCACAAGGTCCCAATTGGAGATACCCCTTACGTCAAAGCCAAACAAGTTCAGGTAGGCTTCGTTTGACATCGACCACTGCTCTTCTCTCTCTCATTGACTGAGTGACTTTTGGTGATCAAAATTTTGTTTCTATAGTTGCTGCTTGTTTATTGTATTCATTTTGGCTTTATTTGCGGTTGAACAGTTGGTAGACAAGGATCCCGAGAGGTCCATTGCGCTTTTTTGGGCAGCAATCAATGCGGGGGACAGAGTGGATAGTGCTCTCAAGGACATGGCCATTGTGATGAAGCAGCAGAACCGGACGGAGGAAGCCATCGAAGCCATTAGATCGCTACGGAGCCGGTGTTCAGATAGTGCCCAGGAGTCCCTTGACAATATTCTTCTTGATCTCTATAAGGTCTTTTGCTATTTGAATGCTCCTAATTTCCTATCTGCTGTTCACTATTTTCCGTTTCGAGATACTAAAAGAGAGAGTGTGTAGCAGAGATGTGGGAGATTAGATGATCAGATTGCTCTTTTAAAGCACAAACTCTTCTTAATCCAACAAGGAATGGCATTCAACGGAAGGCGAACCAAGACGGCACGGTCTCAAGGAAAGAAATTTCAGGTTTCGATTGAACAGGAGACAACTAGATTACTGGTATGCATTGTCTTTGTTTTTCTATGAAGAACATAAATGTTGTCAAAATTGTATACACATGATAAGCTCAGTGTGAGTATAGCTATAAACTAATGCAGCAATCGACCGCAAATGCTTATAGGGAAATTTAGGTTGGGCACTGATGCAGCAGAACAATTATATCGATGCAGAGGCTGCGTACCGAAAAGCACTGCTGATCGCTCCTGACAATAACAAGATGTGTAATTTGGGCATCTGCCTGATGAAGCAGGGAAGAATTCCAGAGGCCAAACTGACTCTGCAGAGGGTGAAGCCTGCAGTAGTTGACGGACCAAGAGGTGTTGATTCACACCTAAAGGCCTACGAAAGAGCTCAAGAGATGCTTAGAGACCTTGGATCTATGAATGCTGAAAATCAATTCCAGCAATTCACTTCATCAGTGTGGCAACCTCAGCCTTGCACACAGACTTATGCTGATGAGAACTTCAATTCGCTCAACATGGACAATAATTTCCCTCCATTACAGAAAAACAGTAAATTGGTTTCGCACAATTCACTGAACATTGATGCTCCTCCATTTTATTCGTCAAAGTTGGCAACAAATGTCTTGTCTGAAAGAACTATTGGTGATCCTCTAGGAAACTTTAAGAGGAGAAGGTCAGGTAGAACAGACCAAAATATGGTGTCTCAAATAACTAAGAAAGAGTCATTCGAAGAGAAATCAATAAAGAGTTCAGCATTTGCAGAACCAGAGGAACAAATCAATGACGCCGACAATATCATCTGGCCGGATAACAGAGAATTTGAAGAAGCAATAATGGCAGCTGCTGCTTTTGTTTGTGATACAGAAAAGCCAAAAGATTGCCAGATAAAAATACCAAAGCGACTCAAAGTTTTCCAAGAGATTGCTCTTCCCTTGAGCCCTCAATGCCTGAACTGAAAAACTCGGTTATCTTTGTTTTTCTCACAATATTTAATTTTTCTAATTTGTGACGTTTCTAATTAGTTGGGGAGATGAACTTGTTCTCCTCAGTTTGGTGTCGTTCTGCAGGGTCAACGAAGACATTTCTTCATTAATTAGTTCTTTGATGTCCATGTATGCCAATTTAACTACTGATGCAAATTTTCATGTTTGATTGTATTGCACCTTCTTTTGCTCGTCATTGAGGTATTCATTAAGGGGTCTACTGTAATCCTTTGATAAGATACACAAATGCAGTAAAGTGCAAATTCACGTCTTCTTCATTATTGTGCACCTTCTTTTGCTCACCATTGAGGTATCAATAAGGGTTCTAGGGTTCTATAATCCTTTTATAAGATACAAATCCACCAAAGTGCTTCTTTTGCTCACGATTGAGGTATCAATAAGGGTTCTACTGTAATCCTTTCATAAGATACAAATCCACCAAAGTGCTTCTTTTGCTCACGATTGAGGTATCAATAAGGGTTCTACTGTAATACTTTTATAAGATACAAATCCACCAAAGTGTAAATTAATTAACGTCTTCATGTTTGATTGTTTGAGGTATCAATAAGGGTTCTACTGTAATACTTTCATAAGATACAAATCCACCAAAGTGTAAATTAATTAACGTCTTCATGTTTGATTGTTGTTCACCTTCTTTTTGCTCACCAGGTATCATTAAACTGAGATCCTTTGATAAGATACAAATGCAACAAAGTACCTTCTTTTGCTCACCATTGAGGTATCAATAAGGGTTCTATAATCCTTTCATAAGATACAAATCCACAAGTGCTTATCAATAAGGGTTCTACTGTAATACTTTCATAAGATACAAATCCACCAAAGTGTAAATTAATTAACGTCTTCATGTTTGATTGTTTGAGGTATCAATAAGGGTTCTACTGTAATACTTTCATAAGATACAAATCCACCAAAGTGTAAATTAATTAACGTCTTCATGTTTGATTGTTGTTCACCTTCTTTTTGCTCACCAGGTATCATTAAACTGAGATCCTTTGATAAGATACAAATGCAACAAAGTACCTTCTTTTGCTCACCATTGAGGTATCAATAAGGGTTCTATAATCCTTTCATAAGATACAAATCCACAAGTGCTTCTTTTGCTCACGATTGAGGTATCAATAAGCGTTCTACTGTAATCCTTTCATAAGATACAAATCCACCAAAGTGCTTCTTTTGCTCACGATTGAGGTATCAATAAGGGTTCTACTGTAATACTTTCATAAGATACAAATCCACCAAAGTGTAAATTAATTAGCGTCTTCATGTTTGATTGTTGTTCACCTTCTTTTTGCTCACCAGGTATCATTAAACTGAGATCCTTTGATAAGATACAAATGCAACAAAGTGCAAATTCGCATCTTCGTGATTTTTGTCCAAATAAGGGTTCTACTATAATCCTTTAATAAGATACAAATCCAGCAAAGTGTAAATTAATTAGCGTCTTCCTGTTTGATTGTTGTTCACCTTCTTTTTGTCACCTTCTTTTTGCTCACCATTCAGGTAACATTAAGGAGTTTACTTAGATCCTTTGATAAGATACAAATGCAGCAAAGTGCAAATTCGCATCTTCCTCATTGTTGTGCACCTTCTTTTGCTCATCATTAAGGTATCAATAAGGGGTCTACTGTAATCCTTTCATAAGATACAAATCCAGCAAAGTGTAAATTAGCGTCTTCATGTTTGATTGTTGTTCACCTTCTTTTTGCTCACCATTGAGGTATCATTAAGGAGTCTACTGAGATCCTTTGATAAGATACAAATGCAGCAAAGTGCAAATTAAATACTTATGCAAATTTTTTTGTTTAATTGTTGTGCACTTCTTTTGCTCATCATTGAGGTATGATTAAGGGGGGGTCTATTGTAATCCTTCAATAAGATACAAATGCAACAAAGCACAAATTAGCGTCTTCCTATTTGATCACCTTCTTTTGCTCATCATTGAGGTATTCATTAAGGGGTCTACTGTAATCCTTTGATAAGATACAAATGCAGTAAAGTGCAAATTCGCATCTTCCTCATTGTTGTGCACCATCTTTTACTCACCATTGAGGTATCAATAAGGGTTCTACTGTAATCCTTTCATAAGATACAAATCCACCAAAGTGTAAATTAATTAGCGTCTTCATGTTTGATTGTTGTTCACCTTCTTTTTGCTCACCATTCAGGTATCATTAAGAAGTCTATTGAGATCCTTTGATAAGATACAAATGCAGCAAAGTGCAAATTCGCATCTTCCATATTTTTGTGCACTTTCTTTTGCTCACCATTGATAAGGGTTCTACTATAATCTTTTCATAAGATACAAATCCATCCAAGTGTAAATTAATTAGCGTCTTCCTGTTTGATTGTTGTTCACCTTCTTTTTGCTCACCATTCAGGTATCATTAAGGAGTCTACTTAGATCCTTTGATAAGATACAAATGCAGCAAAGTGCAAATTCGCATCTTCCTCATTGTTGTGCACCTTCTTTTGCTCATCATTAAGGTATTGTATTAATAAGGGGTCTACTGTAATCCTTTCATAAGATACAAATCCAACAAAGTGTAAATTAGCGTCTTCATGTTTGATTGTTGTTCACCTTCTTTTTGCTCACCATTGAGGTATCATTAAGGAGTCTACTGGGATCCTTTGATAAGATACAAATGCAGCAAAGTGCAAATTTTTCTGTTTGATTGTTGTGCACGTCTTTTGCTCATCATTGAGGTATGATTAAGGGGGGTCATTTGTAATCCTTCGATAAGATACAAATGCAACAAAGCACAAATTAGCGTCTTCCTGTTTGATCACCTTCTTTTGTTCACCATTGATGTATCAATAAGGGGTCTACTCTGTGATCCTTTGATAAGATATAAATACAGCAAAATGCAAATTAGCTACTGATGTGAATTTTCCTGTTTAACCTTTGATAAGATACAAATGTAGGAAAGTACAAATTAGCGTCTCAACATTTTCAATACTTTCATAAAATACAAATGCATCAAACTGCAAATTAGTGTCTGCCTATTTGATTGTTGTGCACCTTCTTTTGCTCACCATTGAGGTATCATTAAGGGGTCTACTGTAATCCTTTGATAATATACAAATGTAGGAAAGTATAAATTAGCGTCTCAACATTTTAAATACTTTCATAAGATACAAATGCAGTAAAGTGCAAATTAGCATCTTCTTGTTTGATTGTTGTGCACCTTCTTTTGCTCACCATTGAGGTATGATTAAGGGGGTCTACTATGATCCTTTGATAAGATACAAATATAACAAAGTGTAAATTAGCTACTAATGTGAATTTTCCTGTTTGATTGTTGTGCACTTCTTTTGCTCACCATTGAGGTATCATTAAGGGGGGTCTATTGTAATCGTTTGATAAGATACAAATGCTGCAAAGTGCAAATTAGCGTCTTCTTGTGCACATTCTTTTGCTCACCATTGAGTTATGATTAAGGGGTCTACTGTGATCCTTTGATAAGATACAAATGCAGCAAAACAAATTACCTACTCATGCAAATTTTCCTCTTTGATTGTTGTGCACCTTCTTTTGCTCACCATTGAGGTATCAATAAGGGTCATAAGATACTATAATCCTTTGATAAGGTACAAATGCAGCAAAGTGCAAATTCAATAGAAAAATCTTATTCTATAATGGGGTTAATAATGGCCATATCTTATATGTATATACATACATCATTACCACTATATGAGATAAAGCTTGCATTTTTTTTTCTACAAATACAAATGCAAAAAAGTGCAAATTTGCATCTTCCTCTTTGATTGTTGTGTACCTTCTTTTGCTCACCCTTGACGTATCATTAAGGGGTTTACTGTAATTCTTTGATAAGATACAAATGCAACAAAGTGCAAATTAGCTATTGATGAAAATTTTCTTGTTTGATTATTATGCACATTCTTTTGCTCACTATTAAGGTATCAATAAGGGATCTATGGTAATCCTTTGATAAGATACAAATGCAGCAAAGTACAAATTTGCTACTAATGTCCTCTTTGATTGTTGTACACTTCTTTTGCTCACCATTGAGGTATCGTTAATGGGGTCTACTATAATCTTTTAATAAGATACAAATGCAGCAAAATGCAAATTAGCGTCTCAACAGTTTCATTACAACAATCTTATTCTATAATGGGGTTAATAATGACTATATCTCATATGTAGGGCTTAGCATATACATACATTATCACCACCATATGAGATAAAGCTTGTATTTTTTGTACATATACAAATGCAGCAAAGTACAAATTTGCATCTTCTTGTTTCATTGTTGTGCACCTTCTTTCTCTCACTATTGAGTATCATTAAGGAGTTTACTGGGATCCTTTGATAAGATACAAATGCAGCAAAGTTCAAATTAAATACTTATGCAAATTTTTTGTTTGATTGTTGTGCATTTCTTTTGCTCACCATTAAGGTATGATTAAGGGGGGGTCTATTGTAAAACTTTGATAAGATACAAATGCAGCAAAGCACAAATTAGCGTCTTCCTGTTTGATCACCTTCTTTTGTTTACCATTGATGTATTAATAAGGGGTCTACTCTGTGATCCTTTGATAAGATACAAATATAGCAAAATGCAAATTAGTTACTGATGCGAATTTTCCTATTTAACCTTTGATAAGATACAAATGTAGGAAAGTACAAATTAGTGTCTCAACATTTTCAATACTTTCATAAAATACAAATGCAGCAAACTGCAAATTAGCGTATTCCTGTTTGATTGTTGTGCACCTTCTTTTGCTCATCATTAAGGTATCATTAAGGGATCTACTGTAATCCTTTGATAATATACAAATGTAGGAAAGTGCAAATTAGCGTCTTAACATTTTCAATACTTTCATAAGATACAAATGTAGCAAAGTGCAAATTAGCGTCTTCCTGTTTGATTGTTGTGCACCTTCTTTTGCTCACCATTGAGGTATCATTAAGGGGTCTACTGTAATCCTTTGATAAGATACAAATGTAGCAAAGTGTAAATTAGCTAATCTGTGAATTTTCTTGTTTGATTGTTGTGCACTTCTTTTGCTCACCATTGAGGTATCATTAAGGGGGGTCTATTGTAATCGTTTGATAAGATACAAATGCTGCAAAGTGCGCGTCTTCTTGTGCACATTCTTTTGCTCACCATTGAGGTATGATTAAGGGGTCTACTGTGATCCTTTGATAAGATACAAATGCAGCAAAGTAAATTACCTACTCATGCAAATTTTTCTCTTTGATTGTTGTGCACCTTCTTTTGCTCACCATTGAGGTATCAACAAGGGTCATAAGATACTATAATCGTTTGATAAGGTACAAATGCAGCAAAGTGCAAATTCAATAGAAAAATCTTATTCTATAATGGGGTTAATAATGGCCATATCTCATATGTATATACATACATCATCACCACCATATGAGATAAAGCTTGTATTTTTTTTTACAGATACAAATGCAAAAAATTGCAAATTTGCATCTTCCTCTTTGATTGTTGTGTACCTTCTTTTGCTCACCCTTGACGTATCATTAAGGGGTTTACTGTAATCCTTTGATAAGATACAAATGTAACAAAGTGCAAATTAGCTACTCATGAAAAGTTTCTTGTTTGATTACTGTGCACCTTCTTTTGCTCACTATTGAGGTATCAAGAAGGGGTCTACTGTAATCCTTTGATAAGATACAAATACAGCAAAGTACAAATTTGCTACTGATGTCCTTTTTTATTGTTGTACACCTTCTTTTGCTCGCCATTGAAGTATCATTAATGTGGGTCTACTGTAATCCTTTAATAAGATACAAATGCAACAAAGTGCAAATTAGCGTCTCAACAGTTTCATTACAACAATCTTATTCTATAATGGAGTTAATAATGACTATATCTCATATGTAGGGCTTAGCATATACATACATTCACCACCATATGAGATAAAGCTTGTATTTTTTTTACATATACAAATGCAGCAAAGTACAAATTTGTATCTTCTTGTTTGATTATTGTGCACCTTCTTTTGCTCACCATTGAGGTATCATTAAGGCGTCTACTGTAATCCTTTAATAAGATACAAATGTAGCAAAGTGTAAATTAGTGTCTCAATAGTTTCATTACAATAATTTTATTCTATAATGGGGTTAATCATGACCATATCTCATATGTAGGGCTTAGCATATACATACATCATCACCACCATATGAGACAAAGCTTGTATTTTTTTTCTACAAATACAAATGCAGCAAAGTGCAAATTCGCATCTTCCTATTTGATTGTGTGCACATTCTTTTGCTCACCATTGAGGTATTATTAAGGGGTCTACTGTAATTCTTTGATAAGATACAAATACAGCAAAGTGCAAATTAGCTACTGATGTGAAATTTATGAATTATGGGGCTAAAATAAAGATTGGATATGGTAATGACCCGCTTTGTATTCGGGGTTGCCCACACCTATATGTTAACCCCTCAATGTGGACTTATTTCTGGATTCCCTGTTCCGATTGTAGCCCCATCTGGGCTACCTCTCAAGCCTTCTCCCACAATAAGCTGAGTAGGCGAATGGGCTCTTAGTTGTCATTGTACTCAATCCTGTAAATACATGAGCGCAGGAGACATTAACAGGAGGAAGATACTCCAACATACCATATGAATGGAGCTATACGTTAAGCAGTAGAAAACAGCAAATAAGTTTTCTCTATTTACATTAATTATCTTCCACTTTTCCTTGAAGCAGAAACAGTAGATCAAGTCCAGAAACAAAAGGAGATGAAAGAAAAAAGAAAGAGAAAAGCTTCCCGTACCAACAAGCATTAGCTTATGGTATGAAAAAAATCATCGTGTCATGTGACGCTTCATGGTTTGCAGCTACGAATTTCTGGTTCTCCCACTTTCCTGTATTGCTCCCACAAATTTTCTCTCCAGAGATTGGCGTAGTCTGTAAATTCCAGAGTCGCTATTTGCACCTTCCTTTCTTTCAAATTCAAATACCTTTTCTGTTTTTTGAACCCAATCCAAGAATTCCTCCAGTAATCTAGTCCCTTTGAATTTGGGTATTTTTATCTTCGGATGATGGCAGGGTTCAAGCCGACCACCGTTAATAATTGGTTGACGCTAGTGGCGAGGAGAGGGTGCCTCTTCTTTAGAATCAACAATGTTCAAGTTGGTCTTCTTCTGAGTTCAGATGAAATATATTTTGAGTGTGACTCGTGAACAAATGGCCACGTAAGAGTTCGTAGTTGTTCTATTATCTCTTCTTACCATCGCTCCATGACAAGGAATCGAGCCTGGTCAAAGCTTAATCCTCGGGGACAGGAAGTAGCAAAATTATATGTGATCCGTTACAAGGAGAATTATGGTTTCCAGAGGCAGACATGGTGTTGGGGCACATTTTTGTTGATGGGTAGGCACGCACATAATAGTAAAAATTGTAGTATAAGGAACAAACTATAGAATAGGTAGGAAATGCCGAAAAGGTTGGAGAAAAGATAGGTGAACAAGAGTGGATGGAGACGAGAGTATGACTTACACGAAATTGGGTGATGATGTTCGTTCAATCTCAATAAAAGCAGCACAAAAATGATGCAAGCCAAAACAATTGTTAGGCATTTTGGGTTGCAAGGTTCTTACCATCTAGAATTCTTCCACATTAGTACAAGACTGATAAGGATGAAAAATCTGATAACCGTCACTAAACCCAACTAGAAGCATTTAGATGAGATTTGAAAGGGAAAGGAGAGACTTCAAGAAATTCTATTGCTTCCAAAAACTACCTAGTTCGTACAACTCTAAGTGCTTAAATAGATATTATCATGCATTAATGCTATGCATTAACAAAATATTGAAAATAACACCTAAGAATTAACATCACATAATTATCCTAGAGAATGATTCCTAGGAACTAGAACTTCATGAGTATCCTAGAAACTAATGTAATTGGAGTAGAATTCAAACGCAATATGATAGAATGGATGGGAGTATGTCCAAGTACGGAAATTATTTCCTTGAACATTGTTCACTAAGAAATCTGTCATTAGCTCACCTGACTAGCGGGCCGACTCACAAGTTGAAGGTATTAGTTCGTCACCCCGGGGCATGCAGCTGGATGTGTGATTTTTTTCATCATCGTTCTCTCTCTCTCTCTCTCTCTCTCTCTCTCTCTCTCTCTTTGTGAAGAGAAGATGATGATGGTCACGAGTCTTTCAGGAGTCTTTACGGTTTAAGTTGTGATTTGAGTTTTTCTCTTAACAATTTTCTGTAATTTTGGTTGATTTTCGTTCACGGGCTCTTGATTTCTTCTTTTCTCTTGTTAGATCGGGATCTTCATTCGGGTCTTTACAGATGAGAAATCTCTAGGAAGTTTAATCTGTATTTTGGTTGTGCACATCGGAATCTTCATTCTCGGGCTCTTCCAGCTTCTGTTTCTTCTTCTTTTCCTTCGTACTGCTAATTTTTAACGTACGATTAGTTTTTGTTTTGTTTCTCCTCCCAATCTAGACCTTAAGAAGTGATCCACTTCTCGAACTCTATTCTGTCAACAATTTCTCTTCATAAAAGTTTCTTCCCTCTTGCTAATTTTGTTTCCTCTTTCTGAACTCCCTTTTGGGAATTTATCTCTTTTACATTCTGTTAAAGGAAATTGACTACTTGAAGGTGTACACAGATCTAGATTTAGTTTTATTTCTAAAGAACTATTCTTTGAAGGTCTTGTTGCTTCTACACACACACAGAGCGTTCAGTGGAGGATTGATTGTTCATCATCCTGACGGAGCCAGTTCATCTCATAGAAGCATGAGAAACTCCCCCAAGAAACTGAATCCCAAGAGGAAGAAAAACGAATCAGGGATCCCTCAGAACAGACAGGAAAACATTTCCCTTCCAATAACGCCAGTAATTCCAATGGTGGTTTGCTCAAACCATCCTCTCCTTCCATCCGCTTGGTGCCTCCGGAGAAACCACCACTGCTGCCTCTCCTTTCCAATCTCTCGCCCAACTCGAATTCTTCTCAGCTTTCCTCCGTCAAGGGGAAGCAACCGAAAATCGCAAGTATGGGAATCCGCAGGAATTTCTCATGGAAATCCAGATGAGAAAAAGAAATCAGATTTACTGATTAGATCTTCCAATCCATTGGGGCCTGATCCTAGTGATCTCCCAGGCAACTGTTTTCAAATTTCAGATCAATTGGAGAAGTAGATGACGATTCCGGCTCCATTTTCTCACTTTCCCTGACTCCGAGCAGCCTGCCTCTCCCGAGATTTTCATTGAAACAGAAAAGCAGCTGTAACGGTGGTGGCAGCGGGATTGATCTCAGCGCACTGATGGCCTTCGCCGCCTACTTCACTCCATGAAATTGACTAACTATTCCTGTTGTACCTTTTCACGATGGAAGTTATCAATGTCAGATAATTTCCTCTCTGTATCATTTCTATTACGGAAAGAAAATCAGAGTTGGCTCTGCTAATGCGTTAGTAGTTGTATG
This sequence comes from Brasenia schreberi, assembly GCA_036023115.1. Taxonomy (NCBI): domain Eukaryota; kingdom Viridiplantae; phylum Streptophyta; class Magnoliopsida; order Nymphaeales; family Cabombaceae; genus Brasenia; species Brasenia schreberi. The sequence goes on from JAYKKT010000091.1 coordinate 6,499,323, forward strand.
TACTGAGATGCTCAATGCTAGTCAACCAGAAAGAATGAGAGAGAGAGAGAGACTTTTTCTTTATATAATAGAACGAGGGACAAACCTTATATGGATGTAAAACATAAGCGGGATCAAAATATATCCTTCTAACAAGGAGAGCAATCTGATTTTATATTATATCGAACTGAAGTTGCCTCTCTCTCTCTCGATTATTACTTGTTTATACATATTTAGGGATGAATGGGGCCTTCAATCCGATAGATGTGGAAATGCAAAACTGAGTCATCTAATTATCTTTTACAAAAAGAAGAAGCAACTGTCTGAAATTAAAAGCTAGCTCCTCCTGGTTTTGCCTTTAGAGGCTTTCTCTCCCTCTTTTCTTCTTTTTTAAGCAGTAAGGATTCCTCATCAACCCAGCCCTTGAGGGGAAATCGATCAAAAAGCCATGCTGCTCAAGGCAGTTTAGCACCATATGGATGAATTGCTTCTTCCTACTCATATGCGTCCTTTTTAATGTAGAGAAAAATTTCCTTTCCGGAACCGTTTAATGGGGTGTTTGCATCCGGAGCAAAGCAGGAACCCTTCGTACAAGCGAGCCGCTAACGGTGTGGTTTGGACACCCGAGTTCCCCGGCACCAGACGTTTAGCGTTTGCACCGGACAGGGTTCATCGGGATCTGTGTCTTCCTCTCTCCGCCCATGTCGCTTTTCATGACCTTATCCCCTTCACTTCTATCATGTGAGGAAAATTTACACAGAATCTCACTCTTTCTCAATTCGGGTTCTCCAAGAATTCTCTCAAAACAACCAACAAAAGACAATCACGTTTTCTCAGCGCCATTTGAACGAAGAATCCTCGTCAAAAAAGAGATCTTTCGGCTTATTTCTCAAGTTTACTGATGTTGATGTAATAACAAAGGGAGCATTGTGCGAGTTAACTGCGTCTAAAGGAGAAGGTTGGTAGAATTTGGCGGCATGGCCATAATAGATGCACAAAAGGGTACTTGCTTAGAAGAACAGAGGAATATGGATGACACTTGAGAAGAAAAGAAGCAGAGATTCAGATGAAACTACTCAAGCAAGCTCTTCCTCTTCCATTCTCTCTGTCACCCTTTTTTTTCCGTTTTCATCCTCCCTTGGGATGGAAGCGATGGCTTCATGCAGATTTTGCACTAGGGAACCGCCTTCCATTTGAGGTTATTTTGACCGGGAAACTGTGTTTCTCCCGGGGCCCAACCCAATAAAATGATGTTTGTGTTGTCACAGCTTCAAGGCTGTAAGCTCCCTGTTTTTGTGGGCCTGACGCGTGTTGCCTCGGCCGTAGTAGATCAACCTGGCCGGTTCCCCGTAAACCGGGACAGAGGGCTTCAAACCAAACGTTCCCCTTTTGTGCCTGGAACCGAAACCAAACTGGCCTTCGGGTCCGGGTTGGGTTCTAGTTCTACCTAAAAAGAATAAGCGAAATGCACAAGTTTTTGGAGAATACTGGTTTTGTGATTATGAAAAAACATTTTCCTGAAATACCGTAGATGCGATGTATTTCAACTCGTGCCATTATTAGTTTGAAAACAATGGGCCGTCCTCGGGCGCGGCCTGTTCTCTGGACGAACTTGATGCCATCCTAGTGTTAAGTGTTTTAAGAGAATGATTGTGACATGCTTCTAAAGAACATAACAGCAACTATATACAGGGAAGGACTCATTTCCAATGAAAGTTCTGAAAGTAACACACTAATAGCGGATAATGATGCGAGGAATTTCCAAAATGGGCTGACATATAGATCGAGTGTTGTGATGAATTCAAAGGGAGTGACTGGCGTCGAGCTGAACTTGTTTGGACAGAACTACCTCGCCTCTTCAAGTATGAAGAGATGCAATGGGTGGTGAACAGGTACATGGCTAGTTCACCCACATAGTTTCAGGCTTTCAGCTACTAAGCAATGGGTTAAGCCTCATACTAAAACTGAATGGGTATGACTGTTCACCAGAAGAGAAAACAGTATGTTGACCTTGAAGTGGATTTCGGCGCTTAACTTAAGTCTTCTCGGTCGCCGGAGACTCAGTGAGCGCAGCGGATGTTGAAGATGTCGCAAGGTTTCCACACGAGGGTTTTCTCAGACGACTGTATTTTTCTATATCACTGTGAATCTCTACTTCTCCTTGTAAATGGTTGCCTTTTTATAGGCACCCGCTCCCCCGTCGTCTAGCTTTTTCCTCTCGTGGCTTCCCTCGTCTGGGAGAAATAACGGATGGCCGTTATCGGATTTTCCGGTAACAGCTGTCCGTTACTTATCCGACCTCTCCTCAGGTAACGGCTGAATGGTCAGTCCAGCCGTTACCGGAGCCGAGAATGGTCATTTCATTGTAACATCTCTCACTTGGCCATTCGAGCCAAGTGTATCGACATACTGGTTTTCCTCTCATTTTCTCGGGGTTTTCACTAGTTATGTCGATTCCTAATTACTATTGCAATCATATACTGTTGTGTGGTTATTTCCCTACACAACAAATCACCCGTTGTATGGTTATTTACCTATATAACAACATATCTCAAACCCATGTTTCTAACATGTTTTGAAAAGAGTTCTTTCGTTATGCCTTTGGTTAAGGGGTCTGCCAACATGTCTTCTGTTGGTATGTATGAGATGGATATTTCCTTTCTCATAACCATATCATGAACATAGTGGTATTTTACCATTATATGCTTGCTTTTTGAGCAATCTGCTCCACTCTTAATAAGAGTAATTGCTGCATTATTATCGCAATAGATAACCACCGGCTCATCTGTTATTTTCAGCTTCAAATCACGTATGAAGCGGCTTATCCAGACAGCACTTGTTGCAGCCATACAACAAGCAATATACTCAGCTTTCTGTGTATGCAATGCTACACAGTCCTGTTTCTTACATACCCAAGAAAGAACACCACCTCCAAATAAAAATATTTGTCCTCAGGTTGATTTGCTGTCATCTTTACTCCCAACAAAGTCAGCGTCTGAGTATCCTATCACTTCTAATTCATTTGCTTGAAAACATAGTTTCAAGTCCTTTGTTCCTTTCAGATATCTTAGAATCATTTTTACAGCTATCCAATGTTGCCAACCTGGATTACCTTGATATCTACTGACAAGACTAACAGCAAAGCTGATATCAGGTCTTGTATACAACATAGCATACATTAAGCTGCCAACAGCTTGAGCATAAGGAATATTAGGCTTATCATCTCCTTCACCGGGACAATCAGCCTTACTTAGTTTCACTCTTTTTACAACAGGTGTATCTGCAGACTTGCATTCACCCATTTTGAACTTCTTGAGGATATAGTCTATATATATCTCTTGACTCGGGCATAAGAGTCTAGATCCTCCATCTCGAGAGATCTTTATACCCAGGATATAGGATGCTTCTCCCATATCTTTCATTTCGAACTTAGAGTTCAACCATGACTTGGTTTTGACAATCATTTCATTGTCATTTCCAGTCAACAATATGTCATCGACATACAAAGATAAGATGACAAAGTGACTCCCACTGTTCCAAACATAAACACAGTGATCAAGTTTGTTAGCCACAAACCCAAGTTCTATAATGGCATTTTGAGAAGTCAAATACCATTGGTGAGGTGACTGTTTTAGGCCATATAGGGATTTTTTCAACCTATACACTTTATCTTCTCGGCCTTCAATCACAAATCCTTCGGGTTGCTGCATGTATATGATTTCTTCTAAGTCGCCATTTAGAAAGGCGGTCTTTACATCTAACTGATGTAAATTCAAATCATAGTATGCAGATATTGCCAGGATTATACGTATGGATGCAAATTTCGTAATTGGGGAATATGTCTCAACATAGTCTATCCCTTCCTTTTGCGAAAAACCTTTTGCAATCAACCTCGCTTTAAACTTGTCAATTGTACCATCGACCTTATATTTCTTTTTCAGAACCCATTTACAGCCTATAGCTTTTATTCCTTTTGGCAAATCAGCAAATTCCCATACTTGGTTTTTCTCAATAGATTCAATTTTCTCATCCATGGCTTTCTCCCAGTCTGTTGCTTCTGATGAATTTATTGCTTGCTGATAAATCAAGTTATCCGTCAATTCATCTAAATCTACCGAATTACATACTTCTTCTGAGAGATAAGTGTGATAATCCTTTAAATAGGGATGGAGTGGCTCTTGGCCTCTTATGTCCAATTAAGGTATCGATAGTTTCAGGAAGTTCTTCTATGGGCTCAAAAGATGATTGGTCAAAATCTACCAAATCATCAACATACTTTTCATTGTTTTCCAGGATGTCATTATTAGAATCTTCTAAAAATTCAACATCTCTGCTTTTAATGAGTCCTTGGTCCTTATGATAGAACCGATATCCTTTTGAACCTTTTAGATTTCCAATAAATATACACCTCAAGGACCTACTGTCTAGTTTATCTCTAGACTGTTCAAGGATCTTGACATGTGCAATTGATCCCCATCTCTTGAAATGACCTAGGTTAGGGTTTTCTCCCAAACCACATCTCATATGGTGTAGTGAACACAGCTTTACATGGTACTCTGTTGAGCACGTAAACAGATGTACTTATCGCTTCTCTCCAAAAGACCCTTGGTAGAGAGGCATCAATAATCATAGACCTTGCCATATTCAACAAGGTTCTATTGTATCTCTCAGCTACACCATTTTGTTGAGGTGTTCTAGGCATTGTATTTTGTTTAGTAATACCAAAGTCTTTACAGAATTCTAAAAATTATGCTGAGGTATACTCACCTCCTCTGTCTGATCTCAAGACTTTGATAGTATGCCTCAATTGATTTTCCACTTCTTGTTTATATTCTTTAAATGCTTTAAGTGCCTCTGATTTATGTGCTAAAAGATATATATAAATATATCTAGAGTAATCATCGATAAAGGTTATAAAGTAACCCTTTCCTCGATGTGTCTTTACTTTGAAAGGTTCACATAAATCTGTGTAAATAATCTCTAATAGGGTTGTTGCCTTTTTTGTTTCCTTGGGAAAGACTTTCCTTGTCAACATATTCACATTTATTGAAAATATTTTCCTCAAATCCGGGTAATAAGTCAAAGTTGAATAATTTCCTCAACTTTTCCAAACTTATATGCCCTAAGCGTTTATGCCACATATTCACATCAACAGAAAAGACACTTTCAATATAAACAGAAGATTGATGACTTTCATTGTCGGATAACTTGAACAATCCATGTTCTACATCAAATTCTCCTGAGAACAAGATTATCCCATGTTTTCTCACAGTCACCTTGTTAGGTACAAACCTAACTTCAAAACATTTCTTTACTAAGGCAGGGACCGAGACCAGATTGCACCTTATAGATGACACAATTAACACATCGATCAATACAATTGGTTTGCCTTGTACAAATATCCTAAAGGATCCAATACCCAAAACATCTGAAAAAGTATTGTTTCCCATGTACACACGATGTTCTTCGGGTTGATATTCCTTTAGATCAATTGCCCCTTTCTTGGTTTTTTAGATGTGTCTTTTAGCTCCGAAGTCTATCCACCAACCTGTAACTAGGCGGTCCAAGTATAGGCATTCTGAAATTATACAGATTATGTCCTGCTTTTTCGATTGTTTGCGTTGTGGGTTGTTTTCTCCACCTTTCTTATTACGGTAGTCCCTCTTTTAGTGCCCCATCTTTCCACAGTTGAAGCACTTAATCCGAAAAGCGATTTCCTGTGATTTCTTAAAAGCTTGATCGTCTTTCTTGTTATTCTTGCCAAACTTTTTATTTGGTTTCTTTTTCTGGTTGGATTTGGAGCTAGATACCAACTCATCCTGGACTACTAGCAGTTTTTTCCTTTTGTTTTTGAGCATGTGTTCTTGCTCAATTGCTAGCTTTAGGGGCAATTCCGAAAGGTTGATTTCAGGCCCTAACCTTAAGGCAGTGGTGACCATATTCCATGATGGAGGTAGACTGTTCAGTATAGTTGATATTTGCATTGGTTCGGAGATGACTGATTTTGCTACGGCTAAATCCCTAGCCATTACCAACATATGATTCACATGTTCTACTACATTTTTTCCTTCTTTCATTTTAAAGGAGTTGTATTTTTGTAGTAGCAACTGCACATGCAACTTTGCAGTTGTATCATACTTAGTTATTAACGAGTCAAACAGCTCTTTTGCAGTCTCAAATTCTTCAAAAACTTTAATCAGGTATCATCCATATAAGTTAACATTACAGTTCTTGTTATTGTATCGTCTTTTAGAAATGTTTTATACATTTCTAACTATTGTTGATTTGCGTCTGGTGGTGGAGGACGCACTGTTTCCTTTAACACATACTCTACACCTTCTAGTGTTAGAGTTAACGGGATTCTTCTCTTCCATGTTTAGAAGTTCAGACAGTTTAGTTTTTCTGTTTTTGCCAGTTCAGATACACATATCCTAGAACTCATTTTTGTTTGGCAAAAATATTAAGCAAGCGGTCTTTTTCTTTCTAAAGGAAACAAAGAAAAAACACAGAGCAAGAAACACGTTAACTTAATGCAGAATTGAAAAAACTAATAATTTTCCTAAGAGTTTTTCTGCCTCTAAACCCTTAAACGAATACCAAAGAATAAATCTGTAATTTTACTTATTTGTCTCTTTTTGTATTTTTGTAAAATCACAAGGACAAACTCGTAAAATCACTATTTGTTATTCTTGTAAAATTCGCAACTGATCGGGATTAAAATCATAATTTTAACTCTCAGAGCGAATCTATAATTTTTCAAAAAAAACAGGGGTAAACTAGTCTTTTGATTGAACGACATAAATGATATTTTCCAAACCGGGTTGGATAATACCGTAAATTAACAGCCCCCGATATTTTTATAATTTTTAGAAACGGCCTAGGGGTAAACCTGTCCTTTTACCATGGCAATTTCGTAATAATAAAAAAACGATGGGGGCATTTCTGTCTTTCTCTCTCAAAACCCGAGGCGATTTTCTAAAAACCATAGTTTTTTTTATTTATATCGCTATAAAAGCGAAAAAATAAAAAAACTTTTACAGATCTGTATTTTTCCAGAGGGAGAGAGAGAGAGAGGGGTTCGGCCGACGGCCGACCGGCGGCATCGGCTGTCGGGTTCTTCTTCTTTCAGGCACTCCAGCCGGCTACTGGCCGTTCGTCGCTTGCTGTTTATGTCTCGCCTTCGGGCTTTTTTCGGCTTGCCGTTGTTTTGTCTTTTTGGGGCTTTCCTCCGGCTTGCCTCTGGTTTTGCCTTTGGAGCTTTCCGCCGGCTTGCCTCTAGTTTTACCTTTGGGACTTTCCGCTGGCTTGCTTCTAGTTTTGCTGTCCGACTGCCGACCGTCGACTTCTCTCTCTTTCTTAAAAAAAAATTTCTACCCCTCTTCTCTTTGGTTTTTTTTTTTGCAGGAACCAAGCCCTGATACCACCGAAGTGGATTTCGGCGCTTACCTTTCGATCTTCTCGGTCGCCGAAGACTCAATGAGCGCAGCGGATGTTGAAGATGTCGCGAGGTTTCTACACGAGGGTTTTCTCATACGACTGTATTTTTCTATATCATGTGAATCTCTATTTCTCCTTGTAAATGGTTGCCTTTTTATAGGCACTCGCTCTCCCGTCGTCTGGCTTTTTCCTCTCGTGGCTTCCCTCGTCTGGGAGTGATACTTATCTAGCCTCTCCTCAGTACCCGAGCCGAGAATGGCCATTTCATTGTAACGGACCTTTGGTGCGGCTGGTGAAGAATTAAGTTAAGGGCTACCCAAGTTCAGAAAAGTCACGACCCTTGTGAAGGAAATGAAGTTCAATCAACCAAAGGATCATGACATTCAGATTTGAACTATTCAGGACCTCAAGGGTCAGAAGAAGCATTGAATAGTGTCTTCTCGGGGAAACCAGAGCTCCTTCCTGGGTGTGATGAAAAGCCACAGCTGCTTAAGAGACTTCAAACATCCTCATGTCTATCTAGAGACATTCAAATAACAGGAAAGTGTCGGTTGAGGAAAACATCCTCACAAAATAATCGATATCAGTTTCTGACGACCTATCGCTTTAAAAATTCAGTCAACTCAATGATATAAGTATCTGTCTACCCTTAGCTTTAAAAGGCCTCAAAAATATTGGAAGGAAGCTATCGAATCTGATGTTGCTTTTTCTAGAGTTGAATGTTAATCTAACACAAGATAGAGTATAATGGAGAAGAACCGATATATCCTACCCGAATGTGATAAGACTTGGTTTTCCTTTTTCCCGGTAAGCTGGAGACGCTAGACCCTTGGGTATGAAGGCACCAGTAAAAAACTCAAGATGCCAGCCAATAACCTTGTGGAGATGAAGCGTGATCGCTCAGTCTATGTTTAGGATGGTATTCGTGAAGAATGAGAATTCATAAGAGAAATTTTCAGGCATCGTGAAAGTTATGTTCAGATCTTCCTCACCTTGGTTTATCACAGTCATATTCTTTTCCAATCTCTCCAACGTCCAATTCAGAGTCACCTGATCCTTCTCCATGGAAAGGGTCCTCGAGAGCATCCAAATGATTTTCATTCAAGATTTCACTAAAATTGCTTTCTTTGTCCTGCTCGTTGTGCCCATCAAACATCTCAATCCTCCTTTGCCTTCCTCTGTAACCAATGAACTTTTGAAGCTTTTCCTTCCACAGAACAAGTGGACTCTTATCAATCAACTCAGAGTCATCATAAGCTTCAGTTAGGTACACATTGAACCTCTTCCCCCTTTCAGAGACATAGAAGATACCACAATGCTTCAGAAGCAGCCTCATCAACTTCTGCGGCATGACAAATTCCCGTCGGAAATGCGTCAAGTGATCCACAACAAGCCTTTTCTCGAGAGTGAATCTCAATAATTCATGCATAACAGCAACAGCCCTCTTATCAAACTCCAATGAGCCAGGTTTCAAGTCCCTTGCATCTGCATAAGGAGAAAGATATGTCATGTTTTGAAAATGTTCAATACTTCCTCCATATCTAAATACCTTCTTGAAGTTTTTTGGAAATTTTAGTGGAAAAGGAAGGCTTAGCAATCCTGGAATGGGAGGATTGTCTGCAATTCTAACTACCATCTTCTTCTCTAGCTCTGTCACTGCCCATGCTGGATTCCATGATGCAAGTTCTAAATACTCCACATCATCATCATCCTTAATTACCTTGAAGTTTTCTGGAAAATTATGAATCCAGATCTTTCTGAAATCATCAGGGAGGCCCAAATCCCTTCGAAAGTGTGCAATCTTATCAACGGGAAGCCGCTTATCGACTGCCATCATCAAAAATCTGCTGACATACTCAACTAATCTGTCATTCTGCTCTCTTTGAAGCTTTTCCTGTTCTTCAAGAAGCTCCTCAGATTTCTGAGTGAGTCCACACCAGATTACACCCCTTTGATCCCTGTACAGTTCAAAAAGTCGGGGTGATTTTTGCAGAAAATCAGATATCTTATGCGGTTTATCTAGGTTTATTTGCTTCCTGTACCGTTCCAATTCGAAAATAGTCATGACCTGCTCGGGTGCATTTTTCATAATCTCCATAACAAACATCACCTTGGAGACAACCTTCCACCTCTCCGTCGCGATTTCTAACTCTTGCACCCTCTTATTCTTGCTTCTGTCCTGCACCCTTCTGTGCCTGGTCATGAAACGCTTATCTAAGTGCACAACTTGATAAAATGTCGATACCACCAAACTGCCATCTTGCTGTAAATCAGTTTTAGCCAATCTGTTTGTACAATCTATGATTCGGCATCTACGCAGAAGCGACATTGCCGAAACTACACTTAAATGCACCGATTGCAGTAATTATGAGTCAAACAAACTCTAAGCTCGAGCTATCAATAACGAGGCTAACTTCAGCACCAAATCATCCGAATTTTCCAAAACCCAAGAATTTCTCTCGAACTTAATCATTTCATGTGATCTTTGTATCAAAATACATGCACTTCTCACCAGTTCTGCACATCCACACTCACGAAGTGTTTGTTAAAATGACTAAAAGATACTGAGAATTAGCCATCACACGAACCTTACACCCCAGAAAAGAAAATTTCTTTCGCACCGTTTGACTCGTGAGAAAGCTAGTTTATTGAAAGGAAGGACGATGAAAGACAATGGTATCTGACAATATCAAGGACAACACACTAACCTTTCCGCAAATTCCCCTACGAAGGAGAAACTTTTATCCGTAACCGAACTCCGTGTATATTCTGACATGCGAAGAACGCTTAGTAACCAAATCTTCTTGCGAAATGCTCAGATGGGTATGCGGCCATTAACAAGCACGCGTACCCAGTGTCTCTCTCTCGCTTTTGCATTCACCGTCGCTCTGCAGAGAGGCCGCCGGCTTTAATTTGAAGCGGATCAAAATGGATCTGCCATGGGTTGGACGAAGATATGGACCCGGTAGATTCTTGGCTTACAGATTTGGAGCGGGATTAGGATTCTAATAGAGAATGGATTGAGCAAAATCCGATAACTTGAGCGTGAACTGGATTTTACATTCTTTGCAGGGAATTCAATTGTAAAATCATATATCGAACTCGGTTAGCTCACCGTGGGTTCGACTCACAAGAAGAAGGTTGCGAGTTTGATACCCAGGGTTTGCATACTTGGCGTCGGCCTCCCTGTCGTACCCAAAACAAAGAGTAAGATCATATATCGAATCCGACTCACATTATTAATGGGGTTGAATCGGGTTGAGTATCCGGTAAAGATTGAATCCCACGCCGAGCAAAATGATACTATTCGCTTGGACCTGGGCTAGTTACTGTTAGGGCTAGACTGAGAATCCTTTGTTTCCTTGGGGGTGACAACGTTTTTAAAATATTCAAATAAATTTCGGGAAAATAAACTATATAAATGCATAAAATTATGTCAAATAATAAAACACAAAAACTTACTAAAACACATAAACTTAATATTTTTAATTTTCAGTAAGAAGTTCTCAGTATTTTGGGTTTCGTGCACATCAAAAGAAAACAGAAACCAAAAAAAGTCTCATAATTAAGTACGGTTGGCCACCTAAATTCTTAATCTTCATTTTGTTATACTGACATTTAACTCCAAAAAGGTGGAAGATCATGCTTTGTTGCTTCTTTTCTTTAAAAAATATTAAGAAAAGAACAAGATATTGAAAATCTCATTCATGCCATAATGGGAGTTAAATGAAGAATCTCCCTCTCTACACACGAGGGCACTAGCATGCACAATCAAACAGACGTGTGTATATGTGTGTGTGAGAGAGAAGAGATTTGTTTCTATGAGTAGAAACAGATTTTCATCATCTAATATGATTTTTTAGGGAAGAACACCCACCAGCCCTCCTTGGACCCACCGAGAAGAAGTCGGTAGCGGATCTCAACAGGAAAACCATCTTTCGCTCATCCTTTTTTTAGCAAAAAAATCTACGAACCATTGCAATCACAGAAACTCCCAAGCATCCAATCCTTCTTGGGAAAGTCGCTCACAAACTTCGAAAATATATTATTTCATACCAATAACACATTTATGTGCACTATTAAATCTGAAAGATGACAAAACCCATTAATATTCCTTCAGAACAACAAAATCATTAATAGATGCTTCCAAAATAGCTAAAAGAAGAGTTCTAGCGTTAACGATTGAAACGTACAACACATTAGTTGGTGAGTCACACAATGCATGGCTCTCCATGCAACCAAGACCCCGGCTTCCTCGCTTTTCCCCTGTTTAGTGGATGGCTTAAAACAGTAGTAGCTTAAAACAGTAGTAACGTCTCTCTCTCTCTTACAGTTACGTCTATGAAACAAGGTTAAGGAGCAGCATAGGAAGGGAAACTAAGGAGGAAGTTGTGTGAATTTAGAGAAAGGAAATAAAAGAAGACGGTAAATAAGAAAAGGTTGTCTTAGGATGTATGCTACCGATTACAAGCTCTTCGTGTGGTTGCTGTTGCTGTGTCTTTCCTGCGCTGTGCATGTGCAGGGAGCCTTGCAGGGTGTCACCTATGATGGCAGATCTCTCATCATCAATGGCAAGCGGGAACTTCTCTTCTCTGGATCCATCCATTACCCTCGCAGCACCCCTGATGTATCTCTCTCTCATGGTTATCTTATGCGTAATGATATAACTACCAAATATTCACTGTATTTGTTGCTTTATAACATTTACCTTTTGATAATAGCTTTATCTTTTTGTCAAAATTAGCTAATGGACCTCTCCATTATCACCAACTTAAATGAATGATATTTCCAGTACTTTTCCTTCGGCACTAGATCAATATGTTGGGAGGTTTTAACATGCACTCTGTAAAAAGAAAGAACCGCAAGCATTGCAGATTGACAATTACAGTAGTTTTTTCTTGAGTAAAATTTTCAATCAGGATGATCGAGTTTGACATTGAAAATGGTGGATGCTAGATGTGGCCTGATTTGATTGCTAAAGCCAAGAACGGGGGACTCAATGTAATTCAGACATATGTGTTTTGGAATGCTCATGAACCTATACAAGGGCAGGTACTAAGTAATCAAATTCCTCTGCTTGTTTTTTACCATTTGAGAATGAACTCTGCTGATTCATAAAATGAGGCCGACATTTTCACGTCGTTCAAGAGATGTTGATGGCGTATTGCAGTACAATTTCGAGGGAAGGTATGATCTGGTCAAGTTCATCAAGTTGATCCATGTGCATGGCATGTATGTCACATTCCGAATTGGACCTTTCATCGAAGCAGAATGGAATTATGGGTAATTCTCTGTTATTCCCAAATCAGCATGCTTCTTTACATAAGAAATGGTTCATCTTAGTGATGCTACAGTGCATGTGCATGATAGTCATCCATCTCACATGCATATTAAAGGAAAACTGCTCTCTTGTGCCTCAATTTGATCTTAATCCTTTTGTTTGGTTGAAAGAAGGAACCAGGACTCTGAAGAAACTAAATAGCTGGGCACGGAGACCCCAGAAATATCGCCTAAGACAAGCGATCAAATACCAAACTATGGGCATGTGTATATACGAGCTCCCCCAGCAAGCCAATCCGCATGCATGTTTCTATGTTACATATTACATACATTTGATCATTGAAGTACTTGGTGGTTTTTACCTCACTTGATTTACATATTATATACATGTGTACTAGAGGGTTCCCCTATTGGCTCAGAGAGGTCCAGAACATCACCTTCCGTTCCTATAATGCTCCTTTCAAGGTAAGAACAGAATCACCAAGATTTCACATGCATGTTCAAGAGTAGCTGCATGCACGTCTGTATGTGCGTGCATATGGGTGTGGATGTGTATCTATATGGGGGTGTTTGGAGAAACAACTCATGAAGAAGTTTTTTGGTTGCAGTTTCACATGAAAAGGTTTGCAAAGAAGATTATAAGAATGATGAAAAAGGAGAAGCTATTTGCATCTCAAGGAGGACCTATAATTATGTCGCAGGTTTGTTTCCGTGTGTGCTCTTCAAATAAAAGAAACAGGGTTATCCAAGACCCAACCAAGATTGTACCGCACTGAATTGGGTTGGAAATACTAACTCTTGGTTGCCATTGTCACTGGTCTTGTTCAATATTAGCATTCAATTCAAGAAAAGCAAATATGTTTAAGTGAGGCCTTTCAATATCTCTTTTGAAGTGTTTACCATCTAATTTCTCACTGTTCTAAGTGGAGTTCCATCTGATTGATTCTAAAAAATGTTCAAAACACAAACTTTATCTTCTACCGATGCCACAATTTTATAGTTACATGATTTTCAAGGCAATTAATGGAATCTTTTCTTGTTTTTCGACTAATATGATCAATAAATAATGGTGCTTTTACTCAATTTATCTTCATGGAAACTGTTTGCAGATTGAGAATGAATATGACAATGTAAAGTTGGCATATCATGAAAATGGCGTCAATTATGTCAGATGGGCAGGGAAAATGGCTGTTGGACTCAACACTGGAGTCCCATGGATTATGTGCAAGCAGAGAGATGCCCCTGATCCAGTTGTGAGTATATCATTCTTCTTGATTTGTTTTTTATTGATAACTCAGGCAAACCACCTTCTGTAGAGTTGAACAACCCGACGTAAAACTCCAAGGCTAGGACTCCTGTCAACTAGCCTATACGGGGCAACAGCTACTGCAAAGGCATGCCTGTTTAGCAGCCAAAAACCTTGTGTGTCTAGAGACACAACGGAATAGTTTTGCTGTTGATTTGATGATGGTGGTCATGATGATGATCTATTATCTGAGAAGTGTGCATCTCTATGCCTACACATAATTTGAGGAAACTAAACTTTTTTATTTTATGGGTTTTGCAGATTAACACATGCAATTCCAGGTACTGTGGGGACACCTTTGCTGGGCCCAACTCACCAAACAAACCGTCTTTGTGGACAGAAAATTGGACTGCTCAGTATGTCATTCAGATACATGAATTGCATTTTTATGTAGGAAAAGTAGGGAAAATGCATATATCAAATTAGGACCCTCTTACAGTTGTTTTTACAGGTGATATGTCAACATGTTTGACATGATCTATACAAGTGTATCATATGTGTCCTATGATACGTATCAACGGATGCAATTTGTGATATGCGGGGAATATTGTGCCCATATCATAGAACAGAGCAAAATGGTGAAGCTGAAAACTAGTTACTCATATTTTTCTCAGCTACCTTACCTTACCTAAGCCTTTTCTACACTAGATGGAGTTGACTATAGGGTGCAACGGAGGAATTCCTAGGAGGTCACCCATCCTACTGTTATTCTTGCTCAAACATGCTTAACTTCCAAATTCCCAGATGGGATGTGGTGCATTAATGCTGAAAAAGTTGCATCCCTTGAGACCTGACAAAGTTTTATAATGGATCTCAGCTACCTCACTCAATTTTCCTCTCTTATTCAGGCTTGGGACCAGATATGCAAGGGTAATGCCTTAAATGCTTACATTATTCAAGGAACTTTCATAACATAGTGGATGTTCTTGGAACACATTGACCTGACTTTGGTATTATGCCACTGCCACTAAGTTATATTAGTCAGTTTGATCCTAGAGTGCTTATGTAAGGGATCACCCTTGCATGGCTGGTCTCAAGCCTGAATAAAGGAGGAGGGTTGCGTTAGGCTTCCGACAGCCAGCGTAAAACTTTGTCGGAGTTATGTACCATGGATTCTACAAATTATGATATGGCTGTGTGAAAACAAAGAATCCATGTAACCGACCCCATCTAGTATGGGAAAAGGCTTAGTTGTTGTTGTTGATCCCACTGCTAAGATAAAGTTGTCTTATGGATATATGTAGAAAGCATACGTGTAAATCATATTTTGCTTTTCTTTTCAAGGGAGATGAAGGATTTTTTGTTATAACTCATGAGGACGCAATGTCTGGTAAATGAAGGTATCGAGTTTTTGGCGACCCTCCATCACAAAGATCAGCTGAAGACATTGCATTATCTGTGGCCAGATTCTTCTCCAAGAATGGCACCCATGTTAATTATTATATGGTAATGTTACAATGTCCTCATATAAATGAACTTGGGATGTTATATTCCTTTTCTGTTTGTTTTCTGAAAGCTTGTACTGAAAAGCTTTTGGACTCTTGAATTTCAATCAACAGTATCATGGAGGGACAAACTTTGGGAGGACAGCTTCCACATATGTTACCACACGTTACTATGATGAAGCACCTTTAGATGAATATGGTTAGACATCTCTCTCTCTCTCTCTCTCTCTCTCCCCCCCCCCCCCCATATATAGACACACACACAGACACGTAAATATATCTGCACAGAGGCAAACACGCAGACATATGTAGAGCATTTATTAATTGATAAGAATTATAAAATCTATCTGTTCGTGTATATGTAGGTTTGTTCAAGGAGCCAAAGTGGGGTCACCTAAGAGACCTTCACTCAGCTTTGAGACTCTGCAGGAGGGCTCTACTATGGGGAACTACTTCTGCCCTTTCCCTTGGTGATCAACTTGAGGTAGACAACCGTTAAATTAGTGCTACGCATGAAAAATAAATGGATTAGACAAAACCATGATGGTTTATTTATCATGTATAATAGATATACTTGCTTGCTTCAGAAAATTTAGCAAATAAATACTGGTTTTAACATGAGATACTGAAATTCCCTCTTTGGGTTCATGCAGGCACGAGTTTATGAAGTGTCAGGGAGTAGTGTTTGCTCTGCCTTCCTCTTAAACAACCACACAAGAGAAGGAGTGAGCGTCAATTTCAGGAACCACATGTATTATTTGCCACCACATTCAATCAGCATTCTTCCAGATTGCCGAACTGTTGTCTTCAACACTTATCAGGCAAGCCCTATTAGTCATGTTATGAAGACAAATTAGCGATGTTTATGAGGAAAAAGTAGGGACGTTTATGAGGACAAATATAATCTTACAAGATTTTATTAAGCATGATGTTGAGGCATGAGAAGTGGTTTTTCATGGCATCTGTGTATGTGGTCTCTGAACTGCAGATTCGGTAGGTGGTTCATGCAGATCTTCAATTAGTACCTTAGATGAGGGAGTTGAAATCTCTTCATGCTTATATGTGATATCTAGGAAATAATATTTGGAGTCCAGCAAATGTCCAGTTATGGTTTCACTATACACGTGATATAAAGTCTCTTGGTTGAGCACTATGACATTTCAACTGATATTGAACAATGGCTGAATCTGAAGTTTGCTGAATGGTGACAGGTAAATGCTCAACATAATATCAGGAAGTATCAAGTATCGGAACAAGCAAATCGCTTTACACAGTGGGCAATGTGCAAAGAGGAAATCCCCAAACAAGAGGAAGTTAAGTTAAGATCTGTCAAGCTGTTGGAACATATTAACACAACAAAAGATACAACAGATTATCTTTGGTACACGTCATAGTAAGTGATTTCCCATCCTCTTTAGCGTTGGAATATAATTTCTTAGGTGGCCTGTGCTAATGAGCATCTAGTTCTAACTTAAAATCTACCAGTCAAATGTCTGGACTCTTTGAAGTTCCTGTCTCTGATTGAGATGAACTTATAATAGAAAGTTGAATTGGAAGAGAAAAAATCATTGAGTACTATGTGGTGGACTTGGATTTAAGTGTCCAGTTGTGGAGCAGGATTTTGAAAACACAGAATAAGAACTTCACGATGCATTTGATGCATATTAACCTTTCAGCATTTCAGTCTGGATGTAGGTTACAACGAGTTGCCGACAAGAGGTGACATCCGGCCCGTCCTCCAGATTGCTTCGACCGGCCATGCATTGCATGCATTTGTTAATGATAAGTATATAGGTATTCCCTCAGTTTGTCTCCTATAAGAATGACTATTGTGATTGTTTTCCAAATCTTCCTATCTAATAATTTTTTCCTACAAACAAATTCCAGATACTCGTAAGATAAAAGATTTGAAGAAGCTTTGTTTATTCTTAAACTCCACCTTTCTACTTAAATTGCATTGCAAGATCGTCTGCTCAAGCTCAAATTGTGCTTACTCTGTTTTTGTATTCAGGAAGTGGTCATGGCACCTCTGTAGATAAGACCTTTGCTTTTGCTAAAGCTGCACCTTTAGTGAGTGGAAGAAACAAGATATCTATACTAAGCATGACAGTTGGACTACCTGTAAGTATATTCTTTAATCTATACAAACAACAACAACAACTAAGCCTTTTCCCATACTAGATGGGGTCAGCTACTTGGATTCTTTGTTTCGACCGAGCCCTATTATATGCCATATTAGCAGTTAATGCTCAATAAGCTAGATCATTCTTTATTGTTTCTTTCTAACACTTTTGTGGTCGTCCTCTTCCTCTTTTAATACTTTTAAAATCTAGTTTTTCATACCTTCTTAGGTTCTTCTTTTGATCTTCTTTCTAAATGTCCAAACCACCTTAAACGATATTCTCTCATTTTATCCTCTATTGGTGCCATACATAATTTATTTCTAATAACCTCATTATGTATATGGTCTTTTCTTGTATGACCACTCATCCATCTCAACATCTTCATTTCTGTCACGGACATCTTTTATACATGTTGATGATTAATTGCCCAACACTTATAACCATAAAACATGGTAGGTCTAATTGCTGCTCTATAATATTTATCTTTTAACTTTAATAGTATCTTCTTATCACAAAGAATACTTGATGCTCCCCTCCATTTTAACTGACTATCATTATTTCTATGTGTAACATCTCCATCAATTCTTCCGTCATTATGAAAAATTGACCCTAGATATTTAAAACTTTCCTTTTGAGAGATGCAATGTATGCCAATTTTAATTTCTATATCCTCTTAAGTAACCAAATGATCAAACTTACATTCTATATATTCTGACTTTGTTCTACTAAGTTGGAAGCCTTTACTTTCTAATGTTTCTCTCCATAGTTCCAATTTTCTATTAACTTTTTCCTTAGACTCCTCCACTAACACAATGTTATCTGCAAATTACATACACCAAGGTACTTCATCTTGAATATGTTTTGTTAACTCATTAATCACCATTATAAATAAGTATGGACTTAAAGTTGATTATTGATATAACCCAATATTAACTTAAGAAGTCTATCATTCCTTCATGAGTCCTCACATATATTTTTTTACCATCGTAAATGTCTCTTATAAGGTTTATGTATGTCAATGGGATACCTTTTTTTTCCAAGATTCTCCAAAGAACCTCTCTCGGTACCCTATCATAAGTTTTTTTTAGATCAATAAATATCATGTGAAGGTCTTTCTTTTTTGCTCTAAAATGTTCCATAAGACGTCTCAAAAGGTGAATCACTTCAACAGTAGATCTGCCTGGTATGAATCCAAATTGTTTCTTTTTTAAAAATTATGCCTGTGAAGCAAGTAACTTTTTGGGCCACCAACTATTCTCGTAACTTGACATTAGGGTTGGTAAATGAATCAAGCCGCTCTTAGCTTGGTGTGTGTTGTAAAAGCTCTTTACTTCAAAATTTTTACCTAAATCATTACCTCCAAGGTTGTTGTGTTAGGGTATTTAAGGTAAATTGATGGCCATTTTTTCTTTAATATTTTGACAAATAAATAGTTTAAGTAAATGAAGGGCAATTTTGTTCAGTGTCTTTAAGCAAATCTCTCTAAATTTTGTTAAGCTTGGCTCACAAAAGGATGGTGAGAAGTTCATGAACATGTCTGTATAGGATATTCTGCTACTGGTTAGCTCGGCTTGTTCATGTAAAAAGAGAAGAGCAACAAGCAATTTGGTGAATGAAGAGCCTTCGGGATATTTGAGGAATTATCCCTCTCGACTTTGTTCAGCTTGGTTCATAAGTCATAACAAGTTGGCTAAGATTTTCCTCAATATGTGACTTAAAGTTTTAATATGTTGATATATCTTCTGCAACTGTGAAGGATAATGGTGCATACTTAGAACATAGAGTTGCCGGACCCAGTGTCGTAGAAGTTCAAGGTTTGAGCAGTGGAATCCAGGACATTTCCCAGAGTGGCTGGGGGTATCAGGTATTGGTGGTGAAAAGTGTTCTTTTTTTTTCTCCTTTACTCTCAAATGAGGTATAATCCATGTTTGTCAGAACACGCTTCTGAACTGAATCATTTTTCGAAGTTTCAGCGAATTGACTGAACCGAACCCAATGGAGACAACCCAAATCGGCAATTCACAAAAGTATTATATATACATATATGCATGGGTCTATGTATATATATATATAGATAGATAGATAGATTCAGATGATTTTACAAATAATCAGCAGATTTTGACTGTGCATCATCAAATAAGAAGTTCACAAACCGGTTGACTCAGGTTGATTCCATTTGATAATCAGAGAAGATAGGGATAGAGAAGTTGTATGTGTCTTCAGTGCACAAAGGGCTAAAAAACTTTTCAATTTGCAGATTGGAGTAAATGGAGAAAAACTTAAGATATATAACAAGAAAGAATCCAACAGAGTCCAGTGGTCGGATGCCAAGGATTCTATAAATCAGCCAATCACATGGTACAAGGTATAAATACTGGGCCCAGCTTCTTGGATAAGTTCAATGTTGAAATGTGTAGACTAATATCACTTGCTGATATATTATTTCAGAGATTCTTTGATGCACCTAGAGGAAACGATCCTGTTGCTTTGGATCTCTCAAGCATGGGGAAAGGTCAAGTTTGGATCAATGGTGAAAACATCGGCCGCTATTGGGTTTCTTACCTTACTCCTCTGGGACAATCTTCTCAGAGCCAGTAAGTGTTGTTGACTTGCTGCCTATGTGAACTGAACAAAGACTGTTTAGACTGATCCACCTCGCTCATCTGAACTCACCCCAGCACTTGGCTTAGACAACTCTTGGAGATGAATGAACCAAATATAAGCTTTCTTTTTAACTAAAATATTATCTTTTCTTACAAGTTTCATTGTGAAAACAGATCTATTAACACAAGATTTGTCGTTCAAGTAGATAGATTTTTTTACTATTGTGGGCTTTCATCACATGCATGGATAGATGTTATAAAAGTTCAACCAAACAAATACAGGCTGAGCTGAGCCGAACCCTGAATCAGTACCCCAAGGCTAAGTATGTCAACCCCATGGTCTAGGCCTATGCACCAATATGATGCTTATTGGAATTGAAACCTCAGTCACCTTATTATTAGTGTTGTATGCATTGTTTGTATCATACTATGTTTCTATAGCTATGCTCAATGGCATAGGAACAAGATCAGTACATCTCAACTCTTCCCTTCCTCCACAGACATTCAGACCAACACTGATGCATGCACTAGCACTCGTGCAGTCATGAACTTGTATATAAACAATGGTTTCATCTTTTCAGGTATCACATACCCAGATCATTCCTGAAACCAACTGGGAATCTCATGGTGATTTTCGAGGAAATAGGAGGAAATCCATACAACATAACTGTGCAAACTGTCAACAGAGACACCATTTGTGGATATGTATCTGAGGGCCACCCACCACCAGTGAGATCCTGGCAAACAAAGGAATCAGGGTTCCGGGCCATAACCACAAAGGACCTCAAGCCCAAGATGAGTTTGAGATGTGACATCCACAAAGTCATCCAGTCAATAGATTTTGCAAGTTTTGGAGATCCTCTAGGATATTGCGGCAACTTCACCTTGGGTACATGCAATGCACCCTCGGCACGATCAGTCGTGGAGAAGGTAAAGCATTGCTTACTCTTACTATGATTTCAAAACCAAAACCAAGCCTTTTCGTACACTCAGTGGAGTTGAATATATGGATTCTTTTGATCAGTCTTGCATGCCATATTCACACTTAAACTCAAGAAGGTCAAGATCATGTTTTAAAGTTTCCTTCCGTTACATATTTTATGTCAGCAACAAGTACCATTGATGAATCTCGTACATGAGATAAGATTTCCTTGATGCTTTTTCTTTTCGTCTGAAATCAGGTTTGCTAATTGAAGATATTCTTTTTTATGGGATTTCACTGTTGAATTAGTTAATTTTCTGTTTCTCGGCCTCTCTTTCGATCTATATAAGGATCACTTTAAGTAACTAACCTATTTATGTTCAATTTGAGCAGGCTTGCTTAGGGAAGGCATCATGTGTGATTTCTACTATGAAGGAGAGCTTCGGCGGCGATCCATGCCCAGGTGCAACCAAGGCATTAGCAGTACAAGCTCTGTGTGGTTCAAGAAGATCGAGTGCTTGAAATTGGAAATTTTCCCAAGAATGAAGAATGCAACCTTGCTAGTCATAGTCATGCAAAAGGAAATCTTCAGTCCCTCTATGTCGTACATATTTTTAAGAGCTTTTGCCTAGAAAGATCTCAGAAATAGTTTTTTTTCTGAGTTACATGTGAAGGAGAGAATCGCGGATGACCTGTGTGCGATATCAAAACTCAGCAGAAGGGTGTGTTTAGATTGTCACACCAACTAGGTACATCATACTGACTTCAATGGTACTGTGATTTACGAGGACCACTCATCAGAATAAATCTCTCTCACTCACACACACACATTGACAGATTCATGTAAGGAGCCGAACTAAACAATTGTTGAAACTTCTGCGCAAACCGGTGCGCTTGGAAAATGGAAAATGGCATGTTTAGCGATGCACTCAAACTTCAACCGACTAAAAATCTGGCACTCCACACATTGTTATCCCCACTCGCAACTTCCCAAACAATACAAGTTTTCTTGAACAGTAATTTATAACTGAGACATTGTTTTGGTGATCCCAAACAGAGCCTTACTCGCATACCAGGAAGGGAGAGAGAGAGAGAGAGAGAGAGAGAGAGAGAGAGAGAGAGAGAGAGAGAGAGAATCAGATATTTCTCAAAGACATCTCCTGTCGAGTGCATAAAAGGAACATCATGCCGTTGTGATTTTCTGATCGTGAGGCAGCATCTGGAACAGATGAGCCGGAAGAAGCCCAATATTTCATAAACTCGGTCTATCTCAGGACAAGTCAAATGATCCCTGCCCTTCACTGGTTGCATACAGGAGCTTCTTATACATGATCTCCTGCAGAAATAAGCCCAACAATATATAGCATGGACCATGTTCTCTCTTCATCCACATTTTAAATAATAAAGCAACTGAGATATACCTTAGTTGAGTAAGGAGGAAGCTTAAGATAATTAGTGCAATTCATGACACTTGGCAAGTCATCGTCCGCAGGTTCAGTAGCTGCAACTCCATTTGATGCTGTGTTCGATGAGTGCTGCATCAGAGTCGTAATCTGTTACAGCCAAAGCAGACGGTAGGACAAGAAAGTTGAAAAATTCTTTCCCTGGCGAAAGAAATTCTCGATGCACATGGACATTCACCCCTACCTTCCTCGCGATAGTAAGTTTCGGGTTCAGAGCAGCCAGACCACCGGGTGGGAGCCTAGGCGCACCAGTAACAAATTGACAGAAAGCACTCTGTTGCTTAGGAGTAAATTATCCCAAGATCTCGATTAACTAGCACACAACAAAGATCAAACACTTAAAATCGAAGAACCATACTACACTATGAAAAGTTCCGTTTCAACAAAACACAACTTAATACACTGATAACTGCAGGACTTTTAGCGGTGTACCCATGATCAAACTTTATGTGCTCCATCAAAGTGTCAGCCTGCAAAAATATTCTTACAAGATCAGCCCATGCAGTCAAAGGAGGATCAAATGTTAGAATGCGCATAGCTTCAGAATGGTCACCTTCCACGTTTCTTGATGGCCACAGAGTAGGTAGTCCAACTCATGAGGAGAAAATATTTGTAAAGCAGAAATATTGAAAACCTAAACGTGTTGCCAAAGAGTCAGTATATTCGGTTACAAAGTATAATCATAAAAAAAATTACACAACTTGGAGATTGAGGTATTAATGTCAACCTGAAAATTTGGCAGGAAGTTCAAACCAATTTTCATGATAACAGACAGAATCAGAACACCAAAAAAAATAAATAAATAAATAAAAGATAGACTGCAGGGTTTAACTGCATACAATTTCATCTCCAGGTTTCAAGATGTACTCTGGATAACCAGGAAGAGTAAAATCAAGCAGAGGTCTTCAATTGGGGCCCCACGAAAATGTAAATTAATAATTGTATCAGTATAGCTACCGCCAATAGATTCCATATAATATTTCCGGCGAACAAGGGCATTCAACTCTTGCAAAGTTTTCCCAAGCTCAGCGTCAATGAAAAGAATGTCATGCAAATCAAGCTCCTGCAATAAATTAAAGGCTAAATATATATACACTAAAATAAAATCAGCCTTAAGATCAACTATACAAATGAAAATGGTTAAGACATCAACAGTGTGAAACAACTTACTTGACCAAGAACAAGCTTATAAAATGCCACTGATAATGGTAAATCCAATAGGCGTCCATCTTGGAGAGCTTTAGCCACTACACGGCCTACCAGCCGGAAATACTCAATCACTTTAAAAAATTGGCTACCCTCTGATGTATCAGCATTTGCAGGCCAAGGCCGAGGAAACAACCCAAGCGGAGCTTGAACAAGTTCTCCATCTCCAGTAAAAGAAGCTTCACTGCTTTTCATTTTCTTCTCATCTCCATCAATTTCCATTTGACATTTCTCTGAAGAATCTGATCTCCACATTTGTAGTCCAACTTTTTGTAAGTCATGACTTAGAAGTGTATAGAACTCAAGGGTGGGACCTAGGCCAGTGCCAACTTCACCAAAATATTCTACTTCAAGTACAGCCTTTTGGCTAGAATACATCTCCATCACTTTAGCAGCAGAATCCAAAATGCGGTTTCGAGAGACACGAACCTTTTGGCGCTGCAATCTCCCAACCCTCACCTCTCTTTCATTTGTTGATCCATGACCATCAGCACCCTGCTGCTGCTGAAGTCGATATAGTGCACGAGATAACCCAAAGGCAGTTGAATAGAAGTACTGCCGCCGGGTCTCAAAAGGAAACAAAAAAGGGCATGCTTTAGTTAACTGGTAACACCACGAGGGAAGACTCCCCACTACATAGTGCAAGGGCATCTTGTATTTGCCTAGCTAATTTTGGAGTAAGCTTGCTGCTTATGAATTCCTCCAGAGAAACCTTAGCACCAGTGGTAACACCAAGCTCATCCAAATCCAAAATTTTCCCTCAGCAAAGCTGTCAGTAACCACCTGGGCCCTCAAACGAGGTGCAAGTTGGTTCAAACCCTCCAGCACACGCAATAGTGCCAATATATTGTATGTAGGATTAGATTTCTCCATCTCACAGGGCAATTCTCCCTGCAGGATACTGTCTAGAACAGATGTCTGATGCAGTTTGGCTTCAGAACTGGAATTTGATACAGACCCAGATTTGCCAGATTTTGAAGTATTTGAACTTGAACCTCCGGTGCAAGCCCTATCGGTTTGGTTCTCCGCCCTCTGATAAGTTATAGTGTAGATATCACCCCACAGCCTGCTTCCATCACTAGATACATAGTCACTGCCAGCAAACCTCTCATCATCATCTTCATCTAGCACAAGCTGTCTTTGAATGGCCTGATATATAGTTAAATGCCTATTAAGCTGCTTCCCACCAGCAGTAAAGATCAACTTTGGAGGATCATTAGAACTACCAAATAATGGGCGCCCTTGCCGATCTCTGCCACCCTGATACCTCTGGTATTAGCAGACCCAAGTCCAGCCATGGCGGCAGCAGCAAATGACATTGCACCCCTTGAGCTAGAAGAATAGCCACTCTAAAATCAGCAGTGTCTGATCCCCTGACTGTACCAACTTTGCTGCTAGAACCTGAGGCTGCATTAGTTTGGCCATCACTTGTTGCAGGAGCAACAGTACAATCCTCAGCTGAGTCACCCAATTTCACATCATGTACTTTGTCAGGAGTACCAGGTACTCAACAACATGTGGTGGATATGGCAAATGAGTAGGGATACATCTTCCAATTTGACCAATATTTATCGGATTACCAGTCTTAGTAACTCAAGGCATCAACCAAACAAGCGAATACCAAAACTTTTTTCAAAAAGACGAATTTAAATATTTGAGAA
The DNA here is from genome assembly GCA_036023115.1 of Brasenia schreberi. Lineage (NCBI taxonomy): Eukaryota > Viridiplantae > Streptophyta > Magnoliopsida > Nymphaeales > Cabombaceae > Brasenia > Brasenia schreberi. The sequence continues at coordinate 6,524,748 of JAYKKT010000091.1, forward strand.
ATCATTTTTTTAAGGTTTAAGTCTAATATACCTCGGAACTTTACAGAATGTCCAACCAAAGAAATAGAACATACAGGATACAGTTAGATAGGCTACCTCCTCAGGGTCATCATATTCATCCTCTGAGATATCATCAATCTCGGCAGGGGAAATATTGAAGCTGTCATCCTGCATAAAACCGAAATTTTATATAATACATATGGAATATAAAAGAAGAATAAGTATCAATGTTTAATTCGAATTTCAGGATTCTCACCACGTATAAGTTATTTGTTTCTTACATATTGAATAGAAAGCAGAGTAGACTAAAGTGCAAACTTCTAATCTGCTGTACTAGCTATTTGTAACAAGAGTTTGAATCTCTCTCCAGGTTCTGGCTCACTCATGTATTATTCTATATCTCATCCTAATTGGCTTGGTTAAACTGACAACTTAATTTACTAGATCATATCTCAGAAGTGAACAGAAGATCTCTTGAAAATGTTAACCGATAACTTGTGTTAATGTCAGTAGAAACTGTCAAAAAATTATCCATCAATAAACACCTATGCAGTAGCCCATGGCAATGCCATGAAAAGAAATTCTGGTACATCTAAGCACATACCTCTGAACTGGAGCCGCCATGGGCCGCTTTCACCAGTGTCTCTTTCCCTAAAGCTGTCCTTCTACAAACACCATTTCTAGTCTTAGGACCACATGATTTATCTGTTGTTTTTGTATTTGGAGGAATCAATAATTAATGAAACACGTTACAGTGCACAGGAAAATTAAACTGGAGGTCGGCGTCATCTTGGCTGCCGCAGCCTCTCTCAATCTTTTATTCATCGTTAAACCCTAATAACACACTTAAGGCTTTATATAAACACATATCTAACTTAAATGACTGAAACACCCCTAATTAATGACTAATCGTACCCGATTCCCAATGGATCAGATTATGATCCATTAGGATCCAAACTACTTAAAACATAAACACAAATATAGAAATATAACTTCTGAAGAAACATAAACTAATCTTGATCTCTAACACACCCCTTCAAGTTGGGTCTTGAATACTTGAAACACCAAACTTGACAAGAGCTTTCTTTAACCAATTAACAGAAACTGGTTTTGTGAGAATATCTGCCAATGATCTCCCATGAATATGTATGAGGTTCTTGAGAAACTTTCTCTCTAATAAAATGAGAGTATATTTCAGGTCCTATCATGAAAGACTGGATTTGAAGCTATTTGAAGAGTTTCTTTACTATCAGTGTAGAAGTTAATTGGAATATTTCTTTTCAGACCAATCTCTTCAAGAAGTGATATAATTCATAGACTTTCACACATGCCGAGAGCGATAGCACGATATTCAGCCTTTGCACTTAACCTGGCCACCACAGATTTCTTCTTACTTTTTCAAGATACTTCATTACCTCCTAAACATACTATGTAATCGGAGGTTGACTTTCTATCGACTTTGGAGCCTGCCCAATTAGCATCTGAATAAATCTTTATATCAAGTAATGAATGTGAAGCATATAGTAAACCATAAGTAATCGATGATTTCAAATATGTAATGATATGGAACATTGTACTCATGTTATGTTTAGATGGGAGTGCATCCATCTACTAACATATCCGACTGCAAAACTGATGTCAGATCTTGTAATAATAAGATATATCAGTTTCCCACTAATCTCTGGTATTTGCCAACATCTTCATATGGTTCAGCCGAATCATTATCATCTTTCTTCATTCAATAGGAGTAGAACATATCCGACAATCCTCTATTTTAGTTTCTTTCAGTAAGTCTAGAATATATTTTCTTTGACTTAAAAATAAACAATCTTTAGCCTGAATCAATTCAATCCCCAAGACGTAATGTAATCTGCCTAAATCCTTCAAGTCAAATAATGTACTTAGTTGCTTTTTCAGAATAACTATGCCTTCTCTATCGTTACCTGTAATGATGATGTCATCAATATATACCAATAGTACAATGGTTTTGTGACCTTTGCTGATGAATAGTGTATGATCACTACCACACCTTTTGAAACCTAAACTCAAAATATACACTGTACCTTTGGGTTTGACAATAATTTGATGACTCAGAATTTTTAAGAGTGTAACACGTAAGGTGTGTTATAACATCGCCCTAGTTTATTAGAACTCAGGTATCATACCATACAAGTCAGCCCATAGCCATGTCTATACTTTATTACGAAGATCATAAACAAGCTAAGTAGCAACTTAGCCAATGGTCCGTCTGTTGAGAAATCCTGATCGTGTGATCAATAAAAAAAATGACTGGACCTTCATATTTGAGGAATGAGAAAGGATCTTATTAGTAAATAGGCTGGTTCAACCAAGAGTTGTTACTCCTGAAATGGAATACAATGATGACGAAGCTCCAATCTTTGCAAAAACTAATAATACAACAGATTCCTACATCTTCATATGGCAATCAGTTGAGCCAGGATAAAACTTGCAGTAGATTGAAACCCATTAAAGTAGCACATGATGTCTTCCAATATGTGACCATATTTAAAGTAAGCGTATGATTTAGTGAGATGGTGCTCTTGTCTATAAGCACCAGAAAGTTTACAAGTGCTTCCATATATGACTCTTTATGTCCACTCAATTCCTAATGATTCCAATAGAAGCAGCAATAACACCCTTTTATTATCCACATGCCCTTAACTGGGAATGCAGGTATCTTTCCCAGAGGAGGCAACCTATGCGCTAGGACAACCGGTTTTTCAATACACAATGTTATTCTGGTCAGAAAAGCCAGACAAACAAATATTATGCACAGTAGCACAATTTACAATGGTTGAAACATAAGGCGTTTCAGGTAATCCAAACACCTACACTTACAAGCTAGTAGATGGTGCAAAAGATATTATGAAATACATCAATTATCACAAAGCTTTCTTCCAAAAAGGACCCTAACCTCCAGAACACGTAACATAGGTGACAGCTGCTAGAATTCCAGTGATTGCTCATATACTAGATGCTCAACGTCTCTGTAGCAGGGGATTGAAGCGTGAAATATTTGCACTAAAGGACGAGGATCGCTTGACACTTCCTGAAGTTTCACATACGCTTTACTTATCTGTATTGTAAATCCTGACCCAAATGTTTCCAGGTAGAAACCAGGGTTATAAATCACCAAAATCTCGTGAATATTTGTTTACCAACATATGCAGTAAACTGACTTGGAAAATAGGGTACTCTGCAAATATAATCTACAGATTTGACACAATATACTAATTCATGGTTTATGAAGAGAAAGGTCACATGTAACAGTGATAATTTAGACTTTAGTAGCACCCATTAAGCCATAAGAACATTTACAAACCTGCTCTGGAGGTCTAGCCAATGCAGGTGGCACAGATATGCTGGCAAACACACTAGAGCTAGAAAGTACGTCCTTCAGAAGACCACTTATGCCATGCAGCAAAAGAGTTTTGGATGCAAGAGGTGAGCCGCTTGCACATGTTGAGAGCAGTCTGACCAAAGCCTGCAGGGATGATGAAAGATAATATTCAGGTAACCTTTTGGAGATAGGAAGAATCATAATAAAGTCGGACAATTCCAGCTACCGTGTATGTAGTAGGTGTAGTAAGAGAAGCTTGGCCGCCACCTGAATTACGAACGGCAATGAGGTCAGCAGCTTGTGTGCAACCCATGATTGCAACGTACGTCAAGTTTCTCAGGAGAATATGCAAAAGACTCCGCAATAAGCGTTAAGCAAACAGATGTATAATCCAATACCTGAAAAGACAAGTTAATAAAGAAAAGAAAACAATCTATAAAAGTATACCCTCAGAAGTAAACAAGCAAAAACAGCTTCTCTGACTATCACACGTAGGACCAATCAGAAAGACAGGGGCTCAGCAACTCCTAAGGCTACATGCTGACTGCATTCTTTCATGATAATCAAGTTCTCCTGATCCCTTGGATATATTAACTATTTTTCAATTCTTATTTGGATGCCCTTTGTTTGTTCAACTAATCGGCAATCCCTTCCAAGGGACAAAGAATTACAATGGTGCACGCTCATAGATTAAACATATATCATAACAGGGAAAAAGAAACTTCAAGTACAAGCATAGTGCAAAAGCAACTCACCAGAGATCTGCTTGTTGATACATACATAAAACTAATTTCTCTCTACATACAGACAACATGCATGTTCAAGGTAACTCACCAGAGATCTGCTTGTTGATACATACATAAAACTAATTTCTCTCTACATACAGACAACATGCATGTTGGTGCACGCTCATAGATTAAACATATATCATAACAGGGAAAAAGAAACTTCAAGTACAAGCATAGTGCAAAAGCAACTCACCAGAGATCTGCTTGTTGATACATACATAAAACTAATTTCTCTCTACATACAGACAACATGCATGTTCAAGGTAACTCACCAGAGATCTGCTTGTTGATACATACATAAAACTAATTTCTCTCTACATACAGACAACATGCATGTTTACATAAAACTAATTTCTCTCTACATACAGACAACATGCATGTTCAAGGTAACTCACCAGAGATCTGCTTGTTGATACATACATAAAACTAATTTCTCTCTACATACAGACAACATGCTTGTTCATTTATATGTTTGTATATGTGTATATGTATACATACACATGCATACATAAAACTAATTTCTCTCTACATACAGACAACATGCTTGTTCATTTATATGTTTGTATATGTGTATATGTATACATACACATGCATGGATGGATGTATACAACACACTTAAGCATAAATGAACACACTTGTTGATACATACATAAAACTAATTTCTCTCTACATACAGACAACATGCTTGTTCATTTATATGTTTGTATATGTGTATATGTATACATACACATGCATACATAAAACTAATTTCTCTCTACATACAGACAACATGCTTGTTCATTTATATGTTTGTATATGTGTATATGTATACATACACATGCATGGATGGATGTATACAACACACTTAAGCATAAATGAACATAATGCCATAAAGGAAACCAGCCTTTGCATCATGACGTAGAAGATTTGTAAGCAACGGCACAGCTTCCATAACAAAGTCTGCTGCGTCGGATGGAAGTTTCTTGCACATGTTTGCTGCAGTAGATAACGCAACTCGCTAGAAGCATTTAAAAAAGGATCTATCAAAATATATGAAATAGAAAAGTACATACCATCAAACAGATGATTAAATATTTTATGAGAAACCAAAAAACTTGGTTGCTTTGTGTACTTTTTGTTCTGACATATAGCAAATGGAACTCCGGTTTACCTGAACCCCAGTCGAGAAGAAGTCTAGATATGACAACAGCCATCAAAGCACCAGCACGCAAGCAAGCTGTTGGATGTTCATGTGAAATTTCTCCAAGTCTTGCAGAGACTGCAAACTCGCAACAACCAACAAGAAGGTCTCAGAGAAAGGATGTCGGAGAACATAGAAGGACAGAAAAAAAGTCCTATACTCTCCCCAAAATCATCGTACTCACTCATACAACATTAGGCCTGATATCATAAATCATAACTCCACCATTCCAGAAAAGAAGAGGAAAAGATATGATTAACCGAAAAGTCCACAAAGTTCCGCACATCAATCTTTAGAAAACCAAAACAGGAAGAATGCTTACTTATGTCAATACTTGAAGGACATCCAACGAATCAAGTAAGTCATTCACTTGAAAAGAGAAAAAAGAATAACTGAAAATCTGAACCTGCTCTGCTAAATCAACAAAGAACCATAATTCAACAATCACCATATCTAAATTAAAGCAACCCCAAATCTTAAGCATCTAAATCGGGGAAAAACTATTAAGAGAACATATGAACACCTGCTCGGACAAATCCATGTATTCGATGCTGAGCAACCGGGCACAGAAGCAAGAGATGGCACCATAGTGAACGACGGCAGGACGTCGCACAGATGCGTCAATGCACGAGCGGCGAGAAGCATGATATTGGCATTGCCCTGGTGATTGAGCAGCCGGACGAGAACGGGGACGAAGGAATCAACAGAAAACGAGCTCAAAGAACCCTCCGTAACTACGGAACGCATGACGCAGAACTGCATCAATGCCTCGACTTGTCTTCCGTCCTCGCCATCGGCCGTAACCCCGAAAGGAGCTTCTTCAACCTCCCGTTCACCTGCGACGACAGAAGATCGTCGAACCCTGAAGGGCGCTTCTAGCAGAGTTAAGGTTCTGGTTAACGGTACTGACGCCCTCTCCATCATCATCATCCCCGCCGAAAATATGCACTGCACTAAACTCGTTGTACTTTCAACATATATGACCCCTTAATTAATTCTCATAAAATAATAAATTATATAGAGAGAGAGAGTCTAAAATAAAGGCATCCACAAATAATAAAAACTCATCCTCTCCATCACTCAATTAACATAATTTTTGGTGAAAATTTGAATTGAAAGTACTTTGTATTTAATTCATCGTGTTTTTTATCACCTCAAAGATCGGGTAGTTGTGGTGGTTTCTCGTGATTCTTTATTTTCATGGGTTTTCTAAATCTAGATTCTCTTTATATACATACATAAATACATATATATATATATACTGAATTTATTCACCTCTTATAATGCATATTCATTGTATATATATACTGAATTTGTTCACCTCTTATAATGCATATTCATAGTCATTCATTATCTATCTTTTGACGTATAAGCATTACTCAATAAAGTTATTTAGAGTGAGATAATCTTATTCTATGCATGCCTCTGAAAAGCAAAAAGTGGGTCTGAGTATGCATTCATGAAGTAGTATAGATTTCTTTCCTATAAACGGTGACCCGGACGTGTTATCACTGGTTTGCAGGGTCGTCTCTCTCTTTGCATACATAAATACAAATATATAGATTTCCTTTCTATAAACGGTGACCCGGCTTAGGTAACAGATTTGCTATATTTAGCGCTCAAAGTTGCGGCAACGATGGAAAGCGCTTTTGATGCCGGAAAATGCAGAACTTAGACTTCATTTTAGGACGCTCAGAAAGCGTTCATTTGGTGGGAGAGAACATAGGCTTGTTGGGTGATTGCTCGTTTCCGGTCTTCCTCTGTCTTGGATTCGGATCGTCTCTGGTTTTCCATGTTGCATGATTGATTGATTCCTCATGAGGCCTCTCATCTTCCTTTTGAATCTGTTATGGCCTATTGGCGTGATCCTTTCAATCTCTGGCGCTGTTGCAGATCCTAGAGGTTAGCATTTCGCCGCCACCATCATCCGTTTTTTGTCTTTGTGTGTTCAAAGGTTTGAGATGAATTTGGAATCAGAAAATGTGATATGTATCTCATGAGAAAGGAAACTATTGCGGGGTATGGGCTTATCGGAACGTGAATTTCAAGGCTACCGTCATTTTATTATGATATTTTAGTGCTCGCTCTCTCTCACACACATTAGAGAGATGGCTTGTCTCTTAAATCTATTTTATAAGATGGGCGATGAAATTCCATACGCCACCAGCATCGTTGCCTTAGTCCTTTTCTTCATTGCTAGCAATATTGCAAAGGCTAAAAGGATTTTCCATGTAAAGCATGACGCAACTAGACGCCATGCGTAACTTAATGTCCCCTTGTGTTTCACCATTTTTACAGAATGAAACATGAAACTTCACATGCCACCACCATCTGTATACGTTCTTTTAGGTTTGTATCCGAGGAGTCTCAAATGAATTCCTGTAAGGATACTTTCAATAAGCACCACCATCACCTAATTTGTCCTCAAGTTTCATGACAACTCTTTTAGGGTCAAGCATGAAACTGTAGTGCAAGTTAGTTCTTATTGCATCGATGCCAGAAAGTTCAAGTAGATCATAATTCTCTTGACCATCATCATGATGCTACCAGATGAGCGTTTCATCAATGTGGGGAACAAAAGCACATTAAGCACACCAAGTTGCCTACTCTGCAAACTGTTAGGTTCTTCCCAGATGCGTCCGCAACAAAATATTGTTATGCGCTTCCTGTGGTTAGAGGAGCAAGGTATCTTGTAAGAACCACATACTTTTATGGAGATTTCGATGGCAAAGGATCACCACCAATTTTTGATCAAATAATTGAGGGCACGAGATGGAGTGTTGTGGACACAACTGCGGATTATTCTCGAGGCCTTTCAACTTTTTATGAAACAATCATTGATGCCACTGGGAAAACATTGAGCGTATGCTTGGCAAGAAATAAGCAGACAATCTCTAACCCATTCATATCTGCTCTGGAATTGGAGTTTCTGGACAGCTCCTTGTATAATACGACTGATTTCTCAAAGTATGCACTCATGACTGTTGCGCGCCATAGTTTCGGTCACAGTGGGGGTATCATAAGGTAATTATGTTGTTCTCAATACACGATTGTCTCCACCACTTCAAATCCTAGATACTCAATGATGCATATTATGAATTTGGTGGCATTGTGACTTTCATGCTACCTTTTCTTTCTCATACTTTGAGAAATAAAAAAATTACTATGACTTTTCTGCTCAGTCGATACTCAGTTATCATAATACTGTTTTGACTCAACTTTTTCCAACAACAACTAAGCCTTTTCCCATACTAGACAGGGTGCTACATGGATTCTTTGTTTCCACAGAGCCCTATCATGTGCCATGTTAGCAGTTAACTCACAATAAGCTAGATCGTTCTTTATTGTTTCTTTCCAACACTTTTGTTGTCGTCCTCTACCTCTTTTAATACTTTCAAAATCTAGTTTTTCATACCTTCTTACATGTTCTTCTTTTGATCTTCTTTCTATATGTCCAAACCACCTTAAACGATATTCTCTCATTTTATCCTCTATTGGTACCACACATATTTTATTTCTAATAACCTCATTTTGTATACGGTCTTTTCTTGTATGACATCTTTTTCCAAATAAGTAAAATTGGACATGGATGGCATGACCAAATTGCAGAATAGTTTTTTTCTTTTTTTTTAATCTTTAACTTCTCCATGATGTCAATGGCCTTATCTTCCTCAATTGACTAAGATTGTAGCATAACAAGGTCTTCAGGTAGATTAGCCAAATGGTCTGAGCCATTTTACTGTAACAAATAGTTTGAAATTGAAGCTTAAGCGTATCCATCGGATTCACTAGAGCAGACTTGAGTTCCTGTGTGTCACAAAGTAACTCCAAGCAAAATCATCTTGGTTTACTTTCTCAAATGACAATTGTGTACGACTTTCTGCATAAAATTGCACTAGGAAACCTATATCAGGAGATACTACCATCATTTCACAATATTTCTCATCAATAGTATTCATCATTATTATCGTGTTCTTCTTAGTGACTCACTATACAGACTTCAAAACTAGCTTTCCAGATGATCCATTTGACCGATACTGGCTTCCATTCACAGACAAGCATCCAGTAATTGCTTCCCAATCCAATGTCTGTGTCAGAGTTCTGGAATAAACCACCTCTGCAAGCCTTCCAGACTGCAATAACTACAGAACAACCAAATGACTCCCTGGAGCTTCAGTGGCCCACAGCATCCTTGCCATCTTCCAGCTACTATATTGCTCTATACTTCCAGGACAGCCGAACACCTGAACCAAATCATTAGAGGGTTTTCAATATCAGTATTAACGGCAAGAACTTCTATTCAAGTCTCAATGTTTCCACTTCTGGCGTAGTTGTTTATTCAAACAGCTGGCCATTGTCTGGCCTAATGCAGATCAAGCTGACCCCTGCTCCTGGATCAACTGTTGGACCGCTAATCAATGCAGGGGAAGTACTTCATATACGGGAATTGGGTGGTAGAACTGTCACTAGAGATGGTAGGCTTATGCATTCCTGCTTGTTCATTGATCTTTTTCATCATCATTTGGTATAAAAAAATATATGGTGCTTTTAAAATTTAAGTTTTAAGGGATCACCCTTGCATGGCCCGTCCCAAGCCCGAATAAAGGAGGAGGGTTGCATTAGTCTTCTAACAGCCAGCGTAAAATTTTGTCGGACTTATTTACCACGGATTCTACAAATTATGATAAGGCTGTGGAAACAAAAAAACTATGCTGTCAACCCCATATAGTATGGGAAAAGGCTTAGTTGTTGTTGTTTTAAAATTCAAGTTTCTTCTTGACATGCTAAGACTTATTAAATTAGAGAAGTGCAGTTGTATATCTTTTGTATGTTAATGGCCGTTTTGTATGTGTACAAATATTGGGTGGAAGAACAGTCACTAGAGACAGTAGGTTTCTGAACTCCTAAAGGCTAAAGCTCCCTGATTCATCTTCCCCAATAAGAAAGTATATGGTGCTTTAAAATTTAAGTTTCTTTCTTGGCATTGATATGCTAAAACATATTAAATTTAGAGCATTGTAATTATATATTCAATTATTTCAGATGTTCTTGGTCGATATTTTATCAAGTCGAAAAGGCAGTTTTCTGTTGAAGATCTGACAGGCAATCCAAGCCTATAACTGTTATGCTTGTTTGTTTCTGAATGACAGTCACTGCCTTGAGGGATGTAGCAAGTGGCTTACAGAATCCACCATCTGATTGGACTGTAGACCCATGCTTACCCAAAGGGAATTCTTGGACGGGGGTCACATGCTCTGAGGGGAAGCTTGGCCGTGTAGTTTCTCTGTGAGTTCTCATTTTGAATTACGTTTTGCTTCATGTTCTCTGGCAACAAGTACCAGGAAAATGCTGATCCTTGCTTTTGGTTCAGGAATTTGACCAACTTTGGGATTTCTGGAGTTCTATCCCCCAATATCGCAAAACTGACTGGATTAACTAGCATGTAAGCATATTTTTCTAGTAATGCAAGCTTAAGAAATTCAAGTGATGACCCTTGAGTTCAGACAAACATCTACACTCGAAATCCATTTGGCCCCTCAATGTGGAGAATGTTTCTGACTTGCAGTCAAGTCAGTGTGAGGTTCTTCATGTTTGGATCCTTAGCTTAACCAAGTCTTGAAACCAATTTTCCTGAAATTGCATGCAATTTATAATAAATTCTTAATTGGAAAATGGATACAGATGGCTTGGAGGTAACAAACTTTCAGGAACTATTCCAGATCTACGATCCTTGAAAGAGCTAGTCTCTCTGTAAGTTTTACTTATCATTTCCTTTAATAATTCAGTTTCTTCCTCCTTTTCGTGGAGTCATTGTGTCATTAATGTTTAATGCCATAACCATCTTATCAGGCACTTGGAGAACAACCAATTTGGTGGTCATATTCCTCGTTCATTGGCAGATGTTCCAAGTTTACGTGAACTGTAAGTCTTCAAGCACCTGGTTTAGGGAAATAAAAGTTTTACTGTAAACATAAGGAGTGAATCTTTACAAGCTGGTGCAGTCAGTACTTTGATCTTCAATAAATGGAACCACCAATACGCATGCTAATGTTCGCAAAGAACAAATCCAGTGTCGACTGCCTCCTAATTCCTCAAATACTAACTGGTTGTTTTGTGTCTACTGCGTGTTCTTTCTAGTCTGATTTGAAAGATCAATATTTAGGCTTATGACCTTAATAGTCCTGACTTCTTTTAGTTATGAATGCTTTAATCCCAGCCTTAGAACGCCATGTCCAATTGTGTCATCAACCCACCAGTAATCTCCAACGTCTTGATGCGAATGCAAATTATGCAACCCAGTTGCTACTAAAGAGAAGGGATTCAATGGAAGTCCCTTCACATTTGTATTCCCATGTTACTTGATCTGAGGTACATTATGAAGTGTCTAGTATTTATGGGTCTTCAAAAGCTTGCACATGGATATGCCTGTGCCATGCAAATGCACAAGCGACACACGCACACTGATATATATAGGGAGAGAGACAGAGACAGAGAGCTTATGCATCTTTTCTTCTTGTCATTGTCAAGATAATGTAGTCAACAAAATATAACCATGAAGTCCCACTAGTCCCATAAATGTCTAGATATAGGATTTTGGTTCCATCATTTTCTCCGGAATTTTGAATGATGTAAAATTTCTAGGTTATCTCTATGAGTATTAATGTCAAACGCAGATACCTTTATCTGTTGGGCGATAAGCACTTTGGCTTCCCATTTGTCTAAATAACATATATTCCTCCCTCAATTTTCTTGTCCAATTTATGCGTAGTTCTCTCCATTGTCCACAATTTTACATGCATTTTATATAGAAAAACCTTCAGTTTCTCACGTGCAGTACTGTTATTTCACTGAAGCTGATCTCAAGATTATGCATGTAGTACACAGTTTGACTGCTTATTTTAGCAATAAATATAAGTTAAACCTGCTTGTCACTGAAATAGTCTTACCACCAACCAACGGTTGGTTGATTCAAGTGGTTTGGCACTTTCTCCACTTACGCAAATGCCTCGAGTTTGAATGGAGAAAGCCAGCACTGGGAGAGCTTTACCCAACACTGGCCCGGCTCAAACCAGATTAGTTGAAGTCCTTTGGGCTTCCGTCTGAATAAGAATATCTTTAAGATCCTCATGAAATAATCTTACCACCGTGTGAAGAAGATATCCTATTCTAAGTTGCCACCTCCAGACTTAAAATATGACTGTGTTTCTTTGTTCGACTATCTGCTAAACTTGACCAAGATTGTGTTTAATAGGTTCCTGCAGAACAACAACTTAACTGGCAAAGTACCCGATAATTTGCTGATAAGGAAATACTTGAAACTTCAGTAAGTTGCCTATTAGGCATTCTCTTTCTTATTTCACTTTTGTTTTCTCTGCAGTTTCAAGCTTATAAATATTCGCATTTCAGGTTAACTCCTGGGAATCATTTTGATGGACAAGTATGAAAAGCATGACCAATCACATAATGGGGCAAAGAATGGTGGTAAACAGGAGATTAAAGAGTTGAAAGGATGAAAACTTGCAAGTGGCAACAGAAAAATGAAGTGGCAATGAACATCGGGGAATTCATTAAGCTGGAGATGCCTTGCTCAATTCAAAGATTTTACATGTGTATTTCTCTATAAAGAACTTTAGTGCCAGATATGATGATGATCTATACACTCTTGGCTCCTGATGCTTACAATACCACTAACTGTTTGCGCCATGATTCATTGAGAGGAATGAAAATGTATACAGGAAACAAAAAATGAGTTGAATTCCTGTAAATATCAGTCAAGAAATTGTTTTTTTCACTTAAATTTGTTATGGATCGATTGAAGGCTCAATTTTTTTTGAGGGAAGGTTAACTTTTTCTTGTTAATCATTCAGCTCATTCAAATTTCCACTCTTCTCTATCTTTTGAAGGTAATGTATGGTTAGGCAAAACCCTTTCAGTCATATTACTAACCAAAAAATCATGTGCACAATAAGCAAGAAGGGGGAACTAGTCCCTGGGAAGTTGACCCTTCCAAAAGTTTTCCACCCTCATCCATCTTAGCCAAGTGATTGGTTACAAAACTACAATCGCATCTAGCTTTTGAAATTGGAAAAAATAAGAAAAAAAACACATGAGAGATTGACCAGTGGAACTCTCCTACTGTCTGTCATTCATCCCTGCTAGAGCTGCTTTTATAGGACTGACCAAATCATCTCTTTGATATTACACACATTGCTTGATAGACCCATATCTTGAAGAATCACACGCCAACTGTTTCACTCGTCTCTGATTTCAGTTTCAGGTATGTCCATGGTTGTGCAGCCTTCGTACCATCTCCCAGAACCGCAGCTAGACACACTAATCTTTAACAATACTTGTTTCGGTAAAAGTATCAGTTGACATTTCTGTCTTCCTGTAAGAAAATTTTGTAACTAAGATTCATTTCACTTGTTGTCTAATTGGATACATGATACATTTTCATTCGAGAGTGATGCTTCCATGAATATTCAGTTGCTGCTCACCAAAAACAAAGCCTTTCCCAACATTAATTTGGTTCGGCTGCCTGAATTCTTCATCGCATTGAACTCACCCAAGCCTTTGACGCTTTATCCTCTAATTTTAACACCTTAGACTCCATCATCCATTCTCTTCTTTTAGATGCCCAAACTACCTTTTAAGTGTCTCTCTCTCTCATTATCTTCTCAATTGTCGGTATTTTTTAATAAACTTGTTGAACATTGCTTGCTAGATTTTGTGGTATAAAAATTTAATTGATCGTCGTGCATGAAAATGGGTAGTCAATTGCAAGCCTGATCTACAATTCTGCCTCAATATTTCCATCTTCTCAGCTCAAAACAAAACCTACACAAATGGGTATTTATTATTTAGTTAGCAGGAACATTAATTTATAGTAGATATTCCCCTTATGCTTTAAACAAAGTATACGACTCATACTCGAGACCCTGCTGAAGGGGAAGAGGAGCCGAACCACTTCAAGCCTTGGTCGCTTGGCGCATTTTTAATGAGTATGGCGTCATGTTCTTCCAGAAGAGAAGGGAAAAGCAAATCTTTTTATTTTACAGAGCAATAAGGGCAGATTGATTGTTACATATAAAATAGTGAACAGTACGTGTTATTTTCAACTGTCAACATGAGCTCTCTCTCTCTATTATATATATGTATATACATATATATGTATATACATATATATACATATATATATATATGTACGCGCGTGCAGAAAAAGGATATGATCCTGCACCTTTCTCATTCCAGATTCACGATTGCACTCGCATGCACCCTTTCCAAAAATGTTCAGCACAAAATATCAACATCAACGATTGAAGCAAGGGTGGTTTTGCCATTTTCCTCGCTGACAGTTGGTGGTTGGTGCTGTCTATTTCTCTCCCTCTCTCTCTCTCTCTCACACACACACACACACACACACACTATATATATATATATATATATATATATATATATATATATATATATATATATATATTTATATTTATATTTATATATATAAACTGGATCCTTCATCCATTGCTTTTGGATGATAGAGTATAATTTCAATATTTTTCAAGAGTTTTAAAAAATTATGAAGGTATTTTTATAGCAATGATACGTGTTAATATAGGTAGGATCTAATCACTATATATATATATATATATATATATATATATATATATATATATATATATATAACATGTTGGTCCTTTACCTTAGTCACTTGGGAAATCTGTAAAGATTCAAATCTCAAGGGCTCCTTAACCAACAATGCACTCAAGCACATGGAGTCAAATAGGCTATCATTTGACACGATTGTCATTCTAGTAGTCAACTAGCGTGTCAATGTGCTTGAAAGAGTAGGTGGGCAGGTCCCACATTCATTCATGGATGCGATTTATCTCTTCTTCTGCTCCCCATTCGTACCAAGCTTCCTTTTGTGCTTTTGCTCCACTATTAAGCTGATGTTACGCAAGCCCACTATTTGCTTTGAACTTGGAAGCCAATCCATTAACTTTAGCTTATCTTTTCCAAGCTTGATCATGTGCTTCCACAACCCATTCAATTCTTTTCTCACCATCAATTTTCAGAATCAGTTATTGGAGGTAAACAAATTTTAAAATCATTTAGAGAGTCGGATTAATCAATTCGAATCGTTTCAAATTATCACCTGCTTTCTTTATCCGACACCACCAATTGATTGAATCAACTTCTATTGAACCCCTTTGCGTCTATTGGGAGCGCAGAACATGGAACCCAAGATTTATTTTGATAGCAGAAAAGGATATTCTTCCCCAGCACGCTGTAATATATATATATAGTAATTGGATCATGTTCACTGTACCAGATTATTTTTCAATGACATGAGTATAACAAAACCATCTTTCATGAATTTTCAAATACTCCTACAATCTTTGAAAATTATACTCTCCTAAAAAACAATGATCACACATCATTACCAGTGATAACCAATATACAGTTTCCACATCTATATATATATATATATATATATAGAGAGAGAGAGAGAGAGAGAGAGAGAGAGATTCCAGGCTCCACATCAAGCACTAACATATCCGGGGATCGTTC
The DNA here is from genome assembly GCA_036023115.1 of Brasenia schreberi. Taxonomy (NCBI): domain Eukaryota; kingdom Viridiplantae; phylum Streptophyta; class Magnoliopsida; order Nymphaeales; family Cabombaceae; genus Brasenia; species Brasenia schreberi. The sequence continues at coordinate 6,540,649 of JAYKKT010000091.1, forward strand.
AACACAAGTTGAATCCAAAGGTGAAACATTTTGAAAGATTATAAAATCAGGTATTACAAGATTCTAGTGATCCCGTTAACCAGCTCGTATCCATTGAATTACTGTTGATCCAATTGGATCCAAAAGTACTGATTTTAATTATTAATTCTCCTCTATAGTTTTTAAAGCTGGTTTTCTTCCTGTCCTTTCTCGAGACGTGTCTAGAAAGCAATACCTACAGAAATACTAGGTGGGTGTCAATGGGTCACCATTGCCAACAAGAATTTAAAGAAGTGGACAGCACTATTAGTGGAAACAATCATATCATGGATTGCTGCCTGCCAATCTTTTATTTGTACACTCACAAAGCACTATCCTGCCAGTTCCCATTGCATCACCTGTATATATACGCAGAAGATCTCATCCAGTAACTATGGCTATCTGAAGTAAGAAAGATGAAAGGCCTCACAAAGTATTATATCATCTTCTTTGTCCTCACCATCTCTCCTCCTTCATCTCATGCAAACCAGAAGGTATACATTGTGTATATGGGGAGCTCTAGAGGAAAGCCAGCCTCATATCACACTGCAAATCAAATCGAACTCCTCAATTCAGTTGTGGGGAGGTGAATTGATCTTCTTTAACTCTTGCCCTGCCACTACTTGCTTGCTTTACGGGAAATATCACCATAACCTAAGTATCTAGCAACTTTGACACTTTGGCCACCAAAAGAATAGAGTTGAAAAGATCGACATAACTGATACTGTGACCACCAAAAATTCTTAGCTCTGGACCATAGTTATAAAGCTCAGGTGCTCGATTCCAATCTTCGGTGTTAAATAACAATGTAACTTTAGTTTCTGTTTTCAGGAAGAAGCACAGTGAGAAGTCTTTGATATACAGCTACAGAAATGGTTTCTCCGGTTTTGCAGCTCATTTATCTGAGCAAGAAGCAGCCGTGATTTCCGAACACCCGGAAGTCGTGTCTGTATTTCCTGATTCTGTTCTTCAACTCCACACGACTCGGTCATGGGAGTTTCTGCAGGTTCAGTTGTCACGGGAGAGGTATCCTGGTTCCAGTTCAAATTCAGAGTCTCCAAAAGGTGCTTCAGACACAATTATTGGCATACTGGACACAGGTAACAAACACTCCATAAGATTGGCCTATCCTTGACTTCTATTTTATGTATAGACACTGCCTTCACGAGTTGGGAACAACCTGATGAGAAGCTCTAACATCGCAAGGGTCTCTACTAGGCTTCAGCTTGTGCATGGACATGATGCGAACAGCATTTGATCTGTCTCACAGCGAGGGCCACTCGCTACACCAAATCCAATTGCCCAATTACTAACTTGCTCATTGACAATTCTCAGGAATTTGGCCAGAGTTGCCTAGTTTTGATGACAAAGGGATGGGACCAATACCGACTCGATGGAAAGGAGTCTGCATGATTGCTAAGGATTTCAGTGCCTCTAATTGTAACAAGTACGTCAAAACCATAAGCATCAAGTTTCTCTCCATCTTGTGTACAGACTACAGAATCATCACTGTACTATCTATGTAATTACAGGAAGCTGATTGGAGCTAGATATTACGCGAATGAGTCCATAACAGATCAAACACCAAGGGACAGCAGTGGTCATGGTACTCACACATCCTCCACTGCAGCTGGGGCGGCAGTTTCCGGTGCCAGCTACCATGGCCTGGCCACGGGAACAGCGAAAGGTGGGTCTCCAATGTCTAGACTAGCAGTTTATCGAGTCTGCACGTCTCAAGGGTGCAGAGGATCTGAGGTTCTAGCAGCATTTCAAGATGCTATTGCTGATGGAGTAGACATTCTATCGCTTTCGCTCGGTGCAAATGGCTACTTCAGTCCTGACTTTGATAACGATCCTTTAGCCATTGGCTCTTTCCATGCCATAGAAAATGGCATCATGGTTGTGTGTTCAGCTGGAAATGATGGGCCGACACCTGGAACTGTTGTAAATGCAGCACCATGGATACTAACTGTTGGTGCTACCACTATCGACAGAGACTTGGAGTCGGATTTGATCTTGGGTGCAGATGGCAATACAGTCATTAAGGTGGGTCATCAATTTGTTGACAAACTACTCCTATAATACACAATCTAGCAAGCTTAGTTTTTCTTTTCTATTTTTCGCTCTCAATCAAAAGACTGAACAATTGTTTTGGTTTTCAGGGTGAGGCCATCAACTTCTCCAACCTTGACAAAGCGCCAACTTATCCACTAATCTACGGTGGATCTGCAGTTGCAAATGCAAGTAGCAAGGATGAAGCAAGGTAATTTACATTAGATGATTATCTCATGGCGCCTGATCGAGTGAATATAAACTCATGAATGTTGTCAGTCTTTATAAACACAAATCCAGTTACTTATTCTTTCCAAAAGGCAATTGTTTGTAATCAGTTGAACAGAAGACATTAATCTCACTGTTTGATTTTGCAGCAACTGCTATCCGTATGCATTGGATGGCGAGAAGATAAAAGGAAAGATAGTCCTATGTGAAAATACAAATAAGGCATATTCCAAGAGGGAGAAAATGGAAGGGGTAAAAGGCCTTGGTGGTATCGGATTAGCCTTGATAACTGACATGGAAAGATATGTTGCTGCCAACTACGGCAGCTTTCCCATGACTGTGATCTCGTCGGCAGATGCCAACACTGTGTATGAATATCTCAAATCCTCCAAGTAAGGATCTTCCTTCATCTTTTGCACTATGAAACTTGATAAAACATACAAGTCTTAATCTAACTTTTATAACATTAAACTGTTAATCACGCCGACCCATCATGCAGAAACCCAGTCGCAACAATTCTGCCCACTGTTACAGTGAACAACTACAAGCCCGCTCCTCAAGTAGCTTATTTCTCATCCAGAGGTCCTTCAAGTCAAACCAGGAATATGATCAAGGCAAGATATTTTTCTCGTCCAGTTCTATGAGAAACTAAAAGAGCTTTATATTAAACCTTAGGTATACAAAATGCTATGCCAAAAATAACGAGCTCACAAAGCTTAATGACTCGATGCATTCATTGAGAATCACAAAGCTTCGACATCTTTGCAAACATGACATGTAACAAAGTTGGTGAAACTGTTTCTGCTTTCCAGCCAGATATAGCTGCTCCAGGAGTGAGCATCCTTGCGGCATTCATACCAACAAATGCTTCAACCATAGCCCCCGCAGAGCAGAGTCCTGCCTTGTTCAATTTGCTTTCAGGGAGTTCAATGGCATGTCCACATATCACAGGAGTTGCAGCCACCATCAAATCTCAGAATCCAACATGGAGTCCTGCTGCTATAAAATCAGCAATTATGACTTCAGGTTACATCTTTACCCCTAATAGACAAAAAAACAAGGCCACCACTCTTTTCTGCAAACTGCCACAAAATTTCTCTCCGTGAATCTTAATCTTATCATCAGTTTTTGCCCATTAGGCGTCAAATAATATATCTTGAAATACATTGTTAATACAAGGAATGACTATCATCCTACTTGCTATAATGGGAAAGATTCCATGTTCCCTCTATGGATCAATCTGAATGCTGATTCTATCATTTTGCAGCAACTGAGCTGAACAGTGAGGGAAACCTAATTCACACGGATGCAGGTTCAACAGCCACACCATATGATTATGGATCAGGACAAGTTAATCCATCAAAGGCACTTGACCCAGGGCTTGTGTATGAGATGTCAATGGAAGACTACTATCTGTTCCTCTGTAACTATGGCTATTCATCAGCTACAATTCAGAAGATATCAGGGAAACAGAATGACTACAGTTGCCCATCAGATTCCAGCAAAGATTTAATATCTAACCTTAACTATCCTTCAATTGCCATCACCAAATTCAATGGAACTGCCAAAACTGTAAAAAGAAGAGTCTCAATTGTCGGCACTGACAATGCATATACAATCTATACTGTTGATATCAGAACCTCCGACGAGCTCAAAGTGGTGGTCTCTCCTAATAAACTGCAATTCTCCTCAGACACCAAAACACTCATCTATGAAGTAACATTTTCATCAAGCTCTCAACCACCAAGCATCGACATTTTCGGATCACTTACTTGGACAAATGGGAAGTATAAAGTCAGAATTCCTTTTGCTGTTAGCAATGTCTGATAAGAATAAACTCTACTGTACCAGACTTTCCTGTCCTAATGTAAAGAAAAATTGAAACACAAGAACTTTTTTCAAGAACAAAAATTGGCTGGCCTTCTAGCAAATGAAATCAATTGTTATTTGGCCAAATTGAAACCAACAGTTTATGAAATCAATTTCTATATCACCAGATGATATCAGAAACAGAACAAGAGGCAGGACATGAAAATAGCCTGATTTGGGGTAAGCTCCTGCTTCATAAAGATCATTGACATGAATTACTGAAGCAAGGAATTATGGAGGCTTTGCACATTGATATCAAATGCAAACGAAGATCATCGACCTGAACAAGAAAACTACTTCATTCAACCACATAAATATTTAAATGTTTTCATGAGGTTCAGTCACTTTGGTCTCTTGTTTGCATGGACTCCTTTAATTTTCTGGCAAAAGTTGTAAATAAGAAGTATCACAGGATCTCTGAATGGGATCGGTCATGAAAACATTCCATCAAGAAAGACTGCATAACAGAAACTTGAGTAACCAACGATCAGAGATGGATGGTTAACCATCTCATGGGGTTGATCAAAGTTCTTCACTCAAATGCCCACTGATTCTCCCTCCGCACTTCTTCCTCTTCTTCGGGAGTGAAATCGTTCTTGATGTTGAATGTCTTCCTTATTTCCTCAGGCGTCTTACCCTTGATCATGTCAGCCACAGTTTGGCATGTCAAATCAAGGAGGTTCTTTATGTTGAGATAATTAGCAGCCTGAAACATGACGCCAAATTTTGTCAGTATACAGATAACCCATGAGCTTGGATACATGCCACCAGGATCTCATTCTATTTGTATGCAGGAAAGAAATAAAAATGAAATACTAGAACAATGCTAGGATGTGCCAACCAAAATCAAGGCTTATGCCATACTAAGTGGGTGGGCTATACATGGATTCTTAGTCACCATTGTGTTTGATATTGTGGTCAAATAATCAACATTTAACTTTAAAAAGCAATTTTTTTATCGGTTCCTTACACTATCAATTCCACCCATGTAAGAGATCACCCTTGCATGGCCGGTCCAAAGCCCGGATAAAGGAGGGTTGTGTTAAGGCTTCTAACAGCGAGCGTAAAACTTTGTCGGACTTTTTACTATGGATTCTACAAATTATAATAGGGCTATGTGGAAACAAATAATCCATGTAGCCGACCCCATCTAGTATGGGAAAAGGCTTAGTTGTTGTTGTTGTTTCCTTACAATATCACACCTTAGTCTGCCTCTTTTTGAGGCGTTCACCATCTGGTTTATACCACAGGCCCACTCAAATTTCTCTAATAGCCTTATCATGGTGATGCCACAAATCTAACACCACAGCATCTTCATTTTACTCAATGACATCTTCTGCACATATCAAAGGTTGATGACCAATCACTACACCATAAAGTATTGTTCACCTTATCATTGTTTATTAACATTTACCTTCTCAATTTGGTTGGTATCTTCTTGCCAGGTAGAAAATCTGATGAATCACTCCATTTCAGCCACTTTTGTTGGTTCTATGCGTCACTTCATTTCTTGAAATACTCACCTCTCCATTTATTGAAAGTCAACCAAACTATTTTTCTTGAAGTTGTAATTTTTAACAATTTAATCTTCCACTAAGTGTTGATCATTGTACATCACATATTAAATTAAAAATTAAGGTTCTTCACAGTCCAAAGTTCTTAAAGAAACTCTTTGTCTCATCTAATAACCTGTAAATAGCATGCACCGAGGTACTTCACCTTAAATATGAATTGTTAGTTCCTTTATAACTACAGAAAGATGTAATGGCAATTGACCGTTCCCTAATGAAATATTACCAATATGGCTGTTCACTCATCAGAGAACATAAAGAGGGAGATACTCCCTCTTGTGCAAAACTGTTCAATTAAACAACTTCATGGCAAATAGCTTTTCATGAGTGGATAGCTAAAGATGTAGATCTTCCTTGCATAAATCCAAATTGATTCTTTGTTGAACTAGATATTGTTAACTTTTTCCTATAACTATTTCTGGAATTTGACGTTCTAGTTGGCAAATTGTGACTATTTACTTGGAGAAGGATAGTTGGTTTATCTAAAAATAAAGGAAGCCCCACTAGCACATCAAAATACACACCCAGAACACACATACGTAACTGACACTGATGCTAAATTTTGAGGGTTTCTCTTCCCAATTGAATTTTGGTAATCTAACACTTTCTTCATTTTGGTATCTTTTTAAAGATTTTATTATTTAAAAGGTGTATGACCATATAACCATGCTACAGTACATGCTACATATATATTGCTTATGCTATACTGCTATTTTAACAACATTTCTGAAAACAACATATTATTACGTTGTGAATGAACCCAACAAGTTAGGGATACTCTTGTGAAGAAGTTGGCCAGTTCTCAAATGTAACCAGATTACACATCACCATTTTATGACTTAATTCATTAACTTTATATGGTGCAGGGATAATAGAAACCTACTCTTCCATTTGATTTGATGTAGTTCTCTATGCACTTAGCAGTTCCATTCTGGATTGCCATCACTAGCAGCATAATGAGAGGATCGTTTATCCTCTTAAGCACTTTCCTCTAGCCAAGAGGAAAAGCTATTAGATTTAGGCAATAACTCACAAAACTAAGAACCACATAACAAAACAGATGGATACACCAAGTATCCTAGCCTCTAGACCAAAAACATCAATTATGGGCATATGAACAATCTCAATATATTCACACACTGGGATGGATTAAAATCTGAAAGAGTCAAACCATATTGCATCCATTAAATCAATATAATCAAATGTATCCATCATGCAAGCATTAACTTTGTAGCCACGAAGATACACTGACTCTAGTTAACACCAAATGTACACATTAAATTGGCATTTTTAAAATTACATCAAAGCTCAAAGTCTGTTCTCGGTGGCCAACCAACAAAGAGTTCGAGACAAAGTTGATGACACCCATCACTAAAACACAAGAAACAAGAGACTTTGTGTTATAGCGAAGATAACGCAACTTCCTAGCAATCTGGATACAACCCTCACCCTCACCCGACCACGCGCCCAATGAAAGAAATAGGTGGACAACAGATCAAATTCCAAAAAGGTTCAAAACCCGCCACATTACGAATAGAAAAAAATAACACTAAAAAGCGAAAACATCGCATTAGGAAGCGTGATGCCAGACCAGTGCTCCTAACATAAAGTACTTGTGTACAAAGACTGCACGTTCATATGTACAGAGATTGCATATCCAGAAAGATTCCGCTAACGGACATCAACTTCACAGCATCCGAAGCCCCTTTTTTTCAGAAAAACATAACCCTAAATATGCATACTAGGGGCATTAACCCTTTCAATCTAATGTACAAGTAAAAGAGGGCAAAAAAAATGCAGAGAACATCACATCGCCAATTGAAAACTAAAAAACAACCGCACCGCACCGCTTCACCGAAGGGATAGGTTCTCTAACCATAATCCTAAATAAGAGGAAAACAAAAGGAACAAGACATCAAGAGCCGAATCAAAGAGGGGGGACCGAGACGGGTCTATACCAGGATGAGATCGAACAGTGTGGCCTGATCGACCTTGACGAACTCGGCATCCCAGGCCTTGAGCTCCTCTTGGGTCCTATCATCGGGATTCTTCTGGGCGTCAACGTGTTTCCTGCAGTATTCAATCACCTTGGAGAGGATCTTGCTGGTAACATTCGGCAACGGAATGCCGGAATCGGCACACCCGTCCTCGATCATGTGGCTGATCGTCTGGGACTCTTTGGCCACTGCCTCTTCCACATCGAACACCTCGCCGTCGGAGCTCTTGAGCGTCACAATCTTTCCGTCCTCCTTTGCCATTGATCTCCTGCTGAATTGAGAAAGAAGATGAAGAAACCCTAATTAGAAGAAACCAAAGAAGAACAAGAAAGGGGACGACGATTCCCGAAGAAGCCCTAAAACTCTCTCTCCCTCCCTCTTGTCGCGTCTCTTTGCTTTGGATCCTGCGTAGGATGGCAGCGTCTTGAAGATAATTATTATCCTTTTTCCGAGTATATTACGGATTGCCCTTGTACAGGATCTTTATTGAAGTTGAAATTTACTCCCTTTCCGTTTTGCATTACAAGTTTCTCCATTACAAATTAAGCTTTTATTGTTTGCAGAATGCTTTTGTAGAAATTGAAAATTTTGGCCATCTCGGTTATCTCGATTACAGGAAGTTAGGGTGCGTATTTATTACATAGGTGCCAAACAAATCTCAACTATTTATTTTTAAAAATAGATGATTAATATTTAAATTAAAAAAGTAAAGTTTATATTTTTTTGTAAATTTTTAATATATCTCCAGACATGGTTGCATATTATGGTTTTGAAAATCAAGATGTTGAGATGGATGAATGATCACACAAGAAAATACTGAATATGTAATGAGGTTATTAAAAATAAATTTAAAGTGATACCAATAAACCATAAAATGAAGAAAAATAGTTTAACATGATTTGAACGTATAAAAACATGACCAAAACAAGTTTTATGAAAAACTAGAATATAAAAATACTAAAAAAAAGAAAGATCACAAAAATACTTAAGCATCTCAGTTCATTTACCAGCCTTATCTAACTCATGATCTAAGACTTGTGAGTTCAGCCCCAAGTCAAGTGAGTTATTACTCTTTGTGCAGTGTAGGAATTTCTTGTATGCTACCGTCGTTCTCAATTTCCAAATGAACTAATAAAGGTTTCGACATCGAACCACTATGGGGTTCATTTTGTGTTTATTATTATGGTGAAAATACTGCATGGTAAAGAATAATCTCAAATTGTGCAGAGAGCGAATAATCAAAAAAGAACTCCAAACCCTCTACCATCCCTAGGTTGGACCGAACTCAGGTTTCGGTTGTTACTTGTTAGCCAAGATTGTGCTTTGGTTTGGTCTTTAACACCTTTTCTAAATTGGCAAACCGGGTGCAGGCAGATCCTTACCAGATCATGAAGAGGCCCACTCAAGTCGTTTACGGGTTGACCTCAGAACTAGACATGACTGGTTCTCAGAAAACCGAACCGACTTGGGACTGGTTTTGGTTATGACTCTAGAGAACTGTCAATTCTAAGACGGTTTGAGTTTTAAATAGATTGGAACCTCAAAAACTTTTTTAAAAAATTCTAAAGAAAATTTTAAAAAAGTATCAAAACTACCAGTTTCTGGCCCATTCTAGTTTCGTGGGAGATGGAACCAAAACTGAATTGGGTCACCCCGCTTCTCGGTCAGGTTCTACAAGTTCCAGTTTGAGTTTATTCTTGACCCAATTCGGTTCCAGTTGAAAGCGCCAGACTAGCTCCTTATTTTTGTTTTTCAATGCAGAAAGACAGTAATTGAGATCTTAATTTGTGCTTATTAAACCCAAATTCTTCTCTCACGTGATTACTATCAAACTCCTCTCTCTCTCTCACACACACACACACGCACACATATTCATGCTAAAAGTACTGGCTATCCTTGCAAAAACTCAAATTACCATCGAGAGAGAGAGAGGGAGGGAGGATCCTCTTCCCTTCTCACAGGGTGAAGATAAACGCAGTGTCTTCTCCGAAAACCAACTGCCTACAGAACGCGTCTACTTTCTCATGGACAGTTTCCATTATTCAGAGGAAAAGTATGATGCCAGACAAAACACCGGCTACTACAATCAAAATATAATTAGAAAGAACAGAATAACAGTACGATGACCATTTTCCACACAAGACTACCGCTACACACGAACTTTCAGAATACCAAGACTCTTAATTTCAACGAAGTTCAACCAATCAACAACTTGTTATCCTCCAAGAATGTGTATGTGGGTACCTCGAGATTGTATGGTGCCGGGCCCTTTCTGATCCTGCCTGAAATGTCATAGTGAGATCCATGGCATGGACAGAACCAACCTCCATAATCCCCTGCATTCGGCAGAGGAATGCAGCCGAGGTGAGTGCACACTCCGATCACAACAAGCCATTCGGGGTTCTTGACACGGAGTGAATCTTCCTGGGGATCACGCAACGAGCCAACATCAACACTGTTCGCGAGCCCGATATCTTCTTCAGTCCGGTGCCGGATGAAAACGGGCTTCCCTCGCCACTTCACCGTCACGGTAGTCCCAGGTTCGATGCTTGACAGGTCAACCTCCAGTGATGCTAAAGCAAGGACATCCTTACTCGCGGACATGCTCAAGACAAACTTGAGAACCAACAGACGGATCAGTGAGGCGTAGACGAACCTTCCACCACTCAATACGAAGTAGGCGAAGGCCCTCTTGCTGGGATCACCAGGTGGAAACCTCTCGTGATTAGATTCATCATACACGATCTTGGAGGTTGGGTTCTTCACGGCTGCAACTGTAGCAGGAAGGTCAGAGATCTCTAAGTCCTGCCTTGCAACAAGTGTTTGGGAGGCAAACCCTGCACATCAAGCAACGAAGAATACAACAATGGATTACTTTTTCCAAAAGTTTAAAGCGAAAGATTGGTTCGCGCCATGATTGCCATAACAAATGCATCACAAAAGGGTTTACCACTTGAATTGCATAAATACTTCAAGAACCATTCTGTTTCCCTAAATTATCACACTCCGTCCTTGGTGAAGCTTACAACTGGCCGGTCCTGATATAGTCACAACATGGGCTTGGAACCGTCACTGTTTTTTCTAATAAATGTGTATGCATGTGTTATAAGCTTTGAAATCTAGAGGACACGTAAATTAAATCATGTTCGCTGCTGTTGCTGTACATAATTATCCTTAAGTAAGCAACTGCTCCCATCTGAGAATCCGCCTTCTTCAATTGAGGCAGACCCAATTTTCAGGCAGCTATTTTTAAGGACTTAATTGAAGACGGACCTAAAGCATATCAACTGTTCAGATGATGCCCTATTCCTCAATCTCTTAGCAAGGGTTCATGAAAATGGACAGTATGTAGTGCCTTAAGCCAATACTGATCTTATCAGGACCATAGATATTTAATTTGACAGGATAATTTGATAAGATGCCTTGAAGTTTGTGATATACTAAATGATCAACATTTCTAATTTTAGATGGTGATAGCTTACCCACTAGTGGCAACCCTGTGCAGATACATACAAGAAACTAACTACTACTCATTATACAAGAGTATCTGAAAAAGCTGGTACATGTAGGTAACATCGTTGGCACAAAAAAATGAAAACAATACCCCAGAAGCACCAGCCAGCAGACCACCATCAAAGATGTATCTAGAATATGGCGCAAACTGCTTGATAAGCTCCAGAGTCCAGACGAGTTTTAATTCAAAAATCTTTCAAATATATGACATTCTTGACCTAGATTACATAAAAAATGCACCTAACTCTACACTTAAGCAGGTAATTGTTTTGGAACTATATTTATGTGAGGAAAACTGAGTTGATCATAGGCACAATCAATCTACTGAATCAAGTGAAATAAGTCTTTTCCGCTAGTGCCATTATACATGCATACGCTAAACTAAGGAACTACCAAAAGACCTGCAGCTTCAGATTGCAAATGGACACTCATGTGAGGAGATTAATTTGCTTGGTCTACAACTCTTAGAGATAAAGAAAGTAATTGTTGAATTTTAGACATTTAATAAGAATGTGCAGGTTCTGGGCTTTGATGGAAAAGTATTACCTATGAATCATGATACTGATTCAACCCAAAACATTACAGTAATAGTTGCAGTATTAATTCTAAATACACCAAGATATATTTCATTGTATATAATGTCTAGAACAATTCAAAAGTTTGTGAGATAACCAAAAACAGAATGCCTAACAAAGCAGGGGGAAAACAAAGATCAAACATTTCCACGAATAAGGTACAAGTTCAAAGTTTTGGCGATGTGATTTCCTATGGTCTTCAGCTGATATTTTACACTACAAGCTGTTAGCCACTCCAAAGATCGATGGGGAAGGTAAAGTCACAAACAAATGCACTAAAGATGTCAGTAACTGCAGTTTGAGGGATTGAACAAATAAGAGGCCATATGATGCCAGCAGTCAAAGTAAACCCCAACATGGCCCATCAGAGGCCAACATATGTTTTACTTAATCATTGATGTGACTCAATATCAGACAAATTTCAGAGAAGGTAACCTAGATTTGGGGTGTCAACCTTCTTCTTAACTGGAAGAAAGGAAACTTTCCTCGATGCATCGTCATACTTGTATGAAATACAAGACCTGAAATAGAGAGGCTAACTTAAACTAGGGCCCCCGTTGTGCACCTAGCATCCAAACAACTTAGCCGGATATGATTTTGGGAGACCATACAAACTAATAACCAGATCAGATGTATGTGTTTTCCTTTTCTCATTTTGGTATATGATCAAACGTAGTTTTACCAATAAAGGATACGCAACAGATATCTGGAACAAAACGTATGTCCAACCTGATTAGAGTGAGATACCCTCTAAATGCGATCTTGAGCAAAGACCATCAGCAATCAATTGATCAGAAAATAAACAGTCATATAAATGGAATCTCATTTCTAACCATAAAATCGGCATCACAAGCAATCAACGCCCAAAGACAAAGAGAAGCATATCACATAAACAGGGAAGAAGCTGCTCCAGAAAGTTAGGGAAACAAAAATCTGAACCAAAAATCATGAAAAATCTACTCAACAACAAAGAAGAAGATAATAAGCCATAGAATCAGTAGAAGATAACGTCTTCTTGCCTCTTAGGGAAGGCCGGTGGACCCAATTAGGGTTAGCTCCATTAAAAGAGGAAATACGGGCGGCCGAGGCCGATAGATCGTCAACGCCGGCAACGAAGCTCCTAGAGAAGAAGGCAGACGTCGATGGCGACGATGCTCGAGAGAGAGATGCAAGCCTCCTTACTGAGATTCGCAACATCTCTCGCTCGTTCGCCCTCCGTCACTCCCTCTCCGACACCTCAAAAGCAAGAGAGAAAGTTGGAACAACGAATGACGCGAGAAGCTGTGTATCATTGCATTCCCCCAATAGGCCAAGTCTTGCCCTTTAATTCCATCTATGCCCCATGTATGATATAAGGCACGATTGAAAAGCTTGGGTTGGTTCCCACCCGAGGTGAGACGAGAGATCATGTTCGGGTCGACCTATTTGACGAGCACAAAAAATGCCGGCGAATTGAGACGTGACACAATACCTCAAGACAGACACGAACCGGAGTTATGTGTCTGTCTCACACAAACTGACACGAAGATTGCACCTTGTTCAATAGACCTGTTTTATGACAAGAACGGAAGTAAACAAGACTCGAACATGACATGAAAGCAAAATTACCATGCAATAAAAGCATGGTTCCAATTGCAAATTGATTCCATGTTCGGTTCTGGGTCGTGTTCAAGAGTTGTGTTTCGCGATCATGTATCGATTTTCTGGTATTATCTTGGGTGGCAATGATCAGTCTTTTCGGGTCTTGTCCCTTTTTCGTGTCAAGCGAGATACATTGCCAACAATTTCAGGTAGTTTTCATGTCAAACCAAATAGGTCAAGAGTTGTTATAATTATTTACAAGTTGCATTAAAATTTTAAATATTAACTTAAATGAAAAAATCCGTTCATTTGAGAACATATTAAAGATTTACTATTGCAAACCGAAAGAGGCCGCTCGTGTTAGCTTAGGTTCATCAAAAACCAAGTTCGAGTTCTTTCCCACTGATTATATTAACTATGGCTTTATTGTTATCCGTACCGATTCGGGTATCTCCGTCGATTAGAACGGATTTGAAATTGCACAATAAGCAACAGCTCGCCTGACTGGGAGGTCGACTCACAAGTTGGAGGTCATGAGTTCAAAACCCTGGGTGTGCGTCTGGCTTCAGCCTCCCTTTGCCCCAAAAGAATGGTTTCGACATTAGATCCGGCCGAAGCACCAGTTTCCGTTCAGGTACTATTTTGATTCCAGTAGTACTGCAGGCCGTCTCGGTCCCCGAACCAAACTTGGGGCCTTTCAGAATTTTGCTCAGTTAGTCATTTGGAACTTTTCTTGTGTATTGGTTTTTTAATTTTAATTCTTGCTGATTCAGGCACGTTCGTCTCACCCAATTCTCCGGATCTTTTTCCAAAAGGAGGTGCAACACCCAAGCATCAACAGTAACTGGGTGGGCTACATGGTCTTGTAGTCGTTATTATGCTCCATTTTCAAGTTTGGCACCTGCTCTAGACAACCGGGACCTGCGGTTCCATACCATAGGTTCCAATTAGCCCAAAACCTGGAACCATAACCGAATCAGCCAAACATTGTTCCAGTCTGAGTTTGAAACCCGTCGGAACAAGTAATTTTATTAAAATATTTAAAATTTACAGAGAAAAACAAAACCGGCGGTTTGGTTCTGGTGAAACTGGAATCTAACCGAGCGGTCACCAATTTCCGACCTGAATCAGCCAAACATTGTTCCAGTCTGAGTTTGAAACTGGTCGGAACAAGTAATTTTATTAAAATATTTAAAATTTACAGAGAAAAACAAAACTGGCGGTTTGGTTCCGGTGAAACTGGAATCTAACCGAGTAGTCACCAATTTCGGACCTACTTCCGATTCTGGTTTCAATGGTTCCGCATTCAACCGGTTCCTGACCCGGTTAAGAACATGCCATGTCGACTTGTTCCCCTCAACCAAGGTTTAGACTCAACATAATCTAAACAAAAAAGATCATATCCTACCTTATAATCCAAATACCTTTTTCTTATATAAATAAGACAGTTTCATTACTAAAAACCATGATGGTGCTCAAAATAATATCAACAAGCGATATTATGGAACTTTATGAACCCTATAAACTTCAAAACATTAACAAAATAACTATCCACTATCACATCTTGCAAGTATTTCTCCACTCTGCCAAAAAGTTCTCTTATTCAATCCAACGCCAGCTGAAAACTAGCCAAAGTACCAAAAGAGCTGTGAAGTTGGATCGTAGGTAATTCCAGTACTTCATCAAGGAAATGATGGCATGCAAAACTTTCAAGATATTCTCGATCATTACCTTCGAAGAACAAATGTAGATAAGACTCAACGAATGGCAACCAAACAGTTGGATTACTGATCTAGTATTAGTAAGTGGAGGAAAAGAAAAGGGAAAACATCACATTATTGAACTTCTTCGTCCACATATGGAACGAATGCAACCAAAAACACTCATCATTCTCAAATAATACTATACTCTGCAGTAAATCTGCTCATGCCCTTCACATAGGAGAGTTGGAAACCAGAAACAGAAAGGTTCACAAAGTATAAACAAGTGACCCAAGTAATTATACAATCCTTGAAATCAATCAGGAACATGCCGAAAGTAGAAACAAGTGTCTCAGAATATACACAAACCTCCATGAGAAGCCCATAACCAGAATTTAGAGAAACTGTTCGCCCTCCAGACGATGATAAGGAAGGTGTCATTCAGTCAGTTTGCACTGACAAGGAAGGGATGCTGACATACCTCGCATTCAACTGTTTCAGGTCCAGAGTCTGGAACCTGGACCTGCAAGAGCAAGTGACACGAATATGCATGAATTCCTTAAGGGCCCATTTGCGTGATAACCTTTGCAGAAATCGTGTAACTTTTAGGCCTGGAGACCCAAACCTTAAAAAAAGCTCCATGGTCCTAGAAATTTTGGTGCTTTTACTGTGAGCAAAAATGGTACTAGATAGTTTTGAAATTGGCCGGAGAGTTAAACGAGTATCAAGGTACGACTCCTTTTCCCACTATATGCGCAAATCCAGATTCCATAAAAATGGATTTCCTAGGCATAGCTCACAGGCTAGGGGGTTGCAGTCTCTGACAAAAGGTCAGGAGTGCAATACCCCGGTGCACATCTGGTAGGGTTCTGCCTAACCCCATCATGCATACAAAAGAAAAAAGTTCTTTTTCATCAATCACAGAACTGACACCCAAAACAACGGTTCCACCAGAAAAGTTCCACCGTGCAAACTGACCCTAACAGATCTTTGGAGTATGCTCAGACATGCACCTGCAAATGGACTGTGCATGTTGGGCATGCAACTTCCTTCATCCTTCTACCAGATCCACCTGGAGCCGCTTGAGAAAATCCTGCCAGAGTGCCACATCTTAGAAAAGATTGCTTGTGACAGTGAACAGCGAATCGAATAACATCCAGACAACAGTCGGGCTTACCTGATGATGACTTCCTATTCTTGTCTATCTCTTCCTGCTTGCCAGAAAATAAAATACTGGTTTTAGTCCAAGTTTGCCATAGGGTTCACAATGCAGGACACTCATACAAGGGCACAAAATCCATTACGTGGCCTAAAGCAGGTTGCAGTCTCCTGATTCTTTTTCATTTGTTCGATACATGAGGCTTTCTGGAAATCAACTGAGATAGAGGAGGAATAACTAAAAAAAGCACATAACGAGAATCTAACCCAGAGCCCAATGGAAGACCACTTATTCGAAGATGAGATTCTACAGTCACAAGTGAAGTGATCATGGAGCCAAGATTTCCTAGCCAAGGTTAGCCACATACTCATACAGACAAACTTGTGCTAACCCTTCACCTATAATGTATTAGAATGCCTTGTATATCATCAAGAGTCCACTTTATTGACATCTAAAATAAATGTATATGGTACCTGGAGCTTTTTAGCGAGATCCTCATGGCTATTCCATTCAACTGTCTTACTCGGCTCTGTTGCATTAGTCAGCCTTTGAGTTACTTCAGCCTGTCATAAAAATCAGAGAACAAATTTAGTGAAGTGGAACAAGAACGCTCCGACCATATAAAGAATCAATGCTTTATTATCGTCCTGCCTATTATGATTATGCTCTACAAAAAACTTGAGTTCTATCCAAAAACAAACAAATACATATATCATGTCAGAAAGAACCAGAAATTAAAACATCCCCCTTCTCCCTATCTCACACACACATCACGTGTCTGTGTTTGCATGGAGTTTCCATGCCTCTTATGAAAGTCAGTTTGGTAGCACATGCACTAGCAAATAAACCACGGCTAATAATTCCAAATTGTTGGAACTTAGATTGGTTCCTGCGTGCAATATGCTGAGGCAAATCTCAACCAATGGATTATGTCTTTAAGGATACATAGATAAGAAATAATTGAATAAGGTTAGGTACAAATATTAACATCAAAGACATGGTCGCCCTCTGCAAAAGTGACAAAATTACCTAGGACAGCATCACTGATGTAGGCCATAGAGACAGCTCAAATACTCTCACAACCAATAGTTTCAGTTACAAGCACCCAGCATACAGGCACGCACACTTGTGTGCAAACAACACATGCAGAGGGGTGGGGGCAAGAAGAATAAGTAGAAGAAAAAGGAGATACCAAGCATCTGTCACAAACTCTCACAGGTTGAGCTTGTTCATCATTGGTAAGAGCAATTCTACCATAAGTGCACTTATCACAGAATATATCTCCACAATTCCTGCAATGATGCTGAAAATTACAAAAAAGATGGTTTAAGGTTAGGATAAAAACTCCATACAGGAGAATATTGTTCAAGAAAATTTCCACAACCAGTTCAGCAAAAATAAACGGCAGAATGGACCTAACCAGGAAAAGAATATACCTTGCGAATAAAGGCTCCAAAATCTGCCCCACATGCTGTGCACTTTGAAACTGCTTCATCAGGTACCTGATGTTACAATAGCAAATTAACAGTTCATCCGTCATAAGAAAGAACCACCAAATAAGTTATGCTGGCTATTATCACATAAAGAACAAAAATATCCATATGAAAGAATCAACTCTCTATAGCAAAAGCATGAGATCTGTTCTGGCATATACACAAACTAACACGCACACACAAAGATGTATTATGTATTATGTATCCACGTACATGTGTATATGAAGAGACTGCCTCAATGCCCAATTCCTGATATCATAGATCTGGGGCTTGAAGCCAAATTCAATTGTCCCAAATCAATGAAAGGAAGTTCCCTTCTTTCAGATCATTAATCACACAGAAATTGGTCTCATAGACTGTACGGGAGCTTGAGGTAAGAGACACATCAAGAAAGTGCGTATTTGGACCAGACATGGATGGGGAGAGAAGAGAGCAAAGTTGCGACTAGAATTCTCATTAACTTTTAGTCTCTTACAGAAAAGTGAAAGAATGGACATGCTGCAACCAAATCCACTCCAAAAAGGACTGCAAATTTCAGTTGTATTTTCCCATGAGTTGTGGCCTTAAACTCATTTCCTCCCCCCTCCCCCACCCAAAGAGAAGATGACAGAGAGAGAGAGAGACGAGAGAGATTTCAACCCTTAATTTAGTAACATGATCGATATTGATTAGGAATGCTTCATAATTAAAATATAACAATAACAATGTTAATGGTGGTACAATCATAACAAAAGAGATGATCCATATTGCATCTTTTCAGAAGCTTTACCCAGTGATCTTTCTCCTCATCGCCAGGTCTTATGATGCTCATCCAGTCAACGATACCTTTCTTCTTTTCTGTTGTCTGCTCAGATAACTTACCAGAATCAGAGTTTACACTGTTTCTCCCTCCCATCTCCTTAAGCTGCAAATTGGACATTAAATGAGATCAGGCCAGAAAAATGGTGTCAAAGATTGCCGCAGAAAGATACTAGGCAATGGCTCAGAGTTCCAGACACACACACAGATGGATGAAATTCCACACATTGATTCTAACCTGAATAGTAGCGGCAGTTACTGTGTCCAAAATAGTATTAGTGGTATAACTATTTGATTGCAGACGAATGAGCTTTGGCTCAATATCAACATTACTTTTAGACCAAAAGGTGTATGTGGATGGATCATTTACCTTCATAGACATCGAAGAGGGACCAGTTAATAAATAAATAACGGTAATTGTAGGGAAAAAACATGAACACCAATAAAACAGAACCAATGCAAGCTAAAACGACTACAAAATAGTACTTACCTCCCATCTTGTGATTGTCTCAAGTGGATATATTCTCAGTGTCCTATTTGTACTGGGATCAAGCATATGAATCCCATTTAAACCAATCTGCAGACAGTATAAGAAAAAGACTTGAAATTGTTTAGACCACAATAATCACAAACAAGAAAAAATCCACAGTTAACCAGTTTAGGTACCAAACGACAATTTTCAACTAGGGAAAAGAAATATGAGGAGGTTTCTACAATAACCACTTAACTTCTATGTGTTCTTCCCTTATACCAGTAACCAATATCACTCCCTAATTGATTTCAGGAATCAAATTGAATTAAAGCATTCATATATGAACATATATTCTTAATAATCCAACTCTTGGAGTATGTAAACCATGAAATTTGGATTCATAAATAGATAAAGCCTGAATAAACATAAAAAATCTATCCGTTTCTCTTCCGAACCTGGCAAAGAACGTCCATGGCACCTTGAGAACCACCCTCAGGTAACATTCTGACGCAGAATTTCTGTACACAACGCTTCACATCCTGCTGCTCCTCGATCTTCATGGCAGCGCTAGCGATCTTCGTGGCCGAGTCCGATTGTTCTGGAGGAAAACCCGTTATCCTTCCATAATCGTCGAACCCGGACCAGACCTTTCCGGACGTCTCCCTAGCCTCAGACGGCTCTACGTTCCCACCATCATAGGCATAAACCCCCTTATCCAACGCGTCATTTTCCCGCCCGAATCTCCGATCGTCGCCAAGCTGCGGGCGATCAGAGAAATCTAATCCAGGCCCTCCATGATTCTCTGAACTGCCATACAATCGGCTCAGATTGTCGTGAAGGGGTGAAGCATTATAAGGAGGATCAAGATTGGGGTAATTGGGGTAGGGTTGATGGACGGTTGGGGGAGGGTAGGGGGGATGATCGAAGGGATACGATTGAGGGAAGGGTTGTGGGGTGTTGTTGTTGTATTCGAATTGAGGGTTTCGAGTGCATGAAGGATCGGTGAGGTGTGGATAGGAAGGGTAAGAATAAGAAGAGTAATCGGTTGTGGTGACGGCGGTGGGATACGGTGGCGCAGTGGCGTAGGATGAAGGAAATTGGTAAGGAGCCGATGGAGGTGGTGGTGGTTGTTGTTGCTGGTGGTGGATGTAATTCCCAGAGGAGTAATCGGCGCCGCTGCCACCACCCATCCTTAGAGAGAGGGAGAGAGAGAGAGAGAGAGGGCGAGGCCGCGAGAGAGCAGACTTTTGAAAATGGAGAACCGACATTCCGTTGGGGAGATCTCTGAAATTGACGGGAAGTCTAAAAGGTGGGTGCAATTTACGTTAAGCTGAACATTTTGTGACAAATTAACGGATGACCACCTGGAAACTTCTAAACTTCTTATCTTGGTCGCTAAGAGTAATGCTACGGCGACCGCTTCGTGGTCACTCTCTCGGCTACCCACTATGCAGTAAATATATTAAACGATAAATAACAATAAAGAAAAAGGCTCTAAGAAGGTCTTTGATTACGAGGCCTGGGCTTACGGAATTGGAACCATAGGTTATGTTCTTTTTAACCGAACATACCCGGCTTTTTATTTGATTATAAAGGTAAGGTGAACTAAGGGGGCTGAACATATAGTAGCAGTCCTCGTAATCAAACACCGTCTGAATAACTTAAAGGCAAACCAAAACTAAACCTTATCTCATACTAAATGAGGTGGTTATATATAGATATGACTGGCTTTGAAACAGGTTTGATGGTTTCAAATGAAATTAAACCGGGATAGGAATCAACTGAAACTGGTGTCCCTGGATCACTTGGTTTGATTTTGGTTCTACCTTTCATAAAATCAAAATCGACTCAAAACTGTAATGTGTTATTCGAAATTGTTGGTTTCATGTTTATTCTATTTTTCTTAAATATTATAATTTTTTAATATTTTTTGTAATTTCCAAAAAAAATTAAGACTTAAATCAAAATCAATATGTATATATATATATATATATATATATATAGAGAGAGAGAGAGAGAGAGAGAGAGAGAGATGTTAATTGTTAGACTCTCATTTATGTTAATCTATGTACCGAAAGATATTATGCATTTACAACTAGTTTTACATATATAACAATATCATGTTCTATTTTATTGTTTTCTTCAGATATATTGTGTTGTATATAGAAAACACCTTCATATTATTTTCTTGTGCCACAATAGGGAGGACAAAGCCAAATGCAAGTATCTAGTTTCTCAAAGTGCTTAGCGAAGCTATATGTTTAGATGTCCGGTTCTGGTTAACTCAGAACTTGGAGCCGTAATCGAACCATTTGAGACAAGTTACGGTTCCAGAACCATTGGGTTCAGGATGGTTCAAGTTTCAGTTCGGAACCGATTGAAACTGGTAATTTTATTTCTAAAATTATAAGAAAATTACATAAAAGGAACAAAACCGTACCGGGCGATTCCAGTTTCACCGCTTTCGGATTCAGTCGGTTCTTGGCCCGATTCGAAAACAAGTAAAAAGCGAGCTTGAAGAGTTGTCCTTTTCTTGGAAATCAAGTCTCACCTCTCTACCTTCGCTGCTTCGAAGTTTATCGATTGCTTCCTACCCAAACAATTGGAGTTGGTAGAGGCTTCAGTTATCAATTTCAATAAAATCATCACCGACCTTCTACAAGTTGTTGTTATCTATATATATATATATATATATATATATATATATATATATATATATATATATATATATATATATATATATATATGTATTATGTATATGTATATGTATATATGTATATATATATATATATATGTATATGTATATATTACCGACCTTCTACAAGTTGTTGTTACCTTCTACAAGTTGTTGTTTTATATACATATATATATATATATACACACACACACACACACACACACACATATATATATATATATATACTCTTCTTGTTGGCATTTCATCTCTTTTTAGTATTACTAGGGGTGCAAGTGAGCTGAGCTGCTCAAGAACTACTTGAGCTGGACTTGATCTTTTTGAGCTCGCCAGTGGTGGGCTCGAGCACCTCACGAGCCTAATCAAGCTCCATAATATAAATATCAAAGTTATTTACTTTAAAAGGTTGGGTTAACCCACATTAATTTGAGCTAATTCACGCATGTTAAGTCTGAGCTCGATCTGGTTCAGTTCACGGAGCTCAATCTTGAACGGAGCTTAATCTAGTCAATCTTTGTTCACACCAAGCTGAAACGAGCCGAGTTTGACTCGGCTCAATTACACCTTTCTAAATAAATTGAAGTCGATCAATCTACCATTTTGAAATGCCATTATCAAATCCAGAGCTGAGCCTAATCTGGTCTACCATGACAAACCATATGTAGGTCCAATAGAAGATCCTAAGCAAATCCCAACATTATCTAAAAAAGTATATCTTTTAGAATGCTTCTAAATTGAAAATTTAATATCTTACCCCATATTTACATCCGATCTATGGTTACTATAAACTTTGGCAAAGCATATAAGTAAATGCACATAATAGTTTGATTTTGCCAGTCTTATCTACCAAAGAGGTGAATTAATGTATTAATTTGTTAATTAACCCTAGGGCTGGTAAACATGCCGAAGAACCGAACAAAACCGTGTTCAATTCGTTGAGCAGATCATTTTCTATACAAATTAATGTATTAATTTGTTAACAAACCTTGTTGAATTCGCTGATCAGTTGAACCGTGTCGAGCGAGAGGTTTCCTGAAATACCAAAATAGAACTATCCTTGTTTACCTGAAACCAAAAATTTAAAACAAATTGACCCTTTATTTACCTTTAATACCTTAATACAATCACCTTTGGGGCGTAGTTTAGGTGAAACACACACCCAAAAAAACGAGCGAGAGTCATTTAACAGGCTTTCATGAGCCAAACTGAGCTAAACATATCATATTCATGTGGCCCATATGGTTTAACGAACCCAATGTAAATAAGCTAGAGACGAGCCAAACCGAGTGGACTATGAAAGTACCTATTAACAGTCTTGAAGGGGGTCGGGTTCGGATCAAACCAGACTCATACAACTGAATGCAACACACCACATCATAGTATTGTCACTGGGTCGTGTCAAACAGCGAAAGGAAAATCCCTAGTGCGAACCATGAACGTACCTATTCCCTTTAGACATTTCTTCATTTGAAAGTCTTCGTTCAAATGGTGTTATTGAGGGTGTAGTGCCGTGTTTTGGGTCATGTTAGTGTCGTATCAAAAATAGATGAATCCAGACCCGACCTCATTGTGTCAAGTTTTACTTCGTTAGCAATTTACTGCATCGTGTTGTGTCCTTTAGTTTTTCTGTCAAAATAAGACCAACTTGAACACGACACAGACTTTCTATATTACGTAGGTCAATCTTGGTTCTCATCACAGTGCAAAATATGGCAGAAAATAAAGCCCACTCTCTCACACACACACACAGAGTTGGGAGAGGGGAGAGGTCAACATTAATAGTTTATTTGATTTTCAACTTAGGAAGTTAAATAAATGAAACTTCACCTCAAAGTTCCTCTGTCTCTCTCTCTCTCTCTAAACTAGTTGGACTAGTAGGTCGTGAGTTTGACACCCAGGGTGGATCGGCTTCCTCATCTCAATTCCAAAAAGATTTGTTGGACTAGCATGCTTCTCTCTCTCTCTCTCTCTCTCTCTCTCTCTCTCTCTCTCTCTCTCTCTCTCTCTCTCTCTCTCACACACACACACACACACACACTCTCTCTCTCTCTCTCTGAAGGAGCCTATACTAGCCGAACCAAGGCGATCTCTAGTTCTTCATGCTTGATGGATTTAGCTTTAACGAGTTGCTTCTGTTAGCATTCTTACTTTATGGAGCTGAACAAAAACGAGCTTAAGATTGGGCAAACTTAATTTACGTTGCTTGTGCGTTTACCATTGAGAAGACGCAAACTAGGCTCTTAAATGGTTTTTTGAAAACGATAGATAGTTGATGCACCGGCCAAATGATACCTCAACTCTTTAAATACATTGTTCGTTGTCAGCAATACTTTTCAAACCAAGGTTTCAAGCGTCACTCAAGCACCTGCAAGACTTCCGGTGCACTTTCTATCATTTTCTCCTTGGCTTCCTCTTCTGTCACCATTGCATTCAATCTCTGTCTCCTATAGCGAAAAAAGAAAAGAGTCGAAAGATTACTTGAAATCCATGTAGCTAATTGCGGATGCCATCCAAAAATGGACGAAAGATCGACGTTAATGATGATGAATCCATGTAGCTGACCTCACTTACTACGGGATATGACTTGGTCTTGCTGTCAGCATCCTCACTGTTTCCTTCCGTTTTCATGGCATCTCCATTCAACTTGTTCATAAAAGTAGATATGGAACACTCACTATTTACTTATCTACTTATCTGTTACCAAATCCTTTCTCTTAAATTTGAAAAGATAGCCGGCCTGGGGTTCGAGCCACATGAGGAAGGCCATAAGTTACACCCGGAGTGTGCATTTGGCTTCGGCCTCCCTAAAGTACCACCAAAGAAAAACTTAAAGATAGTTTTGACATGTATGGTTTGACATTTTCAACATCATACACGACAATGGGTAAAGAGGTTAGTCCTGCTACATTGTCGCCCGAATGTAGTGAATAAATTGCAGAGGGTCTTCGTATTTTCAACATGAACGGATGTGGGGGTAAGAAAACTAGTCCTAAAAAATAAGATCCGTATTTGTTCTTAGAATATTAGAACATTGTCCAGTAAGCTAATAGAGGTGGTAGATACTATGATTCAAAAAAAGATTTATATCCTATATTTACAAGAGACAATGTGGGTTAAAGAAAAAGCAAAGGAGATTAAGGATACATGTTTTAAATTATGGTACTCTGGAAAGGAAATCATGACATTGAAATTAGTGTTAGGAATAGAGGTTCTGACTATAGTTTGTGCTTGCGCACCCCAAGTAAAACTAGAAGATAATATAAAGACAATTTTTTGGGAGAAGTTAGATAAGGTGATTCAAAGAATTCCACAAAGAGAGATAATTTATTTAAGAGGAGACTTCAATGAACATGTCAGTAAAGAGACATTATGATATCAAAGTATTCATGGAAACTATGGGTTTAGAATATAAATGAGGAAGGTAGGGAGATTTTAAATTTTACTATTGTATTTGATCTTTTTATAGTCAATACAATCTTAAAACAACAAGATGAACATTTAATTACTTATAAGAGTGGCTTATCACAAACACAAATTGATTATTTTATTTGTAGAAAAAAAGATAGATCATGTTGTAAAAATTGCAAGGTAATTCCAAGAAAAAGTTTAACCACCCAACGTTGACTTTTAGTTAAGGATTTATAGGTAAAAAAGTGAACAAAGAAGAAAAGAGTGCATCGAGCTATTCAGAGTAATAGTAGAATCTCAAAAGTCCTTCAATGCTTGAAATTATGTTGGTATATTTTGTGATATGTGGAATAATATGACTATACATATTAGGAAAGTGACGAAAGATGTGTTAGGTGAATCTAAGAGAGGTGTACCGGCACAAAAACAAGTTTGGTGGTAGAGTGAAGTGATGCAAGATAAAATCAAAGCAAAGAGGGCATGCTACAAATTACATTATGTTAAGAAGACTAGTGAAACTTTAGAGGTTTATAAGAAAGCAAAGAAACAAGCGAAAAAGGTTGTCAGTGAAATAAAAGCTAAAATTTGGAAGATTTATATAAAAAGCTCAACTAAAAAGAGGGTGAAAGAGATATTTTTAAGATAGTTAGGGCTAGAGATAAGAAAAATAAGATCTTAATTTTGTTAGATGCATCAAAGACGAGGATGAGAACATTTTAGTGACAAATGATGATATAAAAAATAGATTAAATTTTTTATTTATATAAGATTTTTAATAAAAATAAAGATGTTAGTATTAGCTTAGGAGATTTAGCCAAATTAGAAAATTATATAAACCATAATTTCTGCTGACGTATTTAAAAGAATGAAGTCAACGAGGTTCTTAAATACATAAAGGTTGGTAAATTTATAGGACCAAATAATATTCCTATAGAAGTTTGGAAAATCCTATGAGAGACAGGAATTATTTGATTTATAGGACTATTTAATGAAATATGGAGAAACCAAAAGATACGTGAGGAATGAAGAGCTAGTACACTTATACTCATATACAAGAACAAAGGAGACATTCATAATTGTATGAATTATCAAGATATCAAGTTAATGAGTCATACTATGAAATTATGAGAAAGAATTATCGAACGTAGATTAAGACAAGTATTGAGTACAATAGAGAACCAATTTGAATTCATGCTACACATATCTACTATTGAAGTGATTCATCTTTTGAGACGTATTATTGAATATTTTAGAGCAAAAAAGAAAGACCTTCAAATGATATTTATTGACGTAGAAAAACTTACAATAGGATACCAAGGGATGTTATTTAGAGAACCTTAAAAAAAAGATGTAGCCCATTGACATACATAAACCTTATAAGAGACATGTACTATAGTGCAAAAACATGTGTAAGGACTCATGAAAGAATGACAAACTTCTTTGAAGTTAATATTGGGTTACATCAAGGATCAACTTTAAGTCCATACTTTTTTATAATGGTGATTGATGAGTTAACAAAACATATTTAAGATGAAGTACCTTGGTGTATATTATTTACATATAACAATGGAAGAGTCTAAGAAAAAAGTTAATAGAAAATTGGAACTATGGAGAGAAACATTAGAAAGTAAAGGCTTCCTTAATAGGACAAAGACATAATATATGTAATGTAAGTTTGATCATTTGGTTACCTCAAATAACATAGAAATCAAAATTGGCAAACATTGCATCTCAAAAGAAAGTTTTAAATACCTAGGGTCAATTTATCAGAGTTATGGAAGAATTGATGGAGATGTTATGCATATAATTAATGAAGGTTGGTTAAAATAGAGAGTTATGACAAGAAAATACTATTAAAGTTAGAAGGTAAATATTATAGAGAAATTATTATACCTGTCATGTTTTATGGTTCTGAGTGTTGGGTAGTTAATCATCAGCATGTACAAAAGATGTTTGTGGCAGAAATGAAGATGTTGAGATAGATGAGTGGTCATATAAGAAAAGACCATATACATAATGAGGTTATTATAAATAAATTGAGAGTAGCACTAATAGAGGATAAAATGAGAGAATATTGTTTAAGATGGTTTGGACATATAGAAAGAAGATAAAAAATACAAGAATTTAGTTCAAGCTTTTTCCACCCTCTTTTCATCAATATTGTACTCCTATAATATATGAAGGATTGCGGTTTGTTCCTTCATCAAAGTACCTCTCTCTACCTATACACACACACACACACACACACACATATATATATATATATATAAAGAGAGAAAGTGATTGTTTCTTATCCACTATTGATGTTGTTCACTCATGTTTTACTATTATTTTGGATATAAGTATAATAATATTGTTTTACATACTTTTCCAAAGGTTCTTAAAACTTTTAAAAGTATATTCATACCACTGAAAAACAATAGATGAGTATATCAATAGTGGATATGATTTGATTTTCCTATATATATATTCTTAAAATGTTTGAATTTTTTAATGCTTCATTACCACGCTGAAGAAAAATGCTATCCACATTCATGCCAAAACATAACTTTTATGAACAACTTATTGTGACATTTTTTATTCAGATAACAATTAGAGTAAGGTTAGGAAAAAAACAAGTCTTTTCGTGACAAAAAGATCTATTTTGCATATTCGTCACGTAAAGGATCTGTCTACTAGCGCATAAAAATACTTTTAGCAGACTTGGCCCCCCAGTTTCTTGACATAGCTTGCCACCTCCTATCAGACCCTTTGATCTCGGCAGCCGATATCGATCCGCTCCCACCGACATTGCTTATCAGAACAAGCTCAAAGTATGTCCTTCCATTGATTATAAACCTCACTCCCCCTCTCTTTATGCATGAGACCCTCAATATCATCCAAACCAACTCGTTAGAAGATAGAAATTTGATCCTTCGCAAATCCCAATAGTCCCCAAGAAAATCTGTTGCTTTTAGTAACTCTTATGTTCATTAAATTCGTGTACTAAGCCAGTTGTCATCAAGGAAATCCAATTTCAATGATTATCAACGAATCAAGTCATGTGCACAATCGACGTACTAGCCAGTTCACTGCAAAGGTTAATTAGCAATCATGTTTAGTAAACAATTCTTGTGAGATGCCTTTTGTTAAGGGATTAACTAACATATCAGTAGTTAGCATATAACATATAGTTATTTCATTTCTTTTAATCATATCATGAACATAATGATATTTAACCATTATATGCTTGCTTCGTAAGCTATCAGGTTCACTCTTAATAAGATTAATGTTACATTGTTGTCATAATAAATATCAATTGACTCGTTGGTTATATCCAACTTCATATCACATATGAAGTGGCTTATCCAAATGGCACTAGTAGCAGGCATATTGTAAGCAACATACTCAGCCTCTTGTATATTCAGCGCTACATAACTTTGTTTCTTGCATGCCCAAGAAATTGTACTACCTCAATAGCCTGCTGATACGTCTCAACATAATTTATCCCTTCTTTTGTAAAAAACCTTTTGCAACCAACCTTTCTTTAAACTTGTTGATTGTTCTATTGACCTTATATTTCTTTTTCATAACCCATTTACAACCTATGGCTTTTCTTTCTCTTGGTAAATCAGCCAACTCCCAGACTTGGTTTTTCTCAATGGATTTAATTTCTTCATTCGCTGATTCAGATGAGTCAATAGTCTGCTGATATGTCAAGTTATCAGTTAGCTCATCTAAATCTACTGAATTACACACTTCATCCATAAAGTAAGTGTGATAATCTTTCAAGTAAGATGGTGTGACCCTAGGTCTTTTATGTATACATAAAGTTTTGGTTTGTTCATGAAGCTCATATATGGGTTCAAATGATTATTAATCTAAATCTATTAGATCATCAACATACTCATCATTATAGGAAAGTTGAAACCAATAGTTCAGAACTTTGAGTTCTGGTTTACCCAAAACTGATCATGTCTATATAGCTTACCTGGTTAAGGCGTCTCACTCACAACCTTTAAGTTGTGAGTTCAATACCTAGATTGCATGTCCCAAACCTTGGCCTTAGTTTGTGAGAAGAAAAGAAGAAGAAAAATATTACAACTAAAACTCGGTTTAATTATCCAAATATATATACAGGACTCGATCCACAACCGCTTGTAAGTTTTATGTGATAATCGTCGTTGGTGAGCTCTCGCCGTTGGCTTGGCCAGGTCGTCGCCTCTGGCCATCTAGGCTCTCGCCTATTGCCATCTAGGATTTGCCTCTGACTGTCTAGGCTCTGTCTCTATTATTCTTTGGTTTCAGTACAGAGGGAGAGAAACCAAAAGAGGAAACAAAAAGGAGGTCGCCAACAGTTCTTTTTCGCTCGTCTGGCCTTTTCTTTTTTTTCTTTCTCTTTAACTGATCTTTATGGTGTTTAGGTTGTGTGTTTGCTTTCAAGCATGCGATCTGCCTAAGGCTACCTTCCAAAAGTGGCTTTCGATTGTCTCGGCATTCCTTCTCCCTTTCTCCTTGTTATATATTTTTTTAACGACAATACTTACAAGAGTTAATTTTTCTAGTTTCAACAAAATGTTGTCTCATATTTTCTTTTTACATAACAAGTGTACCTGTTGGAGTTACTGAAGTGCTTCAACCCGACTCTGATACTAGATGTTAGGCAATCACTCAGTTTGTCGGAGCCGTCAGTGATGTTGGGCTCTAGTTATAGTTTGCAGAAGCCGATTGTCAGATCTCTGCCTTTGTTTTTCGATTCTTTTCTGTATCTCTTGTGATATGTATTTCGTTTACTTACGTAATCTGTAGTTCCAAGTCTCCTCTATATTCCTATAAATAAATGAGAGAGAAGAGAGTAGAGGAGAAAGATGTGTTCTAGGTTACCCGCAGAGGGTTTTATCATAAGATTGTATCGTGTATGTATCTTTTCTGTATGATTCTTTTGTATTTATACATTACTTTTTCTATCTTTCTAGTTTTTCTCTCTCGGCTTTTCTTTTTAACAGCCATTTCATTTTATCCGGAAAATGCATGTAACTTTTTCAAAACAAAAATGGTTTTTACTAACGTTTATATTTTAAAAAATACAACTCATCAAATCTAAGAAGACCCTTCGTGCATTTCATGGTTGTTGTTAGTAATGGGGTCGATAGTTGTCACCCACTACTTACACTAAAAAGATCAGAACCATCCATGTCTAGGCATGACTTACCTTTCTCTATCTAGACGTGTCAGACTGAACTGGGAACCGATTAAACTGGACCCAGGCAATAACCAAACTCGGAGATCTTGGGTTCCGTTACAGTTCCTCCTCCTATGAGGGCGGAACCATGCGAGAAACGGCAGTTCAACCTGTCGGTTTGGCCCCTTCTTATATTCTTCTTCACTATTTTGATTTTTGGATATTTTTTTCTGGTTTTACTTGGTTTTTTGTTCGAAGTGGAACCAGAACCAGACCGGTTCAGTTCTAATTCTTGGGTTTGGGCAAACGGGACATGTCTACCTCTACCCATCTGCTCCTTCTTGCTGATCAAAGGTTTTTTTTCCTTTCATAGAGAACAGAAAGTTGTATTGGTAGCTGGAACAGACAGCAGAAATAAAAGCTCCATACGCAGAAAGATTAGAGAACTAGAAGCCGCTTTGTTGGTTCAGTCAAAAGCTAATTAACTGTGTATCTTTACTGAACCTCGAGGCAAGTCCATACTGATCATTAATTAGGAGATATTGCAATATCAATATGATGTTTGCAGACCATCTTACTATATTGACAAATGCCTGATGTAATTATTCTCATTGCTCAACATAAACTGGACAACCTCATTCTTCAAACAGTGTAAACACAAAGAAACTAAAGAACCAGTTGATTCCATCCCTCAAGGAATGCAGAGTTCTTCACATGAAAGCATTAAAAAACTGATTTTCTTTGCCATCTGCGTGTGCTACAGACAACAAGTTTAGCAGGAGGAATATATTCTACCTTGTTATGCAAATTTTAATTATGAAAGGTACATCTATTTGACAGAGAGGAAGCTTTCTCTTTACTGACATCTAATACCAGGAATATGGAGAACCTTTGATTCTTCAATTTACCCCCAAACATCAACAAGTTTCATTTTCATGGTTTCCTAACTGAGATCCAACGATATACTTTTCGGAACGAGAAAGAACTGCTGGTAATGTATACTGGAACTCATTAGAGTTCGAGAAGGGAAGAACTTGTATCAGTATCTCCGTTTCAGTTCAAACATGGGTTTGATGCTTAATGTTATCTTGTGTCAGCGGATCCCAGCCGAGTGATGAAGATTTGAAGGTGGCTCGACGTGAAACTCAATGGTGGCAACAGATCTTCGACCTGTTCAGCAAACGTCCCAAACTGCTGCGGTCCGGCCTCGATTTTCTGGCAAGGCAGCGTCGTCTTCACGCAGTTTGTCTCCCTCATGGGCTGGCTAAGACTTGTTCACCAGCAGACACTCTTAACTTACACACACGGGGTTTAGAGAAGGGAAGAAGAAGCTGTATGTTGAATATTGTATTGAGCTTAGTTTAGTAATAGGGCTAGCAATTTTCCATATTGGCTTGGATTGGGTTGACCTGCTTTGTCATGAACATGAAATGACATGGCAGGCACACAAACCCGAAATTACAAAGCCTCCAGCAGTGTAATTAACACACAAAACCCGAAAACTTGACATGAACACAAGATTTTTCAAATGCACAAGATCATCTTTTCAAATCCAAACCAGTGTGTTTCTAATAAATTGGGCATTGCAAAAGCATCTATAAGGTCTCCACTTAATATTTCTAAGGATTCTAGCTATGGAGCAACCATGCTCTACACACACATAGAGAGAGAGAGAGAAAGAGCTAACAAAGATTATATATCTTTATTATGGAGCAACCATGCTCTACAATTGTAAGATATGCAGCTAAGACTACATATGAAGCTCTATGAATTTAACAACAATATATGAAGTTGCAGAGCTCAAGCTATACCACACCCAGGTTTGGTTCATCAGGCAGGTTTTGCTTCAACCCGAGCCGCTTGAATTGCATGTCAGAAGATACGATACTTGTGTTTTTTCTTTG
Organism: Brasenia schreberi; assembly: GCA_036023115.1. Lineage (NCBI taxonomy): Eukaryota > Viridiplantae > Streptophyta > Magnoliopsida > Nymphaeales > Cabombaceae > Brasenia > Brasenia schreberi. The sequence continues at coordinate 6,572,843 of JAYKKT010000091.1, forward strand.
ATGAATTGAAACACAAAGGGACACAACTCGAGCCAGTGGGGGATCTATATTGAGTCGAGGGTGGTGGTCACTCCACCTGAAATTCAGAAAACCAATGAAAAAGTTATAGGAGACAATTAAATCTATTCTTAGTCATTATAGTAGAAAAGCATATGAAGGCGTCTCAAACAAAGTTTGAAGGGTGCAATAGCTCACATGGTTAAGGTCATGAGTTCGCTACCCGGGGTGGCCCAAGGCTTACTTGGCAGTCGCTCTGACGTCCTTCTACTGGTGGGGAGTTCGACTCTAGGTGGGGTGCATGTGTGTATATTAGGCTTCGGCCTCCCTTTGTATCAAAGAAAAAAAATATTGGGAGAGGTGTGTTGATGGTTCCAACTGATTCTGATGACATTCTTGATGAACCTTAAAATGTGCATATTTTGATAGTTGTGAGATTGGATCAGCAAGTGTGCTTCCTAGGGGAACTACTCTTTTATAAGCAGTACAGGCAGTACTTGGTTGTGTGTATATATGTATATGTATATATGTGTATATATATATGCGCGTATATCTGTATCTATACATATACATGGACTGCCTCTCTTGAATTTCACCCAACTGAATTTTGTCTGGCCACAAAAATTTTGGAAAAATTTCATTAGAATACCATGTGATTTTTTAATCAAACAAGGACTTAGGTTTTGTGACGTAAAAAGTAATGTTGTTAGCTACAAGGTCTTTATTTGATTAAGAATGAAAATCTCATGGCTTTAATTGATTAATGGTGAAAATCTCGTATTCTTTTTCCTTTTAAAATGTTGTGAAAATTTCCAAATCGCAGAATTTGAAAAATATCATGTGGAATAAGGCCCAAAATTTTCTGCTCCCCCGTTTGCAGGCGCTGCATCTTATTCAGACGTTATGAGATCACTGATAATTGTCACACATCTGTGTGTGTGTGTGTGCATGCGTGCATGCTCGCTCCCTCATGCTATAATCGTTGAGAATCAACCCATCGTATAATATGTAAAATGAACTTCATCCTCTGGATGTTCATGGCTTTATAAAATGGGGAACGATATTTGTTATTGGCATAATTTCATATATACTTCTGTATCTTTTTAATAGCCCCTTGGTTGATACATTGGCTCTCATTTAGCATTGTCCGTCAAGACTGCAAATTGTCCATTGTATGGCTGCTATATAGTCTGCTAAGTCCATTATATGCTCTTAAAGTCCACCATATCATCACTGTTACATTCATTTACTAGAAATAATACAAATCATTAAACTTTTGTGTATTCTAAGTAGTATAATTATTTAACATGCACTTTATAATATGAAATAAGATTAACCATGTGATGTGATGTATATTTTAATTTGTTAATATATAAAACAGGTATACTTAATTTTATGGTGGATTCTATGATAAATATTGTAGTTGTAGTTATATAACTCACATCATGTTTGTCTTACATTACGTGAAATCTTAAATGATCATATAGTTTCCAAGATTTTAGTTCACGGTGTATATTTTCCTATTACTTTATTCCCATTATATACTGCATATCATTGTCATATGTATGCTTGTAATATGTTTTAAAAAATTTATTTTGTTCCGCATTTTTTATTTTATGAAATTTGTTATGTATAAGCTTGTAATTGTATATTTTTAATACACGGTGTACCACTAAATCCGTTATACTGCTGCTAAACCTATATTAAGGTCACAAACATTAACTGCCCTCTATCTGCTTTTTGTTTTTCGGTTACGAGAAGAGGCTGAAGCCTAATACATACATCCTCTGAGAGTCGAACTCCCCACCAGAAGCAATGGCATTAGAGCGCCCTGTTGTTGAGCTCACGTTGTATATAAAATCATCGAGAAACAAATTCATTATTTAGACACATAAACACAACCACGTCATTCCAAAGTGGTTCAGTATTATTTTCAAAGGACACTACTTATTGATCAAGATTGTGGCTTAGTGTTCACACCTCGGGGTATCGAACTCATGACCTTCAAGTTGTGAGCTCTCATTATTCCGACTGTCAGAACATACGATAACTTATTCCGGCTGTTTCGAACAGTCGGTCGCTTTCTGCCAACAGTCGGAATAAACCCATTTCCTACCAGTGATGGAATCAATATGAATTTGAGTTTTCATTACCGCCTGAGTGATTCAAATCTTTCGTCTGATAGTTACCATCTTTACCTTAGCGCCTTCATTCAGTAAGTAATTAACTTCATAAACAGTAAATTATTCACGCTTTTCAAACTAAACGTAAAGAAACTTCTCAAAATAGTTCATCTTGATCGTACTAAACTATTGAAACATCATCTTTTTCTATTTTCGCTCTCTTCACGCATGCCTCGTTATAATACACTGGGAATTTCAACAGTAAAGTTCTAGTTTGTGTTCAGCACAAAGAGCAATCAGTTCACCTCGTTTCGGGCTCGACTCACTAAGTGAACAACATGAGTTGCATACCAGAGGAGTTTGGTATCATCTCCAAGCTCATGAACTCCACTCTGGTAATGCGAAGATTCATCGCCGAAAGCCAAAACAAGAACCAAGCCTTCTCCCACAGGGAGAGATTCATCTATTGTAATGCTAATGTGAAAATTTTTGCTTACAAGGGAAGATTGATGCCTTACGCAACTTACACACGCATGCACACCCTGAGAATCGAACATAGAACCTGTGTCATGGGAGTCAGAGAGCCCTGCCAGATGAGCTATGCATGCAATATTAAGAGGAACTTAATGGTACGAGAAAACTGTATAATTGAAGATCGAAAAAATGGATCATTATAGTTACTGTTCCTTTAGGAAGTTCACAAAATATACAATTCTCCACTTGAGAAACATTATCATAACATATAAAGGAATATAGTAATTTGTTGAATAAAATGATTCATTTTTCATTTAGTTCAGAATGTGGTCAAACCTGCCATTAAAGTTGACATTGTATATTTCTCTACTTTGTAGATGGTTTTATTAGCAACTCCCACCATCTTTCCCTTGTGAGCTCAAACAGGAGAGACCCTTGTCTCAAAGTTGGTGTACTTTTGAAGGCATAAAGAGCATCTACTGCTTTGCGTAAAGAGTCGGGTTAGGTGAACCAATGCGCACCCAGATGGGCATAGATTGGGACTGTATTGAGTGCATTTATGTGTAAATAAGACTGCTCGGGTTAGGTTAGCATTCAAGTGGCTCATTCGTACGTTTTGTCGAATGAATGCTCCACTTACCTGACGTGATTGATCCAATCTAACCACCCTTTTCTAAACGATTGAACTCAATTCAGTTTAGTGAATATCACTTTCCTGCGTACAATATTCTCTTCACCAATTGTTCACGATCGACCTCCTCATTTTGCTCTTTATATAAACACTGGAGTCCATCCTAGCTCTTCGTCTCGATTTTAGAGAGAGAAGCTCCATCCAAGCTCTTTACTTAATCTTAGAGAGAGAAGTTCAATTCTAGCTCTTCATCTCAACCTTAGAGAGAGTGAGAACCTCATTGCTTCATCTCTGAATCTGTGGGAGATAGATAGAGAGAGAGCCATGGGAAAGGTTGCATTGGTCGCTTCACTAGTCACCTTGTTGGCTATGGTTTCTCTGGCGGCAGGTACACTGAGTTTGGATTACTATGATAAATCGTGTCCTGAAGTGGATGCCATTGTGTCGAAGACAGTCTCTGCTGCGGCGAAGCGCGACAACACTGCCCCAGCTGCACTGCTTCGCATGCATTTCCACGACTGTTTCATCAGGGTCTCTCTCTCTCTCTCACTTCAGTTCATGCCTGGCTTGTTCGTGTTCCGTTTATTAAACTATATAAGTTCAATACAAAGATGGCATGTCGAACACGGTTCAGCGCGTGAAAGCTGGTTAAATAGTATTTTAAAAATCTATACTAACCATACCCTCTAATGATCGTATCGGATGGCCGTGAGACCCTGACCGGACTCCACCCAAATGGATTCCGGTTTGGGTATGGGGACAAGATGCTCCATCCGTATCCGACCCTGTAAAAACCCTGACCCGTACCCAAAACACACACACATCATTGGCTCGTTTACTAGCCATATATATATATATATATATACATGTATATATGGATGTGGGTGTGGGTGTCTATATTATTTGGTTTGTATGATTTATTTGGACTATGAACGTGCAGGGTTGTGATGGATCTGTGCTGTTGAATTCTAGCAAGACAAACAAAGCAGAGAAAGACGGTGTTCCCAACATGTCTTTGCATGCTTTCTATGTGATTGACGCTGCCAAGGAAGAGTTAGAGGCTACCTGCCCTGGTGTTGTTTCCTGTGCTGACATTCTTGCTCTCGCTGCCAGGGATGCTGTGGCTCTCGTAAGCACTATCACCAACTTAAGGAGATCATATCATCAAACTAGGAATGATTTTTCCCAAGGCTCTTTAGCAGAATGAACGGTAGTTTTAATGGCTTCAGCAATAGAGTTCATGGCATTCGTTATTCTAATATGATCTTACTATTCAAAAAACTTCACCAGAATTTCACTATATACTCTGGCTTTATCTCAACAATTTTAGTGAAGTTGCCGCTTACGGGTAAGTTTTTGACACGAACAAAAAACCCTACCTGGAAAAACCGTGTCGGGGTCAGGGTTTACGCACCCGGGTCGTGCCCGGATCATTCCAAAGTGACAGAACAAAAAATTGGGTCAGGTTCAGGCCTCAAACCCAACCCCAACCCGACAGAAAAAGCGTGTCTGTGTGTATAATACATGATTCATATGATAGATAAATGTATATATACATACATAATTAATAGTGTATCAAATAGGCATAATACATATAAATAGAATATATATAAAACATAATTCATATACATATAGTTTGAATGTATACGTATGAATTAGTCGTCCGGATCCTACCTGGGTTGCATCCAGGTTTGGAAATGGACCGAAATAAAGAAACGGGTGGGGTCTGGGTCAACCTGATTTTGGCAGGGACCCAAAGTGACCACATTTGCCACCTCTACTTATAGAGCAGTTTAGTATAACAACTGGAAAGCAGTTGGATGATGTCAATATTCTTCTGAATTTCTATTTCAGTCTGGAGGACCAAGCTGGGAGGTACCCAAAGGAAGGAAGGATGGCAGAATTTCAAGAGCCAGTGAAACCAATTTGCTACCGGTTCCTAACTCAAATTTCTCTGGATTGATACAGAACTTTGCTCAAAGGGGGCTCTCACTTCATGATTTAGTGGCACTCTCAGGTAACTCTTTTATCATATCATTCTTCAAAGAAGATTTTAGTTGACCGCTTACCAGCTTTGCAAGTCCTTACTCAAGAGAAAGGAAGTCCTGCAGCAGCAAGACAAAGTAGTATTGCAGAGAGTTCAATCAATTAATTGAAGCTCTCAATCGGTTCTTAATGAAAAGAAGGTGGTTTTCTGTAGATACTAAACAGTAATCTTTCTGATTAACTAGAAATTTTGTGGTTAATTCAGGTGGGCACACACTTGGCTTCTCTCACTGCTCATCATTCCAGAACAGAATCCACAACTTCAACAAAAGCCATGATGTGGATCCAACCTTAGAATCATCTTTTGCTCTGAATTTGAAGAAGACTTGCCCCATTCGCAACAAGATCAGGACTGCTGGATCCACCATGGATCCGACCGCGACCGGCTTCGACAATCTGTACTACAAGCTTGTGCTGCAGGGAAAGAGCCTCTTCTCTTCTGACCAATCCTTGCTCACAAACAAGCAAAGCAAAGCCCTTGTGCACAAGTTTGCAGCCTCCCAAAAGGCATTTGAAAAGGCATTTGTGAAATCCATGCTTAAGATGAGCGGCCTAGCTGGGGAAGGTGAAGTGAGATTGGATTGTAAGTTTGTGAGGTGAAAAAGTTTCTCTTTCTATGGGTTTTTGTTGTCAGTTGTCACCCTCTGCTGTTAAAGTCTTCTGCTGGTTTATTTGTTGTGTGTGTCCATCTTGTGCCAGTCATTCTCTATCTGTTCTGTTGTTTGAGTGAAAAATGCACTCTTTGAAGAATGAAGAATGGCACGAGGTCTACATGAATTCTTGGTTGCCATGGAGCTCGACTTGAGCCATGTTAACATTTAACTCCACAAAATAACTCGTACTTTATTGTTTCTAAGAAGGAGGCCTCTTTTAAAGTGTTCGTAGCTAATGAAAGTGGGAAGAATGAAACAGTCGATGGAGATCATTGGAATCTGTGCACACTCCTTATGAACTCGGTGAACCATGAAAACAGAGAAATAATGGAAGTCAATTAATTAACCAAGAAAATAATGGATCACCTGAACCGATCCATCAAAAGTTAGACGTAGTTCATGCAACTATTTATCATAAAAAAATAAATTATATTTCATTCTGATCTATGACCGAATAGATGGCTGCACATCAGGCATCAAGTTGTACAGACGTCTGAGAATCCATCTATGTTCTTGGTGATAATCTCGTACTTATATATATATGTGTGTGTGTGCGTGCACGTTTTTGTGTTTACAAAACGGCGATGTAATTTAAGCAAAACGCCAAACATCGAACGGTGTTTCATTTCCTTAACATAAGGCAGTACCCTACGAATGTAAGACAAATTATGACAGGCATCTTCCTTTAAATTCCGAGTATATGATCTTATTGGGTACGAATTAGTGGTGTGTTGAATTCAAATGAGAAATGTATCTACAAGAACGAGCATTTCATCTAACAACTATTTATAGATGAATGACTAATATTTCACATATTACACCTGACTGCCCTCTTTTGGAGAGTATGCTTGGAGGACACCCTTTGTCCCCAAACCAGCAAGGGCGTGGCATGTATGAAGACAAGAATCAAAACATTTCATAGTTTGCTGAGATAAAATACACAGACAACACTGCATAAACATGTGGTTTTGATATGATACTCAGACTTGCTCTGCTGTGTTGACTAAGCTTGGCCGAGGTACCTTGTGACACATTATGACTCACCTACTTAGCACAAAAACCAGTGGGCCTGGACCTTGTTGGGAGTTTCTAGTTACTAATACTAAGACCTTTTACAATATTAAACATTTGAATTGTTCTAGCTTAAGGATTAATAACACTTAAATTAGCTTATACAAAAAATGCAAATAAAATGCTGCATATGTAAAAGAAATTTATTTGTAGCTTTCCAAAATTATTATTATAGACTTAGAATTTTTTTGTGGAAAGAAGTATCTGAACTTTGTCTAAAATATTCTTTTGTATTTCTAAGATCTTGTTTGGACAACACCAAAATCATGATTAAGAATAATAGCAGCATTTGCGACATTGGGAATCATGCCAATTGAAATTTTAGAGAGAGAGAGAGAGAGAAGATCATGTGGGAACCGGGTATAGCAAAGAGCCGATTACGTGTGGCTAGGATCCGAATCGGAAGGCGGTTCGGGTCTGAAGAACCGTGTAGGAGCAGGTCAGTCAATTTCACTACAACAACAATAACTAAGCCTTTTCGCATACTAGACAGTCAATTTCACTACAGTAATGGATAATCACTTTAATTCACAAAAGAGACATGGTGGTCATTTTCTGACTATATAAAGCTAGAAAACTTTGAACCCTCTCTCTCTCTCTACGCCAAACGACGAAAGTTCAAGAGCCGAGTTCGTCGAAATCACCGAAAAAAAATCACGAATTCGGGCAGCTGCGTAGCTCGAGGGTAGCTTGGATTACCTTTTCTCCTCGTGGTTTCTGATTATGTCTGAGCTGGTTGATCAGTTTCCTTCACTCTGCAGGTGATTCTTCAGCCCCCCTCTCTTCTTTCTGCCCATATTTGGTGTTCCGTATGACCGACGCATTTCGTTTCCATCTGACATTCTCTTTTTTGCGTGCGGATTTATTGGTCTACCGAGCGTTCTTTTCACGTTCGGTTTGGTAGTCGCTTTTCATTGTTTTCTCTTATTATTATGCTCCTTTTCATTTTTATGGTCCCTTTTTGGAATAATTGATTGTTTCTTTGAAGATGGCGAGATGATATGGTTGTTGTTGGTTGTCTTAATATGTATTTTGGTTTATTTATATCATGTTCTGTTTTAACTTGTGTTGCCGTTAGCGTTTCTCCGTGGCAGAGAATGGTTGCCCTTTGTATATACGTTTAGGATTTCTTGTAGTTTCAGGTGCTAACTTTCACATTTCGTTTAATTTGACGTGAATTTGATTCTTTCCACGCTTCTTTCTCTCTGTTGCTTTCTATCCATCATACGTCCTTCGATTTTCTTTGCAATGTTGGATGCTGCTTGTTCGGTTGATAATGGATTTCTTCAATTTATTTTTGTTTTTCCGTCCCAATATCCTCCTACAAACTTGAAGGTTGGAGAAACACTTGCTCTCGCTGGAAACCCTGATTTTCTCAACTTCGAATTCAATGAATTGCCATTCGCGTTATGTGGTTGCCCTGATTCTCTCAACTTCGAATTTAATGAATTGCCATTTGTGTTATGTGTTGTCTTATTTGAAGAGTCTAGTTTCTTGATTGATTAAGGAATGACCATGGTTCTCTCTGTGTGGGTAACACCTTCAGCTAATGTGGATGGCCATTGAACGGGTACATTTTCTGACGAGGAGATCACGCTGCCTTCCATGCTTTTCAGAGGAGGCAGTTGCTGTCCAATTTTTCTCTATTTAATGCACACCCAGCTTCACATAATCAATTTACACATTGCTGAAAATGCTCTGCTTGTGTTGACTTGGCATACTTGTGAATGTGATTGGTGCTGATTTAAGAATATTGGGATAGCAATGCATGGGTTCTGTGAAAATTGTTAGTCTAATCCTTGTTGGTGTGCTAGCATGCTGATGTTTTCTTTTCTGTGAAATTTCAGATGGGCAATGAGCATCACGCAACAGATTCCAGCATGTATGGGGTTGTTGAGAGCAGCCTAGAACACCCCACGTGTGTAATGAACAACCATTCTTCTAAAACAGAAAGGGATGAGCACCAGGAGCAAAAAAATGAGCAGGTGGTGCCACAAAGACCAAACAAGGAGGTTCACGTTTATAGGGAAGATGTCATAAGGTCTGCCAGGAAAGAGGGATTGATTGGCATGGTGATGGAAGTTGGTGGAGATCCGGAGTCAGATAGCAGTGACAGTGAAGATGGTGGTGATAGTGAGGATTCCCTTTCTAATGGTCAAGTTAGGGTTATATGGGCCGACCATACTGAAACCAAAGATAATGCTGATGATATTGTGGTTGTCGACAGGGCATTTTTGCATGGGGATGTTGTTGCAGCTGCTTCTGATCCAACTGGACAAACAGGAACTGTGGTGGATGTGGACATCAGGGTTGATTTGCTATCTGCCAATGGAGAAATGATAAAGGATATCTCATCGAGAGAATTGCTGCGCATTAGGGATTTCACCTTAGGTGATTATGTGCTTAATGGACCTTGGCTAGGCAAAGTTGATGAAGTTCTGGATAATGTGGCTGTAATGTTTGATGATGGCTCTGTTTGTAAGGTGATTAAGGCTGACCCTATGCGGCTTTCACCAGTATCAACAAGTCTTCTTGACGATGCACATTTCCCGTACTATCCAGGACAGAGAGTGAAGGCTTCCTCTTCATCAGTGTTCAAAAATTCTAGATGGATTTCTGGTTCCTGGAAAGCTTCTCGGGTGGAAGGAACTGTGATTAAAGTACAGGCTGCATCCGTGTTTGTCTATTGGATTGCATCAGCAACCACAAGCTATGGCTCTAATTCCTTTGCTATTCCTAGTGAAGAGCAGGACCCAAGGAATTTAAAACTTCTTTCATGTTTGGCCTATGAAAATTGGCAATTGGGTGATTGGTGTCTTCTTCCTTCATCTAAACAGCTTCCTCCCATTGGGGTAAGTGGGGTTTTGCCAAATGGAGAACATGGTGAATCTTTTAGAAGTTTCGATCGCGAGGTTAATGGTATTGAGAAGTGCCTAAGCAACCATGTTGAAGATATGGATAATGAATCATGCACAGAAGGCTCTGCAGTAGATTCCCATGATTCTGGGCCAACTTGCACCAACCTACATGATGTGATGGATACCAAGGAATCAGTGCACGAAATAAAGCCTGAAGATCATTGGTGTAACACGAATTCTAACAAATTGGAATCTGATGATGATGACCTAAGAGGTCACTTGGATTTGCATGAAGAGGCAAAACCTGAGGAAAGTGGGAACTCCCCCTATGTTCAACCTAGTAATGATTACATGGAACTTAAGGAAAGGCAGAAGCTGAATGAGCATCATGTAGAAGATAATGTATCCTCAGAGTTTGGTTCTTGCTGCAGTTCGGTTTCAGTGACAAAAGAACCAGCTCAAGATAGCCGGCTTTCTCATAGAAAAAAACTTAGGAAAATAATTGTGAAGAGGGACCGAAGGACAAAGAGAAAAGATGAAGCGTTTGAGAAGGCTCTTCTTATTGCAACCACCGTGACCAAGGTTGATGTGATTTGGCAAGATGGAGTGAGACAAAATGGCATTTATTCAAAGGACCTGATCCCAATCGATGATGCAGGTGATAATGAATTCTACCCTGAGCAATATGTAGTTGAGAAACCTTCAAATGAAGATGAAGATGTCTCAACAGTTAAGCGTGTAGGGGTTGTTAAAAGTGTTGATGCAAAGGAAAGGATTGCTCGTGTAAGATGGTTGAAGCCTGTATCTCACCCGGAAGATCCTAGGGAGTTTGATGCAGAAGAGCTGGTAAGTGTATATGAACTTGATCTACATCCAGATTATGACTACTGCTATGGAGACACTGTGATCCGGCTCTCTCCTGCTTCTGGAGTTGCTGCAACGGCTGGTTGTAGCAATGACGGACAGCTATACCAAGCCGAAACGGAACATCCTCCTAGTAACATGGGGGTCACAGATGAATCTTTCCAGCAACAGTCAGGGCAAGTGCTTGACAATGAGAATCTCAACCATCTGGATGGCCTGTCATGGGTTGGCAACGTAACTGGTCTTAGAGATGGTGATATAGAAGTTACATGGGCTGACGGTATGGTATCAACGGTATGTACCTTTGCTGTCTCTTGTTGCTCTTGAACTGTGAGTATACCATATCTGGTTGGATAGATCTTTATTGTGTTCCACTAAGCATAATATACTTGTTAAGGATAATAAAGTTGTTGTTTTTTTATCACATGGGATCTGGCTATTATTGAGTCACAAGGACCTCTCGTGATGACTGTGTTTACATGATTTCATTGTTACCTCTTAAGTAAACACCTTTGAATTTAAACTCCGATCGGAATATTTGACATTAAAGTAAAACACCAAATGGCACAATAAAAAATAATCAAATAGAGAAGGGGTTTTGAAACGAACAAGGCATTGACCGTCGCTCTTTTGCTGCCCGCCTCTCTATTTTTTTGTCTCCCGATGATCGGCGGATCACTAGGGTTATTTAATAAAAGTATATGATTACATAAAAGACCTAATTGCCCTTACCTATTTAACAATACCTTTAAAAACAAAATAAAACAAAGTTTTCCTAACTGAATACATGACCCATAAACTCTAACACTCTCCCTCAAGTTGGGACGAAGATATTTTGAGTCTCTAACTTCCTTTTCCTAAGGCTTTGGTTAGGAAATCAACACTCTTTTTTTTATCGTACATATATCATTTGAATTGTTCCGTCCTTTACTGCATCTCTTATAAAATGGTCAATCTATTTCAATATGCTTAGTTCTATCATCATATACTGAGTTTTTCACATTCTCATAATTAAGTGAAACACCTCTTAAAAATCAAACACTTTTCTTTCTTTTTTTTTTTAATTCATGTGATCTCTCTTTTATTTCTATAGAAGTTTGAAAAATACTAGGTGAAATAGGAATCACTTGGCTTACAAGACTATTTAATGAAATATGGAGAAACCAAAAGATGTATGGGGAATGAAGAGAAGTACACTTATACCCATATATAAGAACAAGGGAGACATTCATAATTGTGCGAATTATCGAGGTATCAAGTTAATGAGCCATACTATGAAAGTGTGGGAAAGAATTATCGAACGTATGTTAAGACAAGTATCAAGTACAATAGAGAACCAATTTGGATTCATGCTAGGCAGATCTACTGTTGAAGCGATTCACCTTTTGAGACGTCTTATGGAACATTTTAGAGCAAAAAAGAAAGACCTTCACATGATATTTATTGATCTAGAAAAAGCTTACGATAGGGTACCGATGGAGGTTTTTTAGAGAACCTTAGAAAAAAAAGTATCCCATTGACATACATTAACCTTATAAGAAACATTTACGATGGTGCAAAAACATGTGTGAGGGCTCACGAAGGAATGACAAACTTCTTTGAAGTTAATATTGGGTTACATCAAGGATCAACTTTAAGTCCATACTTATTTATAATGGTGATTGATGAGTTAACGAAACATATTCAAGGTGAAGTACCTTGGTGTATGTTATTTGCTATGTTGCATGGACGGGTATGATACCGGTACCCAGGATGAGTATGGGGTATGCAAATTTTTTAAAAACTAAGGTACGGGTACGCCACTATTAAAACAACATAATAAAAAAATCAATTTAAATAAATAGATATATATACACACAATTATATAGAGCATTCTATATTTTAAAGAGCATTATAGTGTTTGTTGAATAATTCTATTCTAACCATGAGAATGTCATTTATATTCTTCTTCAAAGTAAGAACAATTAAACAGCAAAGCAAACACATACCAGAAGTCTTCAAAGTAAGAACAATTCATAATGAAGTCTTCCTGCATTCCATACCCCTTTCAAGCTAGTTTATAGTGTAACAGATCCACAAATATATTGTTAGAAAGTGCAATTATATTGAGGATATTAGGATCCACTAATGAGCACTTAAAGTGCATATGTGGGTGCTTGAGCGTGCGTTTGACAACCTAGATGCTGGAGATAACAAAACTTACAGCTCGCTATTTTAATATTTTGAATTGATACTTTTATCTTATTGTCAATTTATTAAAACGTACTGATGATTACCCTTCCCATAAGTATTTCTTTTCAGAACAGCATCAAGCGTTTCTAATTACTAAGGTCATGTGTCTATTGTGCATATGCAAACACCATTAGGTTAGATCTTCCTAGCGAACAGGTCCTACTAATGATATCCATTGGTGTAAGGCTTGTTTCTTTTGTAAGGTCCCATCTATCATTGGAGAAATCGGTAGGATGCTTCACCGAAACCGAATTGTGAACTTTCTAGTTAACCTAGATTATGGTTTCAAATTCAGATTTGAGACAGTTATGCTACCAAAAATTGTTAAGAAAACATTATCCAATTATAGTCTGCTGATAATAAAGAACTAGAAAATGCAATGGGAAGTAATTCAAATACCATAATCTTCAGCAAGCTATGACCATAAGCAAAAGAGAAATTCAAGCTCCAAACCAGGACAATGGTTCGATCACAAATACAGCAATAACGGAGGAAAAAAGGAGAGAGGACACCCAGTACTACTTATTAGAATTTTAAGTGATCCCCTTCGAAAGCACTAGAAGTAAATTGACGCCATGAAACCCAACTAACGGCATGACAAGCACAAACCATAAGATGAATCAAAGCTGAGATATTAGCTCGAAAACAAAATGCGCTTCAATTGCTTAAATAAGTTAAACAGAAACTAAATTTGAAGATGAAAAGGATACCGAGAGAAGATCGTTGATCTTTAGCTTAACTGATTCAGAGTACCACGGGAAAGAATTGGGTGGCCGTTTTGAGAATGACACAAGAACCTCGAAGAGAGAAAACAAGAGATAACGATAGAGAGTCGATTGAATCTCCCACCTGGCCTCTGAGAGAGCAGTAGGGAGTTCACGTACCCCGATTTCAATATGTGATTGATAGATACCAAATGAAGAAAGAAGAGCAGCTAAGTAGATACCATATTCAACATTTGATATTGCTCTCACAATGAACTGAAAGCATTAATAGTGATTGATGGCTACCTAAGACAATGCAAACGAGAAATGGAGGCCGCCACTTTCATAGTGGCATTCGAGCAACAACATTGCAGATTAGGGTACGCTTGGCTTTTTATATTTTTAGTTTTGAATCGGGGTCAACCCGATCCATTTAGTACCCGATATTGGTACGTAATGTACCCATACTTGGGTACGCATATCGGCACGCCGTTCGTGGTATGGGTATGTACCAGACGTACCCATACGTGTACCCATATCCGGTGCATACAGGATATGGGTATGTCACCCAAAACGGCGTACTCGTGTAACGCTGGTTATTTGCAAATGACTTTGTGTTAGTGGAGGAGTCTAAGGAAAAAGTTAATAGAAAATTGGAACTATGGAGAGAAACATTAGAAAATAAAGGCTTCCGACTTAGTAGAACAAAGACAAAATATATGGAATGTAAGTATGATCATTTGGTTACTTCAGAGGACATAGAAATTAAAATTGGCACACATTGCATCCCTCAAAAGGAAAGTTTTAAATACCTAGGGTCAATTTTTCAGAGTGATGGAAGAATTGATGAAGATGTTACGCATAGAATTAATGTTGGTTGGTTAAAATGGAGAGGAGCATCATGTATTTTTTGTGATAAGAAGATACCATTAAAGTTAAAAGGTAAATATTATAGAGCAACAATTAGACCTGTCATGTTTTATGGTTATGAGTGTTGGGCAATTAATTATCAACATGTACAAAAGATGTCAGTGACGGAAATGAAGATGTTGAGATTGATGAGTGATCATACAGAAAAGACCATATACATAATGAGGTTATTAGAAACAAATGAAGAATGACACCAATAGAGGATAAAATGAGAGAATTTCGTTTAAGATAGTTTGATGACAACAAAAGTGTTGGAAAGAAACAATAAAGAATGATCTAGCTTATTGTGAGTTAACTGCTAACATGGCACGTTGATAGGACTATGTGGAAACAAAGAATCTATGTAGCCGACCCTGTCTAGTATGGGAAAAGGCTTAGTTGTTATTATTGTATGTGATCTCTCTTTTGCATATTCTTTGCATTGGATCATAGTGAAATATGATAGTTCATCGTATGAACTTCTCATTTGTGTATAAAATTTGCTGATAGTTTTTTGTCCTTGCATTTTTGAATCTTCTCGAGTAGTTCATACTCTTTAGCAATGTTTTTTTTCGTGAGTATGCTTCCGTAACAACTTTCCAAATTTTTTGGGCAGTTTCAAAGGCGTCTTCTCTCTCCCATTGTTAATATTGTGGGCTATCTAAATCGTATTTTACACACATACCAGTTAGATAATAAGACTTCTCCTTCTAAATATGGATCATTCTAAGTAATTTTTTTCATCCAGTTTTATATTAAAGATAACTAATGAGTCATTTCTATCAATCTACCCCAACCAATAAACCATTCTAAGATTATTTTTTAGGCAATTTTTTTTTGGTTAAACCTCATTGTTTCTCTTAGTAGAAACCGTAGTTTTTTATCGTTGAAGGTGGATCAAACACTTGGGTTGCTCTTCCTAACATTTCGCCATTGGCTAGTCATCAAATCTCCCCCTCAATCTAATCGGCATGCTCTGATACCATATTGAATGAAATGCATCGATTTTATTGATAATCTAATCGGCATGCTCTGATACCATATTGAATGAAATGCATCGATTTTATTGATAAACATCAACTAGAGAATTAAAGGCATACACATCAGTCCGCGACCCTCTTGGGTGTCTTCGGCTGCGCTTAATCTCTCTTTTCTGTCTCTCTAAACCTAATGAAACAACTTATTATATATTACTTATTCTAACTTGAATGACTAATCTATCCTCACTTAAGTAAAAACTCAATACTACACGTTGGGGTCAAATTTGTCCACACGCATGAAAACATGATATTCTTCAGCAATCCTAATATTGTTCCTTAGTGTGTCATGTCTTTCCACACTGGGAGCACTTTAGTTTATCTCTCATCAAGACGTAGGGATCCACGCCCACGTCCATGCCTATGGGTCGAAGTACCTCTTCTTCAATAATTACCTCACCTCCTTTTTTTTCCAAATTTTTTCTGTCTTCTTCATGTATGAGTAAAGAATATACAATACCCAAGGACATTAAAGTCTCACTACTATGGATATTAGCCTTCATATTTTCAAAGTCATTTATGCTCCGTACGGTACATTAAACACTTTCTTCTTTTCTAATTCTGCATTCCTACTCTTAACACAATGAGAATAATCTTTTTGACCATAATAATATAGTTTATCCCATAGTCCTCTGAGTTTTGCATCATAGCCACTTACGATCCGACTGTCTTATTGTTATTTTTAGATTTTTGCTTATATTTCGTAATTCTTGGCAATGTTGATTTTCATAGAATATGCATCCGTAGGAGTTGTCCGAATTTCATATGTTGTATGCATATAGATAAAGGTACTTCCAATACTAGGTACCATAGAATTGATTAGCTATGAAACTATAATGGCATTCTCTTTTCTCCGTTTTGGATACATCAAATATGAAGTGTGGGGTTGGGGAGTTTCTTTAATGATGAATTTTCATTTTTCCTAGCGATCAAGGCAAATTCAATCGCCCTAGGTCAGACCTTATAATTCTTGCCTTGGGATGTGTGGAGTGCATTAATCTAGCAATGGATTGTGTCAGGTCTTCTGATTTGTGTCTCATACCAATGGTGGATTTTTTCACTTTTCTTTAAAGATTAGTGTTTATACTCAAACCCTAACAAAACAAATACCTTTTTGTGGACTACGTGCACTCCCATGACCTACAAACTGTAATAGAGCTCTGATACCATGTGTGATAATCAATCATACTATGCAGTTTAATCAAGAATAATCAAATGAAGAATGGGTTTTAGAGCGAACAAGGCATCAGTCGTTGCTCTTTTGCTGCATGCCTCTCTCTTCTTCTTTTTTCTATCTCCTCATTATCGACTAATCACTAGGGTTATTTAACAAAAAGAATCTGATTACATAAAAAAACTTAATTGCCCCTGATAAGTGGCACCTATTTAACAATACCTTTAAAAACAAAATAAAACAAAGCTGGGCTAACTGAATACATGGCCCATAGATTCTAACAGAGATCTTTCATGAAAATGAAATTTGGAAGATAAGTGTTTTTTTGGAAATAAAAAAGAATTTTCTATAAATAAAAAATTGAAGGATCTTGTACACTATGTTGTAAACAGTGATTTAGCGCCACTTAAGCATTAGTTAAGCAGATTGAGTGATGTGTTTGCACTAAAAAATAAACAAATATATAATGATTGACAGTTAAACTAGAAAAATGAAATGAATCTCTATTCAACACATTTTCTGCATGCACAATTACATGCTTGAATGATGCTTCTATCATAATAGTCAAACAAACATTATGTATTTGTAAATGATATTGCCATTTGTTTTACTTAGGACAGATATTATGTAAACAGCGACACAATGCTTGTATCACTTGAGCATTTATAGGATATGCATGACATCGTAAACAAAATGCATAACCGGAAAACATCACATTAACATCTTTAATTCAATCATTATAGTTTCAAACTTTAGATGGTTTGGACATGTAGAGAGACGATCAATTGACGCTTCCGTAAGAAGATATTAAAAATTATATTGTGAAAATGTTAAAAGAGAAAGATGATGACTACAAAAGTGTTGGAAAGAAACTATAAAGAATGATCTAGTTTATATTGAGTTAACTGCTAGCATGACACATGATAGGGCTATGTGAAAACAAAGAATCCATGTAGCCAACCCCATCTAGTATGGGAAAAGGCTTAGTTGTTGTATAGTTTCAAACTTTGATTCACTGTTATCACAATTCTCATCAACAAAATTGACTATCCTCATTCTTCGGTTCTTCTTCTTTGTCATCATTATCATTTTTATGATCCATTTCTCTTTGCCTTCATCTCTCTCATAGAATCTAACTGGAAGCATTTCATGTCTCATTGGTTCTGAAGCCATTGCACATGGTTTAAGATACTTTTCCTTCCCTTCAATGATTCTTTCTGTGTCACATTATCACAAATTTTGCATCTGTTGATCTTGTTTCCCTCATGAACTGTTGAACAATTTCAAGATTTTCAACTTCAGTATGAGAAGGTTGGAAATGTGGGGGACCTAAGCTCTTACTTTACAGGCTTCGAAGGGAAAAGTCATAAATAACAGGTCTCACTCTACACTCGAAATAGTATTGAAGAATGCAGGATTTGATGCATGCAGCATGGTACATAGGTCATTCATGCTATGAAGTTGTATTGTATCATATCACAAATGGCCACCAGTATAGTACATATTCATGCAATTTGGGCTGATGCTTGCAGTCCTGATCATATTAGTACCGGGCATGAATCCGAATTGGTTCACTCGATACTTGTTTTAACCTATGTTGGATAATTCTTTCTCATAATTTCATAGTATGGCTCGTTAACTTGATACCTCGATAATTTGCACAATTATGATGTCTCTCTTGTTCTTATATATGGGTATATGTGTACTTGCTTTCCATTTCTCGAACATCTTTTGGGTTCTCCATATTTCATTAAATAGTCTTGTGAGCCAAGTGAGCTCCATCTCTCCTAGGATTTTCCATACTTATATAGGAATATTGAGTGACCGTACATATTTACCAACCTTCATATATTTAAGAGTCTATTTGACTTCATTCTTTTGAATACGCCGATAGAAATTATGGTTTATATACTTTTTTGATTTGGCCAACTCTCCTAAGCTAATACTATCATATGCATTTTCATTAAAAAACTTATCGAAATAATTTTTCCATCTATTTTTTATATCATCATTATGTACTAGAATCTTCTTATCCTCATCTTTGATACATCTAACAAAAGTAAGATCCTTAGTTTTCATCTTCTCTAACCTTAGCCAAGTGAGCCCATCTCTAGCCTTAGCTACCCTAAAAATATCTCTTTCACCTTCTTTTGAGTTAAGCTTTTTATATAAATCCTCTCAAATTTTGGTTTTTGCTTCACTAAAAACCTTTTTCGCTTCTTTCTTTGCTTTCTTATAAGCCTCCTAAGTTTCATTAGTATTCGTGGAATAATGTAATTTGTAACATGTCTTCTTTGTCTTGTTTTTATCTTACACCACTTCACTCCACCACGAAGCTTCTTTTTTTGTCGATACGCCTCCCTTAGATTCGCCTAACACATCTTTTGTCACTTCTCTAATATGTATAGCTGAATTGTTTCACATATCAAAAGTTGTACCTACATAATTTCAAGCACCTCCTTAAAGAACTTTTTGTTTAAATATATATTTTTTCTCGCATTTGAGGTTCCACCATCTAGTCCGAATAACTCTATGCATCCTATTCTTCTTTGTCCACTTTTTTACCTACAAATCCCTTACTAAAAGTTTATGTTGAGTAGTTAAGCTTTCTTCTGAAATTATCTTACAATCTTTACAACAAAATCTATCTTTTTTCCTATAAATAATTTGTGTTTGTGACAAGCTACTCTTATAAGTAATTAAATATTCATCTCATTTTTAAAAAATTGTATTGGATATAAAGATATCAAAAGTCATAGAAAAATTAAAAATCTCCCTACCCTCTTCATTTATATCTCCAAAACCATAGTTTCCATGAATACCTTGATATCCTAATGCAAATTTACTGACATAGTCATTTATGTTTCCTATCAAACAAATAATCTCCCTTTCTAGATTTCCTTGAATTACCTAATCTAATTTCTCTAAAAAAGCCTTCTTTGTACTATCTTCTAATCCTACTTGGGGTACATAAGCGCAAACTATATTTAAAGTATCTACTCGTAACACTAATTTCCAAATCATTGTATGTCTACTACACTATCCTTTAAATCTTTATTTATAATAATACCAACTCCATTTTGAGTCTTTTTTTTAACTAAATACCATAATTTAAAACATGTATTTTCAATCTCCTTTGCATTTTCTTAACCCACTTTGTCTCTTGTAAACATAAAATGGGAATCTTTATTCGAATCATAGTATCTACCACTTCCATTAACTTGTCGATCAATGTTTCGATATTTCACGTACCAATACTAATCTTATTGTCTAGGACTAGCTTACTTACCCCCACATCGATCTATTTTGAAAATGTGGAGACCCTAGCTATAACTTATTCACTACATTCGGGCGACAATATAGCGGGATTGACTTCTTTATCCACACCCGTCCATGATGTGAGAACCCTCTTTGTAATTGATTCACTACATCCGAGTGAAGATGTAGAGGTATTTGCTTACTTTTCACCGCATTTGAGTTATACAATACATCACTAAGAGAGAACGCCCTAACACAATGCTCATAATTTGTAGAATCTATGGTAGATAAGTCCGACAAAGTTTTATGCTGACTATCGGAAGCCTAATGCAACCCTTCTCCTTTATATGAGCTTGGGACTGGCCAAGGAAGGGTGATCCCTTACTTAGGGAGAGTTATATTAACGAGTAATATATAGGTAAATTAATTTTCCAACCAATCTTTGATACCTGTTGACATCCTTATGATGTAATTTCTGGTTTACTTCCCTTGGAATATCGCTCTTCTTGCATTCTGTCATATTTGTATCTAGCAATAAATTTATATACTTCCTTTCGGGTAGAAATACACTCTTACTTGAGTATAAAACTTCAATCCCCAAGAAATAGTGGAGTTTGCCAAAGTCTTTTAAATCAAATAGTTGATATAACCAGAAGTCTGGTGATCTCTTAAAGATCATCTCCTATAACAATGATATCATCTACATAGATAATTAGAATAGTTATTTTCTTGACTTGCTTGATGAATAAGGTATGATCATTTATACTCTTATGGTATCCAAAAGGACCAAAACTATTCACGTCTTCACTGAACTTTTTAAACTAGGCTTTAAGAGATTGTTTGAGACCATAGACAGCTTTATGTATTTTACATTACATTTCCTTTAAGCTCCTTGATATTGAATCCCGAAAGTAATTCCATATAAACCTCTTCATTGAGATTTTCCTACACAAAAACATTTTTTACATTCAGTTGCTATATATCTCAACTCAAAATGACTATGATAGAGGTAAGTTTTGCCACTGAAGCAAATGTTTCATTATAGTCAATTCCATACGATTGACTGTATCCTTTGGCTATTAGCCTGACTTTGTATCTTTTTAAACTTCCATCAACATTAAACTTTACTATGTAAACCCATTTGCAGCCCATCAGTTTTTTGCCCAGGGGTAAATCTATAATAGTTCATATAACATTCTTTATTAGGGCAACTAAATCAACCTACATGGTGTCTCTCTACTGAGAGCTTTGATTTGCTTCCTCAACATTTCTAGGCATAAGATATAACTTGGCATTCATAACAAATTTTTGATAGTTTTCAGAAGTGGATTCACATGACATATTGAAAAATGGGATCAAGAGTGCATGTTCTTTTACCTTTCCGGAGAGCAATAGGTAAATCAGAGTCAAACTCTATGGGAGGTTGCTCATCTAAACTGGAGGTAAGATCTTTGATCACGTTAACTTGGTCTTGGGGTATTATCACATTTTTTTGTCCACGTCTGGACACCTTGGTGTTCTTAGGAGCAATTTTAATTTCATCTTCCTTAACACGATCCTATTATACTTTAATTGGGCTTAATGGAAGAACATTCACACGTTTACTCATTGAATCCACAAGCTCTCCCTTGGAAGAATAATAAGGAATAGACTCAAAGAGCGTGATATCCAAAGATATACAAGTTTTCCTATGAATTGGATCATAACATGTATACTCCTGAGAATTGAAGTATCCAATGAATATACACTTATGGCTTTAGGATCTGGTTTATCTCTAACATGTAGGTGAATGTGGACATAATATGTACAACCAAAGATACGAGGGGTAACATGAAACGATTTTGTTTTAATAGTAAGAGTTTTTTATGGAGATTCACCATTGAGTACAAAATTTGACATTTTGTTGATTAAATAAATTGATGTTAGAATTGCTTCACCCTAATAAAATTTAGGAGTATTACACTCAATAAGCAAGGTTCGGGCTACTTTCAGGATATGTCTATTCTTCCTTTCAGCTATCCCTTTTGCTGAGGAGTATTTGCACAAATTGTTTAATAGATAATTTCATGGGTATAATAATAGTCCTGTAATTAACTAAAAATATACTCTCCCCTATTAGAATTTTTAGTGAGTAATGAAACTGGGTTATAATGATCTTATGAACAATTGGAAAGAGTAGTGAAATTGGGTTATAATGAGCTTATTAGCAATTGAAAAGATAGTTGAAATTTAAGCCTTTGATTTATTAAACATATTATTGTAAATTGAGTACAATCATCTATAAAAGAGATAAAATACTTATAACCGCTAAGAGAATTGATTCGATTAAGACCCCAAACATCATAATGAATCAATTCAAAAGTTTGTGACATTCTAAACTTGCTACCACGATAGGAGACTCTTTGATGTTTTGCATTTTCATAAACATCACATTCGGGGTACATTATTGGACTCAAGGAAAAACTAGGAATTACACTGTTGATTTTGGATATGGGTAAATGCCTCAAACACTCGTGCCATAGTCAGATTTATGCTCCAAGTCATCGCTAGTGAAGTTCCATAAGAACAATGAGTTGAGCAATCGTAAGGATATATAGCTTCCTTCTCAAGCTACCATGACCAAAGACCTTCGTGTGCTCGTATCCTGAAAAACACAGAAAAAAGAGGAGAAAGTGACTGAGCAATTAAGACACTTTGTTAAAGAATTGACATATAACAAGTTTAAAGAAAAGCTTGGGACATGAAATAAATAAGATAAATGGGCAAATGAGGTTTGTACTTTGTACACTTCCCTTTCCTATCGTATATGTCTGAGACCCATTTGTCAATCTAATGGATTATTTGCTACGAAGTAGTTGGTAAGTAGAGAAATATGTTTTGTCTCCTACCATATGATAAGTTGTACCACAATTTACAACCTATATTCGAGATATAGGAGTAGAATTATTATGTGTCATGTATTAGCATGAGATGTTGATGGAGAAAATTGATCACCAAGTCTTTACTCTAGTTCTTCTATACGCTTAATCAATTTGGTAATAGTTTCTTCACTTTCTTATGGATTTTCTGATATGTGCATAATTTTCTTTATTTTTTATGAAGTTGGGCTTACTAATCAAATCCGAGTATTGGTCTTTTGTGTGATGATTTTTGCCACAATGGAAACATTTCAGTTTTTTTTAAAAAAGAGGCATCCACGACTTCTACCATGGGCATTGTGTCCTCCTCACCCATGATTAATCTGAAATTGATTCTCTTTAGAAATGCATTTTTATCATTAACTATACTATTCTCTTTTTTCAGTCCCCGACTCCCCTTCTATCTTCTTTTCTTAGAAGTAGTGAGTACATGCTAAAGAAGGTAGTTTTTGTCTTCCCAGAAGGTTGACTTTAATTGCTTCATACTCTGATGAAACTCCTCATAATAGATCAAAAACTTTTCATTTTTCATATTCTTCACTTCTTTCCTTGAACAAGTTGAACCTTTGATATTAGCATAGAATTGAAATTCATCCTAGAGGCCACACAAATCAGCATAATATTCAATGATAGTTCTGGTTCTATGTTTGCACCTTTTTTTTCTAAAATCTCATATTTTTAGCAATATTTTTTCTTCGAAAATAAGCTTCAGATACCACTCTTCAAATATCACTTGTTGAGTACATAAAGCTTCTTCCAATTGAGGATAGAATGCAACAACCAAGATAAGGCATATTCCTTTCTCCATTTATAGTAGATATGATCACTCTCATCGGGACGTTCTTCTGGGAGATAATTTCATCTCCCTCTAGCAATAATTGCTAACTGAATAGATCTCGCCCATTCAAGAAAATTTCTATCATCCAATTTAATATTGGTAATCTGAAAATTGTCAATTTTCTTCCCTTGTAAATCAGAAACTGCAGATGGAATTTCAATATGTTTTCCTTTATCTGTCATGCTTCCCCTTTTTATCTCACTTCAATAATTAGATTGTTGAATCAGCAATCGTTTTACCTTTTCAGATTCAACCACAGGTTCCGTATTTGCTGCAACTATACAATAGAAAAAATATAAATTTTCCTTTATCTTGAATCAACTGTCCAAAAGTTCAGAGATTGAATCCACCTGCCCAAACAACGTTTAGGATAAACACTGGATGAGATCAAAGGGTATTTTCAGATTCAATCACACGTTGCAGAAATTAGAAAAAATAGAAAATTTCCTTTATCTTGAATCAACTGTCCAAAAATTCAGAGATTGAATCCACCAACCCAAACAACATTTAGGATAAACATTGGCTGAGATCAAAGGGTATCACCCTAAGGATTACTGCGACAAACAAAAAACTTCACATGTGCTGTTGGATGTTGAATCTGCTACTCTCTTGTATCTTCTTCTCTGCTAGCGATGATTTTAGGAGGATTGGTTAGGCTCTGATACCATGTTAAAGAAATATTTATTGATAACAAATGAGAATAAATACAGAAACCATTGAAGATTGTCTCTACTTTGGGCAGATTCAGCAGACCTCCAGACTGCTCATGTTTTTTCTTAGTCAACCCTAAGAGTGCTACTTAATATTTATAAGGGATCTTTTAACTTAAAAGGCCGATATACCCTTGAACATATTTAAACAAAAGACATCAAATAGCAGCATATAATCGGATTGGATCAAGAACAAGAGTAATCCAATATTCAGACGATCCAAAAGTTGTTCTCAACAGTGTGTATATATATTGGAGAGAGAGAGAGAGAGATGTATCCCCACACTCAAGTTTTATGTTTTCTGAAGTTGCTGTGCTGTATGCCCATTTGACATAGTTCTTACCTATGTTTTTAGTGTTGAACAACTGAATCTGTAGGCATGACCCATGGATGAAGTTTTCACATTATTTTGTTCCATTAAAAACGAACATTGAACTTTTATTGAAGGTGGGCCCTCAAGCTGTGTTTGTTGTTGACCGTGATGACGATGATGATTCCAGTCAGGCTAATGAAGATGGTGATGATGATGCTGCTAGTTGGGAGACACTTGATTCAGATGATATGAATGCTCTTCAGAACGTTGATGAGGTATTCCATGGTGATTTTGTATGATGACATATATTTCAAATACTTTTGTAGACCCATTAATCCAGTTGGGTGTTTTGATCTTCTGGTTCAGGAAAATAAGGATGATGAACTACAGCACGATATTGACCCTGATGCTGATGCAGCAGCAGAAAAAGCTACTGAATCCCCTGGTGAAGATGGGCAGGGGAAAAACGGAGGTCTGTCTATTCCTCTTGCTGCACTCGTGTTTGTTACAAGATTTGCTTCTGGATTGCTGTTTGGGGGAAGAAAACAGACAGATTTATCGGAGCCAAGCAATGCTGATGGTGGGTCTGAATCTGTTGTGTAAATCCTTACAATATTTAGACAGATTAACATCAGCTTGGAATGCTGATTATGTTACCATATAATTCGTCATGCAGAAGGTACTCATTCTGTGGGGGCCACGTCAGAGAACTCTAATGTAGAGTCTACTGATGATGGGACTGCACTTGACGGTTCTTCAGATGCCCCAAGACTCCAACAGAATGCTAGCAGTTTGAGGACACTTTCAGTTGAGGATTCTGGCAACTTCAAGCATTTTGATAGTGCCACAAGTCCAGAGGACCATTACTTCCTGAATGAAAATGCACAGGTATTAATTTCTGATTGACCCTTGAATGAGTATCTACTTGCTTTTTACATTATGCACCTCTGGTAATACTCTTCGGCATCTCGTAAGGAGAAGTAAGTTTTGTGTTATGCATGAAGATGTTCAGTTGGTATGTTGCGAGGAAGAGCGTTGCCTGTTAATTTTGATATTATTTTGTTCTATCTTTTTGGTCTTTAAGGGCATATTTCTTTCTTTGAATCGGAATTTTAAGGAAAGGATTTAATTTGATGGAGACGTTGGTCTATAAAAATATCGCCAATATCTCGCTAAAGTAATCCACAAGCTCAATGACAAATAATCCCTAAGAATCCTCAACAAGCCAAATCGCCAAAGAAACCACCAAACACTTGGTGTAGAAGCCAAACCGAATATCAAACAAGTGAAATGAGCATAGAAAGCTCTAATTTATTAATAACTAATGCCCTCTATTTATAGAGGTTTTACAAAGTAAAGAGAGGTAGGTTACAAGAAGGCAACTGCTGGGAACAACTGCTCCCAATGGCTACATCAACTCCCAACAGCCAGTTGATGTAGCCGTTGGGGAGCCTGACCCAATCCCAGTAGGCCTAGGTGGATCTATTGGGCCCTACTGGCCTAGTATTCCTATTACATTTTAATATCCCCTTCAAACTTGCGGTGTATATATCTAAAGTTTGTCAGATATAAATATAAATCTAAGGATGGACAAAGATTTAGTGAAGAAATTTGTCAATTGTAGTTCTAAATGAACATAACACAAAATCAATCTTTTCTTTAAGCATTCTTCTTGAATATAGTAACAATCTATCTCAATATGTTTAGTTTTTCCATGAAAAGTATAATTTAAAGCAATATACATAGCACTTTGTTGTTACAAAGCAATTATGTTGAGTCATCCAGGGCAACCTCCATGTCTGATAGGAGTTCAATGATCCAAGATATCCGAGCAGTTGTGGTAGCCATGGCTCTATATTATGCTTCTATAGACGATAAATATACCTTGTGTTGCTTTTTACACCTTTAAGAAATTAGAGAATCACTTAAAAACACACAAAATCTAGTGATGATCCTCACCCGAATCAGCATAAGTGTAAGTAGTTAATTTAATAGAAGAAGATGAGGTTAGAATGATTCTCCTTTGAAGCTTTGAAGTGTATCTTTTATTTATCTTACAATCTGCATAACCGCACTCATGGCTCCTATAATCCACTCTGTATGGAGTGGGATCCTCTAATTTTTCTCCATTTGTAGTCTTCGGCTTGGTTCCCATCACCTCAGGCATGCTTACTTTCTTATCATTTGTCAATCCTGACCTGTTAACAATATAATTAGCAAACTTTATTTGTGACATAAATAGTCTTTGTTATTAAGGTTTACTTCTATCCCAAAAAATAACTAAGAAGTCCAAGATCTTTCATTTCAAATTTTTTATACAATTCTCTTTTTATTTGTAATATCCCTTTTTTATCACTTCCGGTGATGATCATATCATCTATATACAGAAGTAGAATCACTTTTCTCACAAACAAGACAATATCGGTATAACAAGAGCAAAAATTCCATGCATGCATAAAGTTCTCAAATATATAAAACCAAGACTTAGGAGCTTCTTTGAGTCCATATAAAGTTTTTTAGTTTAAGAACACAATTACTTTGAACAATGCATCCTGGAGGGGGAGCCATATAGATATCTTTGCTAAAATTTCTATTAAAAAAATATTTTTAACATTCAATTTATATATATCACATTCTTTAATTGAACAAATAGAAATTAAAATACGAACAATAGTCATACGAACAACCGATGCAAATATTTCCTCATAATTAATCCTATATTCTTAGGAGTATCCCTTAGCCACAAGTCTTGCTTTGTACCTTTTTATGGAACCATCACTATAAGTTTTGACATTATAGACCCATCAACTACTAATTTTCAGCTTTCCTCCATTCTAACTTATTTTTTGCTTGTTCATAATGATTTGGTTCAATAATACTCGATATGGTAGCTATGTGATGTCTATGTTGTAGCTGAAATGATTCATAAGACACAAATCTTTAAGGTTTTTTTTATGATTCTTTTGTTAGGGTCATTGTCATTTTCACTATTCTTTCTTACATGTTCAAAGGGTATTAAAACATTTTCTCTTGTTTCAAGGTTTCTAGATTCATCTTCTAGTTTGAACCATGGCATCTTCTTGTACCTCCTTATTCTCATCTAACCTTTCATCCAATATTTTATTCAAAAATGTATAACTATCTTGTATACTTTGAGATTCATTTCCATAACAACATTCATCTTCAATGAATTTGACATCTCTAAACATATAGAGTTTATTTTCTTTTGGGTCATAACACTTATACTCCTTTTTATCAATACCATACCCAAGAAAATCACATTCAATGGCCTTGAAACTTTTCATTCTTATTGGTGTATATATAACATTTACACCCAAAAACTTTCAACCGATCATAACTAGGTTTATTAAAAAACAAATTTTCTATAAGAAAATAATTTTAAAATTTGGATGATAGCATTTTATTTATCAAATATACTGATGTTAGAGTGACATCGGCCCAAAAGTGTTTGGGAACTTTACTAGCTAATAACAAAGTTCTAGTAGTTTCAATAATATGACTATGTTTTCTTTTGGCTAAACCATTTTGTTGTGGGGGTTTGGTAGAAGATTTTTTATACCAAATTCTATTTTCTTGAAGATAGTTTTTGAAGTTATTTGAGAGATATTCACCCCCGGAATCGGTTCTTAAGATTTTGATATTAGTTTCAAATTGAGTCTTGATCATATTGTGAAAAGTCAAAAAATATTTAAAAACTTTCGATTTCTATTTCAAGAAATATATCAAAGTGAGTCAAGTGAAGTCATATGGTGAATGTTCTATCGCCAAATGGTGAATAATGTGTTTTACCAAAAATACAATCTTTATGAATGAAATTATTCTTTTTATTGATCTTTATCCATGGATAATTGTTCATTTTGTTTTACATTAAAGTGCCCCAATCTTTTATGTCAAAACTCAAAATCATTACACGTAATCCCATAAGTTCCAAAATTTGACATAACTAAATTATTCATAGCGTAAAGACCTCCTTTTCTATGTCCTTACCCAATCACCTTCTTTGATAGATGATTTTGCACTAAACATCCATTTGGTGAGAATGTAACAATGCAAACATTATTACAAATTTGAGAAATGAAGAGAATATTAAGATTTAATTTTGGTATAAAACATATTTGGGGTATTTTAAAAGAATTAATTTCTAAATTTCTAAATTTCTAATTTCTTTAACATCAAGTTTTATTCTATCGGCCGTAAATACTTGCTCTTGCTTGTATACATTTGTCTAACAATTTATATTCATTTGTCTAACAATTTATATTCATTTCTCATATCAAAAGAAGCACCGGAATCTAAAAATCGTACCTTGTGCCAACCCAAAGATGCTCGTCAAAGTAATCCACAAACTCAAACACAAACAATCCTGAAGGATCTTCAACAACCCAAATTGCCAAAGAAACCACCAAACCTTTACAAGCCAAACCGAATATCAAACAAGTCAAGGGAGCATAGAAAGCTCTAATTTATTAATGACTAATGCTTTCTATTTATAGAAGCTTTACAAAGTAGAGAGAGGGGTAGGTTACAAGAAAGCAGCTGCTCCATCGGCTACATCAACTAGCTGTTGGGAGTTTCCAACGGCCCATTGATGTAGCCGTTGGGGAGCCTGGTCCCACTAAGCCTAGGTGGACGTGCTGGGCCCAACTGGCCCAGTGTTCCTATTACAGTTTAACATTGGTCAGGGTGCTCACAAGAACCCAATCTTCTCACATCCCATCCATCTTTACAACGAAAAGGTAAGGCTCCTAGAAAGGTAGCCTTACTGGAAGGTAAGGAGGCTTGGTTAGTGTGTAGCTCCAACTACTGGTTCTGGTTCCAGCCCATCGTTTTTACTTTCCTCTGTGTTATCTAGGCGCACTCATGTTGTGACCAAAACTACCTTTTTATATGGAAAGACAGTTTTTAAAGGCAGAAGAATGCAAACTAGAGAAAAGGATTACCATGCACCAATGCTGTACAAGCTGTTCCCCAGCTTTCATGCTAGAGGGCAAAGCAGAAGTGCCCTTTGCACGTGGAATCAAGAGTTGCTTGGTTTCATTTGTAATTCCAGTGTCACTAATATGCATATCTAGATTGATGCTTTCATTTGTAATTATAGTGACAGTGACATACATATCTCGTCTGATGCTTTAATTAATATTAAACATCAATTTTCAGAATGCCAATGAAAGGAAATGGGTAAAGAAGGTTCAGCAAGAATGGGCCATACTTGAAAAGAATTTACCAGGTAAAGTTTTTCATTATAGCACTATTCTCTCTCTACATATATGTATATATATAAAGAGAGAGAAATTGGTTTATGTGCACACCCATCCTTGCTCAAATCCACTCAAAGATCTCCATCATTCAATCAACATGATCAATAGTAGAGATTTGAATTTAAAAAGCAAAAAATATTATTGTACTTTTCATACTTGCATTAAATGTACATGATCCATTAAATGCTTTTTAAATTCAAATCTCCATCATTGGTCATGTTGATCGAACGGTGGAGATGCTTAAGCAAATTTAAGCATGGATGGAGATGTTTATTGGGATTGGTGTTCTGTTTGCAGAAACAATATATGTGAGAGTTTATGAGGATCGTATGGACCTCCTGAGAGCAGTCATAGTTGGTGCATATGGGACGCCCTACCAGGATGGTCTCTTTTTCTTTGATTTTTACCTTCCACCGGAGTACCCACTTATTCCATCTGTAAGCAAACATAGCGTTTCAGTGACTTCTGTTTGAAAACTTGAATATGATGTTTGTTATTTAGTCTACATTCTATTTTTGTCAATGATATTTAATTCTGCTGAATGCCCGGATCCCATCTGAACTCTGAAGTCTAGGAAGTCCTCGTATTGCTCCTTCCAGCCAATCCCATCTGCCATGGGAAAAGTCTTAGGATTTGGATTTGAAAAGATTCATTTCTGCTGAACTTTGTGGTTCAATTTTTCAATCTTATATCTGCTCAAATCTTACAGTTGGCATATTATCATTCTGGTGGTTTGCGAGTAAATCCAAATTTATATGAGAACGGAAGGGTCTGTCTCAGCCTTCTAAACACATGGACCGGGAAAGGAAATGAAGTTTGGGACCCATCATCTTCTAGCATACTTCAAATTCTCGTTTCACTTCAAGGCCTGGTACTTAATGCCAAACCATACTTCAATGAGGCTGGGTATGATAGGCAGTCTGGAACAGCAGAAGGGGAGAAGAATTCACTATTGTACAACGAGAATTCCTTTTTACTGAGTTGCAAGTCAATGCTGTATATTTTACGTAAACCACCAAAGGTAGAAAAACTACTCTGTGTGTGTGTGTGTGTGTGTGTGTGTTTGTGTGTGCCAACCATCGAACACTGTACATGTGATTGAACCTAGTGCTTGGCCAATTTGACTGGACACAATTAAGAATGTGTCTGCTCTGTAGGCATTGTTATATTCAGATTATCATGTTTGCAGGGGTTCTTTTTATTCAAACTCACCTGGTAATTTGCTAAAAGAAAATTGTAGAATGCCCTTGTAAGCACCAGTTGCTTACATTCTAAGTAATTTTTTTGAGGTGGTCTAATTCTCAGCTAATATTGGATGGCTTCTGTTTTCATCCGACCTCTGTTCTCAAAATCAACTTGTATGAAGTTTCTGGACTATGTTTCTAGTTTCTGTCATATAACCAGCTGTCTTGATTGTTTTCTTTTTACTCTTTTCTACTTTTTAATTGTGTCTGATTTAATGATTCTTATGCTCTGAAGAACTTTGAAGAACTAGTGAAGCAACACTTCCGAAAACGTGGTCCTTATATACTGAAGGCATGCAATGCATATCTTAAGGGCGCTTTAGTTGGCTCCCTAACCAAAGATGCAACTGCCAGTGAAAATGGCAGCGAGAATGAGAGCTCCGGCGGATTGAAGCTTATGCTAGCTAAGATTGTGCCCAAGCTATTGACCGCCTTAAAGGAAATGGGAGCAGATTGCCACCGATTTGACCACCTTGCATCGTAACATCAAACGTAGGAAAAAACAGATTTCTCAATGCATCCTTTTGGCAGTAAGAGCTGATGGTGCAACTCGGACCGTAACAAATCTGCATGTTTGAAGGCTCGGTCGCAGGTTCATGTTATGTCTTAAGGATCTGCATTTTTGTTTTGGGGAATTGAGTTTGTATTTGTCGTCTTTCTTATTTAACTGATGTTTGGTCTCCCAAAATTGTGAAGCTCTTTCACCATGGCTTGAAATCCCCTGCATTGAGCAAGGAACACCCATTTGGTAATGGGATACTGAAAAGGAACAATAATTATTCCAAAATGGTAAGCATTTGTTCTAATTCTTTGATGAAATTAAATATACAAGTCAAAGTTATAGATGTGAATTTTGTTCTAAAGCTTATGTAGTTACTGGAAACTTAATTCAAAACTACAATTGTGCGATCGTACGAGTTAGTTTGCTCAAACTAGCAAAGATAATTTTTTGGCTTTTATAGCGATTGTGGATAAGTGAGTTGTTTTCGACTTAGCTTTCTTCAATCAATTGTTACATGGCTCATATGAGAGTACGTGAATGGTCCTTATTTTGATAAAGATGAGCTTTGGTGCAGCCTTAGGCTAGGTGCAATGTAACCCGCCCCTTCGCTTTTGATGTTGTTTTCCTTTTGCCTCATGGCTAGGTGTAACCTGTCACTTTGGTGCATGAGTAGGCTCTTGACTTAGCCACTCAACCCTTGTTTTTTCCTTCATTTTGACCCAACTTGGTTTGATGTAGCCCGTGACTTGATCACCTAACCCCCTTTCTTGGTTCGGCTAGGGTCTTGTGTGGCCTACTTGGCCTCCTTGGTGCTTGCTACTTTTGACTCAACCTTGATCTTGATATTTCTTGGTCGGTTTGGTGCATTTTTTGACTTGATTAAATTTGCATTTGACTTGGGCTTCTTGAGTGACCCTTTATTCGTTTGACTTGAATTGAGTTTGTTTTTGTGTGAGGCTCATCTTGATTTTATCTTAAGTCGGGCTTGATCGATTTGATTTGAGCTTAATTTGAATTGGGCTAGTTGCATGTGTAGCCCCATTTGACTTGAGTTTCGCTTGTTTGAAGTTTCCATTTTTTACTTGATTTGATTTGATTTGGTCTCCTACAGGTATTGGAGTTATGCTTCTTAAAACTCCATTTCTTTTAGGCAATCATCAGCTTTCATCCTAGCCTTAAAAAATTTTGCTTTACTTGATTCTCTTTTCAGTTAAGATTTATGGTTTTAAATATTTTTTTATTATTTAAAATTATTTCATTTGAAATATATTTAAAACATCGAGTTTTATCAAAATCTTCAAATACAAAAGGTCGGGAGTTCAATACCCAAATTTTGCATCTAGGGGATTGCTTAACCCCGTCTTGGATATAAAAAAAAAGTTGTGTGTGTGGTCTGATAACGTTTGGCAAAGTGCAACTGAGAACATGATCTATTGACTTTTAAGATCATGATCTGGCACCACGATGCATTCACGTCATCTAAGCCAGTGCATACCCTGGGTATTGAACTCATGACTTTGAACTTGCAAGTTGACCCGTTAGCCACATAAGCTATTACTCATTGCGCAGTGGTATACTAACGTTACAGATGGGTCAGGCATCCACTTCACTTTTTTTTTTTTGCTTGGAGGCCACTGGGCATGTAGCCGACCCCGTCTAGTATGGAAAACGCTTAGTTGTTGTTGTAGAGGCCACTGGGCACTTGCCCAATACACATCAGAGCAATTCATCACTGGGCATCATTTGCCCAGCGGTATCTTTCTCTCACAATGCAGTTAACCGAGCTGGAAGCTTGCCATTCTCTAATCATATATTCTGATCATGAAGCCTCTGCTTAGCTAACCAGTATGCATTGTAGTTTCCTTTCTAAAGGTGTGCTTTACTATTACTTGTCAATCTCTTTGAATAAGAAGCCATTCTGCTTCTACATTCTTGTTTCTGACTGTTACTTATAAGTTGAACTGCTTTTAACGAGTCATTATCCACAATAATTTTTTTACGCCATTTCTAGTTCTAACAAGTTGCTCCACAACTCTGCATTGAAGGTTCAGTAATTCGCCAAGGATTTAGCAAAACCACAGACATTTACTTGCTTCATACCACAGTAAACCTTCACATCCAGCTTTTCTTGAACATCCTTTTTAAGTATCCATATGTATTGAGTTTTATCTATCTTTTGTGTGAAGCTGACTACTTAATACTGTTTTATTGATAGCTTCTTCTGAGTTTTATCTGTCTTTTGTGTGAAGCTGACTACTTAATACTGTTTTATTGATAGCTTCTTCTGAGCAAGTGTATTGTCTCTTGCACAACAATTGAGATTTGTCTTGCAAAGTCAGCAATCATGTTTGTTTATTGGTTCTTTGTAGCTGTTCATCAAAAAGATCCTTGTTCCTCCACTGCCACGCTAACCCAAAAAACTGCCTCCTACATGTGTGTGTTATTGTTCATACAGAAGATTTGACTTATTTATTATATTCAAGATAAGTGTTCATAGTTCTCAGTTTAATGTGTGAGAGAGAGAGAGAGACAAACTCTGTGAGAATCCAAAGACATTCATTCACTTTTATTAGACAAAGAATCCAATGACATTTCTTCACTTTTAACATAGAATCCAATATGTGTGCGTGCGTGGTGTGTACACACATGAGAGAGAGAGAGAGAGAGAGGTGGGGTTGGCTGCTTTTAATGCAGTTCGTGTTAAATAAATTAAACCATGTACGGGTCCCCTTGTTGGCTGCTTTTACTCTGGAAAAGCTTATGTGAGAGAATGTTGAGATGCACTGAGAGCTTTTTATATTGCTTGGCAGATTTACGAAAGCCTGCTCAAAGAAAATAATATTTGTAATGCAGAATTAGAAAATAAGACATTTCTCCTTTGGCAAATCTCCTTTTCTTTTTATTGAATAAAGCTCCGCCAATGTAAGGGATCACCCTTGAATGACCAGTCCCAAGTTCACATACAGGATGAGGGTTGCATTTGGCTTCCGACAGCCGATGTAAAACTTTGTCGAACTTATCTATCATGGATTCTACAAATTATAATAGGGCTATATGAAAACAAAGAATCCATGTAACCGACCCATCTAGTATGGAAAAAGGCTTAGTTATTATTGTAAGAAGGTTTAGGACTCAAACTAGAACCAAAACCAATTCGGTCTTGGCTCTCGATTGTAGGAAAACCGGTCGTATCTATGTAGTTCAAACAAGTTGATGGGCTGGGTTTTGCCAAACAAGACCAGCTAGTCTCACAGCCACACTAAGCTCAATCTTCGGTTAGATGACATAAACCATGAAGGAACCAAGGTCGGCCTCGTTTTACATCCCTGCCGGTTTGGTGGTTACCGTAAAATATAATTTTCTTCAAGTGTTTGGCGGCAATAAAATAATTACGAGCCAGCAAAAGGTAAAAAGTTAGCTTGCCATGTAGCCGTTAAAAGTTACCAAGAGGCAGCAGAGTCAAAAGGTTCTGATCCAATACCAAACAGTGGTTTTGTAGAAAATATAACAAGTTTGCTTGGCTTGGTTCATAATTAGACGGGCAATATAAGGCATGACACCAAAACTCAACCCAAACACAAGCCAAAAGTGGGTGTATGTCCACCAAAAATTATATGAAAAACTGGGTCATGGGTGGGTTGACCTGCTTTTGACACAAACACGAAATGACTCAACTCAAAATACGAAACATGAACAAGACTCAAGAAAAACCTATTTCAAGTCCAACAAAGGTGACAAACCAATTTAGGTGGTGTTCTGATTAACCTATCCTAAGCACAAAAATAAACGGTCACGATATGATCATGCCTGAAACACTAAATCATTGACAACATAAAATAGAACTTGACCCCAAAGACATCCGTGTCTCCATCGTGCCTTGGCCCCTTACCTGCTGATGAACCCATCAAAGTGACAAAAAAGATTGTGTCTAGTCGGGTTGATCTGTTTCTTGACATGAATATGAAATGGCAAGATCTAAACCCAACCCAGAATACTTATCCATCACTAATACCTGTAGAATATTTTTATTCAAAACGAGTTAGTTGCCTGATTTATCCATCCATCACTGGATATTTCAGGTGATAAGGAAATTCTGAAAACAATATTCAAAAATTTTTGCTTTTATTAACGAGTGTATAGGTCGCTCAGATGGCAAAATCTGGTTTGAAGCGACGCTATCAGATCCAGGTCCGGTATGATCAAACACGCTGGGTAAATGGATCGGATGCACCATATTTCTGTCCAACTTGATTGACGTTTGGATTTTGACAAAAACAAACATATGAAAGCTCCACAAACGATCAGAGGAATTTATTGAAAGTGGATCTTGTAGTTCGTCCACTGAACCTCTTCAAAGGGCTGCGCCTTTGCACCTTCGCCTGGAATAAGGTCCCCCACACGCCCTTCTGGATCTGCTGGTCCAAACAGGATAATTGGGTTCAGACCCAGCCAGCTAATAGAATGGATCATGTTGGATACTGGTTACAATGCGCCAATATATTTGTTGGATGCATTTGAAACTTATCACAGTGACCCATTCTGGGTCCAACCTCAAAGTTTTCTTCAATAACAGGATCAACCAGCCGGCTACCCGCTGCCTTGTAGTAGCGGATAGAGCCATCTGACTGCCACAACCACTTAAACAGCTTCTTGGGTGGCCGGAACTCGGTACATCGTTGTTCCTTTGGCTCGCTCAGCTGAAGAAGGGCAGCGAGGAGCCCTTGGGGAGGACTATTGACGGGGTGTTTGATTATGAAGTAGGACTTGCAAAACTGTCACTTCAAGATAGTTCCAATGAGGCCATTGGTGGGTCTCATAAAGGAGTAATTATTGTGTCCTCATGTTTATCTTTGAGTATGAGGCTTAAACCTACATTAATTTTAGTTTCATAGGTTTAGACCTCATAATCAAATACTCACCTACGGTGTAAGAAGTATTCAAACCCATAGTTCATCTACACTGTATCTTAGTACCCACAAGAAAAAAAAAAGACCCAACCCCATACCCATCCTTGCAGGCAACAGAACACAAAACTAGGGCTCGAGCATAGAGTTGGGTCAATAGCAGACCTACTCATGTGCAACACGAGGCAGTCGTCTCACCCGAAATCTGACAAATTACCAAAAGATCTATATATGAGTTGTCAATTATTTTAAATATATGTGAACCGACTTACCTGAATCTCATCCAACTGAACCGTTTCGCACCACAAAAGTTTTAGGTCCGAACGAGTGGACCGTATTTATACCCTTCCTCAACCAGTCTCATTGCCATCCCTACCTTCGATACAAGAACTGCGCAGTTAAAGGGTAAATTTGTTGACTCTGAAGTCAGTATGTGAATAATTTACCCATTTCATACCTTGGTGAAATTGAGTCCACTTGAATCGGATCTCTGTGCAACCCGGACCATTGACATTCTTACACGAATCTTCCCACAAAATATGAACAGAAGCCGACCAACTTTACATACATTATTCGTACACGATATACGTGCAAGAATTCTTGGATCCGTATCCGGTAGGCTTGGTTCAGATCTGATACACCTGATCAAATATCTTGTATTCATGGTCTGATAAGATCCCCATCCATCAATTATGAACATTTAGAGCTTAGTTCCAAACTTCATACACGGCTTCATGTCTAAGAAGTAAAGAACGATGTGCCACCACGTTTCCTAAAACAAGGGCAACTATTGACACAATCTTTACGCTTCTTCTTTACTTTTCTTTTCATTTTTACAACAGAGAAGGGGAAGATGGGAGCATGCCTCAAGTACTGAACTCATGACCTTGAACTTGTGTCAACCCCCTGGACAGGTGACCTATCACCAAGCCTTTTAGTTGAGGTATATCCTTAGTGATACTCATCAAACCAATGGGTTCAATAATTATGATTATTATACGCACATATATATATATATATATATATATATATATATATATATATATATATATCAAGAGAGAAAGAAAGGTGTTTCTAGATTGTTTTCTCTTTCCCATAATTGTTTGTTTTCTCTTCCCCATATTTGTAACTGGGCATATATGTTAAAGAATAATGTTTGGGGTTGGGAAAGAAAGGAGAATGACATGATTGATTGCTTTGAATATATATTTTTATATGTACGTGTCTGTGGAACTCCGCCCATGTAAGGGATCACCCTTGCATTGTCTGTCTCAAGCCCGTATAAAGGAGGAGGGTTGTGTTAGGCTTTCGACAGCCAGCATAAAACTTTGTCGGATTTTTATAATATGGATTACAAAAATTATGAGCATTGTTTTGGGGCGTCCCCGTCTAGCGACGTGCTGTAGAGCCCGAATGCAGTAAGAAGTAAGCAATGGCCACTACATTTTCGCCTGAATGTAGTGAATCAATTGCAGAGAGGGTTCCCACATCATGGACGGGTGTGGGTAAAGAAGTTAGTCCCGCTACGTTGCTGCCTAAATGTAATGAAACATTTTCAGAGAGGGTCTCCGCATTTTGATTATGGATGGATGCGGGGGGTAAGAAAGCTAGTCCTAGATAATAAGATTCGTATTGGTTCTTGGAATATCGGGTAAGCTAATGGAGGTGGTAGATACTATGATTCGGAGAAAGATTCATATTTTATGTTTACAAGAAACAAAATGGGTTAGAGAAAAAGCAAGGGAGATAGAGGATACAGGTTTTAAATTATGGTACTCAGGTAAAGAAAAGGCTCGAAACGGAGTTGGTATTATAATAAATAAAGATTTAAAGGAGAGTGTAGTAGACATACAACGATATGGTGACCGAATCATGATGTTGAAATTAGTGTTAGGAGCAGAGGTTTTAAATATAGTTTGTGCTTACGCACCCCAAGTAGGACTAGAAGATAGTATAAAGATTATTTTTTGTGAAGAGTTAGATAAGGTGTTTCAAAATATTCCACAATGGGAGATGATTTGTTTAGGAGGAGATTTAAATGGACATGTCGGTAAAAAGGCATTAGGATATCAAGGGATTCATGAAAACTTTGGTTTTGGGGATATAAACGAGGAAGGTAGGGAGATTTTAAATTTTGCTATGGCATTTGATCTCTTTATAGTCAATACAATCTTCAAAAAACGAGATGAACATTTAATTACTTATAAGAGTGGCTTATCACAAACACAAATTGATTACTTTATTTGTAAAAAAAAAAGATAGAGCGTGTTGTAAAGATTGTAAGGTAATTCCAAGGGAAAGCTTAACCACCCAACATCGACTTTTAGTTATGGATTTACAAATAAAAAAATGGACAAAGAAGAAAAGAGTACATCGAGTTATTCGGAGTAAATGGTGGAACCTCAAAAGCGAGAAAGAAGATATATTTAAACAGAAAGTCCTTCAAGGAGATGTTTGGAATTATGTTGGCACACCCTATGATATGTGAAACAATATGGCTATACATATTAGGAAAGTGGTGAAAGATGTGTTAGGGGTATCTAAGGGAGGTGTACCGGCACAAAAAGAAGCTTGGTGGTGGAGTGAAGTAGTACAAAATAAAATCAAGGCAAAGAGGGCATGTTACAAATTACATTGTGCTAAGAAAACTAGTGAAAGTTTAGAAGCTTATAAGAAAGCAAAGTAGAAACCGAAAAAGGCCGTTAGTGAAGCAAAAGCTAAGATTTGGGATGACATATAAAAAACTCAACTCAAAAGAGGGTGAAAGAGATATTTTTAGGATAGCTAGGGCTAGAGATAAGAAAACTAAAGATCTTAATTATGTTAGATGCATAAAAGACGATGATGAA
Source organism: Brasenia schreberi (assembly GCA_036023115.1). Taxonomy (NCBI): domain Eukaryota; kingdom Viridiplantae; phylum Streptophyta; class Magnoliopsida; order Nymphaeales; family Cabombaceae; genus Brasenia; species Brasenia schreberi. Next base: position 6,612,431 of record JAYKKT010000091.1, read on the forward strand.
AAACTTTTAGTGGCAAACAATGATATGAGAAATAGATGGAAAAACTATTTTTATAATCTTTTTAATGAAAATAAAGATGTTAGTATTAGTTTAGGAGATTTGGCCAAGTTAGAAAAGTATATTAACCACAATTTCTACCGACGTATTCAAAAGAATGAAGTCAAAGAGGCTCTTAAACATATGAAGGGTGGTAAATCGCTAGGACCGGATAATATTCCTATAGAAGTTTGGAAAATACTAGGAGAAATGGGAATCACTTGGCTCACAAGACTATTTAATGAAATATGGAAAAACCAAAAGATGCCCGAGAAATGGAGAGCAAGTACACTTATACCCATATATAAGAACAAGGGAGACATTCAAAATTTTGCGAATTATCGAGGTATCAAGTTAATGAGTCATACTATGAAATTATGGGAAAGAATTATCGAACCTAGGTTAAGACAAGTATCAAGTACAACAAAGAACCAATTTGGATTCATGCCAGGCAAATCTACTATTGAAGCGATTCACCTTTTGAGACGTCTTATGGAATATTTTAGAGCAAAAAAGAAAGACCTTCACATGATATTTATAGATCTAGAAAAAGCTTATGATAGGGTACCGAGGGAGGTTCTTTGAAGAACTTTAGAAAAAATAGGTATCCCATTGACATATATTAACCTTATAAGAGACATGTATAATGGTGCAAAAACATGTGTGAGGACTCATGAAGAAACGACAGACTTCTTTGAAGTTAATATTGGGTTACTTCAAGGATCAACTTTAAGTCCATACTTATTTATAATGGTGATGGATGAGTTAACAAAACATATTCAAGATGAAGTACCTTGGTGTATGTTATTTACAGATGGCATTGTATTAGTGGAGGAGTCTTAAGAAAAAAGTTAATAGAAAATTGTAACTATGGAGAGAAACATTAGAAAGCAAAGGCCTCCGACTTAGTAGAACAAAGACAGAATATATGGAATGTAAGTTTGATCATTTGGTTACTTCAGAGGACATGAAAAATTAAAATTGGCACACACTGTATTCCCCAAAAGGAAAGTTTTAAATACCTAGAGTCAATTTTTTAGAGTGATGGAAGAATTGAGGGAGATGTTACACATAGAATTAATGCTGGTTGGTTAAAATGGAGAGGAGCATCAGGTATTCTTTGTGATAAGAAGATACCATTAAAGTTAAAAGATAAATATTATAGAGCAGCAATTAGGCCTGCCATGTTTTATGGTTCTGAGTGTTGGGCAGTTAATCATCAACATGTACAAAAGATGTCTGTGACAAAAATGAAGATGTTGAGATGGATGAGTGGTCATATAAGAAAAGACCATATACATAATGAGGTTATTAGAAACAAATAAGGAGTGGCACCAATAGAGGATAAAATGAGAGAATTTCGTTTAAGATGGTTTGAACATATAGAAAGAAGATCAAAAGAAGAACCTGTAATAAGGTACGAAAAACTAAATTTAGAAAGTAATAAAAGAGGTAGAGGATGACAACAAAAGTATTGGAAAGAAACAATAAAGAATGATCTAGCTTATTGGGAGTTAACTGCTAACATGGCACACGATAGGGATATGTGGAAACAAAGAATCCATGTAGCCGACCCCGTCTAGTATGGGAAAAGGCTTAGTTGTTGTTGTTGTTGTTGTTGTTATGTACGTGTCTGTGGAAAACTGGATCCAAGAACAAGCTACAACCTGTCAATGACTCCTTACATCCTGGTTCTCACAGGTTCATCTCTCTCTCATTGTTTGTGGTACAGTTTTTTTTATTAATAAAACCACAATCCGTGCACAATTAACGGAGACAATCAACTAATAAAATAAGATTCCCAATAAGCAATGAAAAAGGAAGTTGAGGAATAATAGTAAAATTAGCTGAACGATACCGTACAACCTAAACGTCTTATCTCCTTTACTTGTTTGTCATCATGTTAACGAACTGTAGGACTCTAAATGTTAATACTCAAAATTTCGCTGCGAGAAACGGCAAAATAAGAAGGGTGTTCGCTCGTTATCTGCAGCAGTAACCGGCGGAATATAAATACCGATTGCCGACTAAGGAAGAGACTGTTGCCGGTTATCGATGTAGACCTGGAGGGGAGGAGGAAAAACGGTAAATGAGTAATGTGTTAATGGCATGCATCGCTATACTAGAAAATTATTTGGACCCTATAAAACAGTCCCATCTACTAATAAAACCATCGCAGACCGTAAGCATGAAACAAAACCATCCCAACTGGTGGCGGATGCAGTAATTGAAAGCTGAAGTTACCGTGGCTGAACTGCAAGAGTGGTAGTGTATTGAGATAAGGTATAAAAGAGAAGAAGTAGTTTTTCTTACTTCTTACTTTAGTTAGTCATTACTAGCGAATTCGCGTTCATCGCTTCCATACCACTCGTCCCTCCTCCCCGCAAGTAGCTTTCTAGAGGTAGCTTGCTAAACACTCTTTTTGAACAAAGCTACTGTGATTCCCACAAGTTACTGATCAGTTTGAGAGAGGTTGTTGGAGGCCCCCACCCTATTGCATTCTTGACATGCCGCATTCTCAACCATACGGGCTTGCCAATGAGATTCAATTCTTCGAGTACACCCTCTTTTTCTTGTGATTTGATCAAATGTCACCTAATTGTCCTTTCTTTACCTCAAAACTAGAGATGTTCATGGGAGCGGGGTTCTCTCACTCTTCGTGTGGTTTCACGCTGAACGTTTTGAGACTACATTTCGGGGTCGGGGACGGTGGAGCTGGAAAAATCCTCACGGGATTAGGACGGGATAACAGGTCCCCGTCTCATTAACCTAAAAACATGTTAAGGCCAATCTTGATTCAATCCTAATTAAAAGTAATTCTTATTTGTTTCATTCTTCTATCCTTAATACACGTAAAGAAAAGTGGTGAAAGAGAGAGAGAGAGAGAGAGAGGGAGAGAGAGAGAGAGGGAGAGGGAGAGAGAGAGAGAAAAGAGAAGTTTATAAGGTTTTTTTTATCAATTGGAATGGGTTAGATAATATTAAATTTTTTATGGTAATTGTGATTATGATGTTCTTTAGGTTTAGGTTGGCTGCCAATAGTTTTATTTTTGATATGCGCTCGTGTAAAAATTTTATGATAGTGCGAGGAAGGTTTATAGTTTTTATATATGAATGTTTCTAAGGTGAGATTCTCTTACCTTGTCAGGCCATTAGGGATGAGAGGACTTTTAGTCCATCATGGGGATGGCGAGTAGATTCTTAAATAGGGCCGGAGACGGGAACCTTGATTCCTATCCCGTCCCGCTCCATGAACGTCCTTACTTAAAACAGGAAAAAGTAAAGATGATTGGCAGACAGATAAAGCTCAAATTCGAAAGAAGAGGGCTTGAAAAGGACCCAGCTCACTCCTAGGGCTTTAGCACTTTGACAGGGGGTGAGGAGTTCAATACCTAAAGTGTGAATCTGGCATGCCTGACCAGCACTTGCGTATCAAAGAAAATCTAGTGGAAGTATAAAAATTTAAAGAAGCAGAAGCATACAGCAAAGGAAACAGTAAAGCATGATCTTGTTTGGTTCAATCTCATCAATGCTAATATAACACAATATCGACACAATGACAACTAAGGACGTATACGACGAACCCCATTTAATGCGAGAGAACTGTTTTTTTTTGCCCTTATTCGGGTATGTGCTTGCTCTCTTCTCACTCGATGCCAAAGAAATATCTCCACAATATAAGAATTCATGTTTTCTTTCAAACAAACTGTGTGTGAGAGAGAGAGAATGTAGCCGTCGGTGGTTTCTCGTTGCTTCAAAGTAAGATTACGAGGAAGTCACATTGATCATTGTTAATGGGGCCCTTCTGGCTTAGTAGAGAGAGAGAAAGAGAGTTCTTATTTGCTCTTTTACTTTTTCTTTGAAAAAAGCTCTTTTACTTTTTCTTTGAAAAAATACGTGGTCCTCATTTCTCTCTCCTTCATCATGGCATATCCTTTTTGGGTTCTCTCTTCTCTAAATGAAAAAGAAAACAAAAAATAATTAAAAATGTAAAAAAGAAAGGCGACCACCATAAATAAATACTCTTGATGCATCAAGGCTCTCCTCATTCTCCGTTCTCTTTGCAGCTTCATACACACTTCATCTTCTTCATTACAGTGAGAGAAAGAGAAGAGAGCTAACGAGAAAGAAATGGTCAAGGACGTAGTTGCGGAGCCAGAGCCTCAGCATCATGGAGGAGACTACGTCGACCCTCCGCCTGCTCTTCTTTTCGACGCTGCCGAGCTCAAACTCTGGTCCTTCTACAGAGCGCTCATCGCCGAGTTCGTAGCCACCCTTCTCTTCCTCTATGTCACCATCGCCACCGTCATAGGCCACAAAAAGTCAATAGACGTCGCCAACAGTGGCAGTATCTGCGGCGGTGTCGGCATACTCGGCATCGCCTGGGCCTTTGGCGGCATGATCTTTGTTCTTGTGTACTGCACGGCTGGCATCTCCGGTGGGTCTCTCTCTCTCTCTCGGTCCGTTTGCAGATCATCTGGTAATGACTCGGTTTTGGGGAAGCAGTAGGCAGCCCATTACAGGAAGGGACGTGTTTTCGTGTCTTGGACTCTGTCACGGATTAGATGGACTCGAGTTCGAAGGGTGTTCCTTATAAGAAAGGGTTTATGATTTAGGAAAATCGAGTCTCTTGGTAAAGACTCGATCGTACTCACACTCCTTGATGGTGCTTCAAGCCTTGACAAAGGCTTGCTAGTTGCTATCCATCCAAGGCTTAACGTGACTCAGTTTTGTGCTTGAAGGGCTGGTCTGAGATGACTCAGTCATGTACAGCATTCTTCTCTCTCTCTCTCTCTCCCTCCATATATATACACGCACACACACACTGATCTGTAGATGTATGCATGTATGTTATCCTGAATACTTCTGCTTTTCTAAATGTTCGTTCTCATATTTTGGTTATCTAAAACCCTATGATCTTATTTACCCAGAAAAATAAGGAAGAAATAGGAAGTTTGTGCACTGAAATGCCTTGCGGTGCTAATGTAGTTCTTTTGTTTGTTGTTGTATATGATGATGGATCAGGAGGTCACATAAACCCTGCAGTGACGTTCGGGCTGTTCCTGGCAAGGAAGGTGTCCTTGATAAGGGCAGTGTCCTATATTGTGGCGCAGAGCCTGGGAGCCATCGTTGGGGTTGCTTTGGTTAAGGGGTTGACCGGTCCCGCCTACAAGCTCTACGGTGGTGGTGTCAATCAAGTCTCGAGTGGGTTCAGCAATGGCACGGGCTTGGCCGCAGAGATCCTTGGCACCTTTGTACTGGTCTACACCGTCTTCTCCGCCACTGATCCCAAACGAAAAGCCCGTGATTCACACGTCCCTGTACGTCTCTCTCTCTAACATATGCTATATAGTTGTTTTATTTGTATAAAGACAAAGATTAGATTGGTCTCTCTCCATTCCTGTTTCCCATGCATGAGTTTGATATAAAGTTTTTGATTCGGTGTAAAGCTAATAGAGCTTTTATTTGTATGTAACTTGGTTGTTTCTTGTTGTATTGTAGGTTTTGGCACCTCTTCCTATTGGGTTTGCTGTATTCATGGTTCATTTGGCTACCATTCCTATCACTGGAACTGGTATTAACCCAGCCAGAAGCCTTGGTCCTGCGGTTGTACATGGCGGCCAAAACGACTGGCATAACCACGTACATCTCTCTCTCTCTCCCTATATATATATATATATATATATATATATATATATATATATATATATTATTTATTTATTTTTATTTTTTTGTGTGTGTGTGTGTATTTCGATTCAGTGTAAAAAGATTTTTACGACAATATATTATGACAAAATTTGGTGTGTGCAGTGGATCTTTTGGGTAGGGCCGTTCATTGGAGCAGCAGCAGCAGCAGCCTATCATCAGTACGTTCTGAGGGCAGCAGCTGTCAAGGCATTGGGTTCCTTCCGCAGTGGTGGCAGCAACATCTAAAGGAGTTCAACGAAGGTGAAGCTTTGAAAAAGAAAAGGAAGGCCTTTAATGGAGAAGCTTTTCAAAGGTGTCACGAAGCTTGCTTGCTATCTATATCTGCCTTAGTTCGCCATTGTTTTCTTTTCTCCCTTCTTTGTCTTTGTGATCTCTCCGCATCCGTACCGCATTAATATTGTGCTTAATCAATACTTGTTATGATTGTTGATATCGAGTAGATTTGGCATTTTGCTTGATTTCCATATATTGCTTTCCTGTATCATGAGCTTCTGTCCTGCGGTGGCACAGAATCCATCCAACCGCCATTCTTAGTTTAGGAGAAGGCTTGGCTTTGGCGTGAGGAGCTTATCTCGATCCTAATTTAGATTTTCTAAGTAAAGATAGATCACTCTTTAAACTGTCTTAGATAATCTAATCGTGATACAAAACGTATTGCACTTTACATAGCATCACGAACAATCATCACATCACGAACCATCATCTTTCATTTACTACTAACAATTACAGTATGTATATGTTTTGAGTGAACTGTCTCTTCCATTTGTGACCCTCCAAGTCGTTTAAAAAACTCAGTGGGGGAGTAATCGAGCCATTTTTGCTAGCAGTGGAGGTTCACGTAAGCTTCATATGAACTGTACAACTTATGCAGTTTATCATGCACACATGTCCTAAAGATGATCACGTTATACGTTTTCTAAAGGCAACGCCCATCATAAATATATGAAGGTGCTTTCTTCTTCTATTTTCGGTGTTTAGTGCTAAATGCATAATGTCCATCGTTAAGTAAATAAAAATGTAGTCCTTAGGTCATAAAATGCTTAAATATTTTCATTGCTAATGGAAATTTAAATTACTTTACATTTAATTAACATAGTATAATAAATTTAAGGAAAAAGTAGCAAGTAGCAAGTAGCATGTTTCTTTAAACAAACAATTCAAACTTCTATCGTTCACCTAAAAAATCGAAAGAAAAATATGTTTAAACACTTTTATGCATTTAAGAACATTATTCATTTAGTAATAATATATATATATATATATACTTGATTGTTTAAGCAATCGTCACCAATTCGTCACTATTCGAGGTTGGGCAAACTCTCACATGAGGGAAAAGCTAATGGCCAACCATTTTTTCTCTTTTGAGATTCAAATTTCAATCACGAATTAATTTCAATCATTTATTAATAGATGAAATTTGTTTCAGCACCTAATTGTACTTCCATATACTAGGTGTAGGGTGTTGTTAAACACGAGATGAACTGGTAAGGTACCCTAGATGAACACGAGATGACCCAATAAGATACCTGAGATTATTAACACGGAGTGCATTGTCCTTGCGCGATGCGGCCATCTGCAGCAATAGAAAGAGCCAAATCGGGTCGTTTTTGTTTCCACCTAGAGACGAGGAAGACGAAAGGACATCAGTTTTCCTGACTGTCTCATTCACTGGATCTTTTCGCTTTTATGATTATTATTTGCCTCTGCGAGACGATACGTCTTGTCAAGGTGGTATCCAAAGATGTCGATTTATTTTTTTTTTTTTAACGTTATTGGCAGGATCGGATTAGGCAGCATCCTATCAGATGCGTACGCCTCAAGTATCGAACTCTTGACCTTCAACTTGGCTCTTGACCTTTCTTTTAAACCGATTAACTCTTGATGTTGAGCACACGATTTTGCTTTTTAAGTCCATTACTCTTTTCTGTGTTTAAAAGCTCATTTAGGTCAAACATAGTTCGTTTGAAATCAGTTCAGGACCAAAACCAAAACCGGTTAAACTTAAATTGAGGATCGAGAACCACTCAATTTGGCTCCAGATCCATCTTCCATAGAACTAAAACCAAATCAAAACCGGAACCAATGGTTTCGAACCACTGTTCCATTTGACTTAATTTTTCTTAAGGTTCAAATTTTTAATGACCTCTTTTCCGATCTCAGGCAGTTTTAAGACTCAAACGGGAACTAGAACATGCCTGGTTTTAACTGGTTCCATGAAAACTGAAACCGGTCATGTCTAGGATAGTTTTATACAGCACTTGATTGCTGTATATTTGTGACAAATAAATTTGTGGCAAACCTTTCTTTTTCATTTACCAATACATTTCAGACCTCGCCTTTCCGTAAGATGGCTACTGTTGTCGTGAAGAATGACGACTCAGCGATTGTTCGGCGTCAACAGCTTAGAAAAAGTGATCAGATTTTTCTCTTTTCTTCTAAACCACCTCTGGAAGCCCACAACAACTCCCAAGTATTCACAGAACTTGAACTTGAGATCTCGCTTAAGGCGAACAAGTGTGAAACGACTAGAACTAACCAAGCATTGGTATGGTAAGTATGTGTTGTTTGATTGGAAGCTCTTTTTTATGAAAGGTATGTAGGCCACGTCAGTAGATGAAGAGTTGTAGATGCGTGTGTACGAGTCCATGTGCGCATACTGGCTTTCCTCTTTGTGTGCTGTGAGCCCATACACACACAGAGGAAGACAGGAGTAGATAGATACACAAGCACATGGATACACCCAGAACATTTGAGCTGGTAACTGCTTTCTGAACCACCCAAAAGGAGAACGAGTGAGAGACGGCAATGTAGGTCGCACCAAGATGCATGTCATTCTTAAGTTCTCACCCAGCAGCTGCAAAGGAAAAAAAGTGTCTTGTGCTCAACCATGAGTTCCTGAACTCCTCTTAGGAGAGCCATACACTCCAGGTGTATTGTGTTATTAGTGTTTTAATACACGTATGATCAATAACAAACATATGATGAGAACTAGATGGTAAAAATATAAAAAATATTGGAAGGAAAATGTGTTGAAAGGAATCAAGAACAATGTTTAAGTGAACTGTTAGCATGAAACATGAACGAAATCTATGAAAACAAATAACTCATGTAACCAAACCCCATCTAGTATGAAAAAAGGCTGAACTTTTGTTATACACATTTGAATTTCAGTCATCTAAAACCTTGTTCAATCTGATTTGATTGGTTCACAATTTGTAATCCATATTTTATGTTCAGACCATAGCTACGGTAAAATGAAGGAAACTACCAACTGCATGCAAAGCATTAGCGAGGCAAGGTTTGACAGGAAACGAGAAGGGGGTGTACGTTTCAGAAGCGATTATAGAAGCATTTAGCAAGACAGAAAAACAGGACGGAAATGCCATAAAAAATCCGATAACCCTTACCCAACCCGCGCAAATTCATGCTACTAATGTACCTGCTTGCAGCTAGGACCTAAACAAAACCTTAAACTGGTTCATCTTAATCACCAGACGATGTAACAAGAATGAGATGCATTGTCAAGACAGACACAAGAACCCAAGGCTCTATGTGAGCATTTTCTTATATATCTAAATATCACAAAATAATTTTACTCGTTCTAAGATATCAATGTGCCCGGATAAAGGACGAAGGTTTCATTAGGCTTCTAACATCCAGCATAACACTTTGTCGGACTTACCATAGATTCTAAAAAAATAAAGAATCCATGTAGCCGATGGGAAAAGGCTCAGTTGTAGTTGTTCTAATATATCAATGCAGATCCCGATATGTAAAGTTGATGTATAAAAAAGCATTAGCAAGTAACCATCTCATAAAAGGTCAATTTCTTCCAAATAAGAATAATGGCATAGCCCACATACAAGTTTGCATTCAGCTAATTCCTTGTGCTCAAGAAAGAATCACTAGAATCTATAGTTTTGGACTCAAATCAAGGGGTGTGCATTCCAAACAGTCACTTTTTGCAAATTGGCATTACAAACTTTCATGCCCATTTCCCAAGCAGCAAGAGAGAAACTATAAATTAGCATGAAGAACCATCAATAGAAACAAACTGCATAGCTGCTCAAACTGATACATGAAGCAAGCAAGAAAAATAGCTTCAATTATTAAAGGATCAAGGTTCAATTGCGAATAATTAAAACCCATGTACAGTAACTCTCAATCAACGTAATTTGTATGCAGAAAAAATTATCATAACGGTAACAAAGTTCAAATTGAATATATGTATATAGGTATGTGCTGTTTTTTCCCCTCTTTTCTGACAGAAGAATGAAGAAAAGAAGCCCAGGTATGCATTCGCGAGCAGACAGATGTTCCCCCTGGAAAAGAACTTCCACCGAACTGATTCTCCACAGAAAATCTCCTAAATCATCGGGAAAATGCTCAACTGGTGAAACATCAAACCAAAAAAAAAAATTTGCCAAGCAAGCAAAAAATGAGAAGAAAGAGTATGTATAATGAGAAAATTACTCGAATGTGATCCCCATTATGCCCCAACTTCCAGCACCATGCTAAATTAACTATACAGCCCACAGAACATTCATCCTTTACTCATCACGAACTTAATTTGACTTAGCTCAGCTCGGCATATTTGCTTCTTTTTTCTCTTTTTTCTCTTTTTAATTTTTTTGTTTTTTTTTCCCTTTTTTTGGAAGGATCTAGCTAGCTATAAAAGTAAGCTAATCTAAACCTCAACTATACAGCCCGAAAATTTTCCTCTTGCTTCTTCAACAGCATGAGTTTCTTCTCGCTTGCCCTTGCACTTCACTTCTTGTATTTTGGTAAGACATGACTGTTTCAGAGACCAATAGCTTTGATAGGAACATGACCTTGAGCATACTCAGTCCCATCGTCTCCCTGATAGGAAAATGATTGGCTGGCCTCAGAAGACCTGCTCAGAAACTCATAAGGAACTTCTTCTTGAGTAACTCTTGACCCATCTAGTCCAAACCCTCTTATCTGAGTGGCCAAAGAGTCGATACTTGACATAGTTGCAAGATCTACGTTGGAAGATGAAGGAGATGAGTTGTTGGGCAGAAGCCAGTTTTTCCAATCATTGCGCTTCCTTATCTTGTCTCCCTATATGTAATCAAAACAGGTCAGATACTCATGCAAATCAGAAATATAGATTGGTCTCAAAAGACATGAGAAAACTACCTGTATTTCTAGAATAGATGAGCCTCTCAAACAATCCAGGATGAAGGGAATGTCGTCTGTTAACTTCTTAACCTGAAAATGACAGGCTGATGAAGCCTCTGCTCTAATCATATGAATAATATGAACAGTTGAAAGGCCATAAAAAATCCTTTCAGCAAGATTTATGGTGCAGAACAATTTCGTAAATTTTTTAAGCATTACGGCCATAAAACATTTGCCAATATAACCAACTCCACAACTCATAAGATAACCACATCAATTATCCAGGTCCAACAATAAACTTGATCAAGCATCAACTATGTAAACAGAATTATCAAAATATTCAGCTTGCATGGCTCCTGTGACATGTGCGTCTGACACAAGATCAGATTCTACGTAGTCTCTATTGTACATTTTAATTTGTAATGGTTGAACTCATATTTTCAATATATATATATATATACACACACACTATATAAGTCTTTTTATCAATAAAATAAAAATTAATATCTGCTTATTATATTTTCCAAAATATTTAGGAACCACACCATGAATTCAATGCTATTTTGTCTCAGAAATCAAGAGGATAACAGTGCACATAATTAACTCAGGAAGTTTGGAACTTTGGACATCACACTTTGTTTATGTTTTGGTTAATGGTAAATCATAACCTCTTTAGATAGACACTAAAACCAGCATACATATCCTAAAGGACGTGCAATTCCTCAAGTTATTAAAAGATAGCGGAATGGATTTCTACAGACTGGCTAGGCTATGACAATTAGATGTCATTCATTATTGGGATCCTTACGTACATCTTCTAAATACAGATAATCTGACGCATCCGGGAAGTGTTATAAGTATTATTGTGAGGCCGTGTCAAATGTAGACAAGATATTAAGAATCCCAAATTTATCTGAGACTTCATGAAGAAGATACCTCAAATAAGATCATTTTGAAGCCACAAATCGTTGTCATATTACACTGTTCAATTGTCTTCCCTAAGTCTTACAATCCTAAGGATCCTGCCACTAAGCTAAACTTAATAAAAGAACCTAATAGCTCTGGAAAAAGGAAAAAACCACTCACTGCTGCTGCTCTCCCCACCATTGCACCTAATAGAGACGCCATCATTTACTCTCAGTATCCACTCCAGTAGACCTCCTCACCTTTAATGTTGTATACCAGAGTCTATGCATCGAAGAGGGAGGCAGCCTCCTTGGTTTGGGTCTACTACAGACTACATGCAACCATTGAGCTTACATTGCAGAATAAAAGTGCAAAGCCAGAAAAAGAATTAAAGCCCCCACTTCTTTAGGTTACAAGAGGTTTCCATCCTAAAATTAAATGAACCAAATCAGACAGACATAGCCAGACTTCAACAATTTGATATGTATGAGTGGCTTCTATCTCAATTTTCCAAATCCAATGAGTCACAACAAACGACGAGCCATCATATATTCTAGGATATCATATTTAAGAACTGTTGACGCCACCTTCCAACATAAAAAGCTGATCATTGAGTTCGAACTTTTTGAGGGAAACTCTTTTACATTCACGTGTATCCCCGAATGAATAGCAAAAGTTATCATTTTAAGAGCCTTTCATAAAAGCAATTATCATTCTATGTGCATAAAGAGCAGATGCGTGTAAATGTATGTAATAGGAGCACGGGCTCTTAGGGCCCGTGCAGTCATGGTGTAAGGGACAGAGCCGTTGGAAGCTCCAACGGCTAGTGTTGCACTACCTCTTGCTTCCCTCTTACTTGTTGTTTTTCCTATTATTCATGTACATATTGTTGTCTATAAAATCCACTTCAAGACATGAATAAAGTATGCAGTCTAGCACTGCTTTTTGACCTGTTTTGTATGTGCTTCCGCTCTCGTTGATTATTCTTGAAGATCGGCATTCATGATTGAATGCCATTTGACTCTTGGCGACTTAGTGAATTTGATTCGTATAATATCAACCTTCGTTCATTGACAAATACTTACATGGTATCAGAGCCTCGGATCGAAGAAATTGAGTGCATTGGGAAGCGTGTCACAAGTGCAAAATTTGAAGAATTGCATCAAACTTAAGGTTAGTTCAAGATCTTTAATTTTGTATGCAATGGAAGGTAAAAATGAGTCGTTTAGATGTATTCTAGACCCAAACTGTTATCAAAGTTGGGCTAGGACGATGAAAAAATATTTTTTGTCAAAAGATTTTTGGGATTATATCGATGGAACCATAAAAGAACCAATTTTGAACATTGATGGCTTGGATGACGATGAAATCGTCAAAGTACATGAAAAATACAAGCTAGATTTGAAACTGTGGGAAAAGATAATGCAAAAATTACATGGATTATTTGCCAAAATGTTAATGAAAAACTTAGAAATAGAATTAGTGCTTTTGAAAATGCGTTTGAAACTTGGGAATATTTGAAAAAACTTCATTCTCAAGATGATTTTGTTTTTCAAATTGATCTAATGGAAAGAATGGTTATGCTCAAACAAGGGAATCTAAGTATTAGGGACTATCATAATGAATTTTCGGAACTATGGACTCAATTAAGAAGTTTTGATAAATTTGGAAACCTTCACAAATTAGATGAATTCCAAGAATTTTTAGACAATCAATATTTTTTCTTGTTTATGCGTGGATTAAGAGACGAATTTGAAAACATTAGATCAAATCTTATACGTAGAAAACCTAAACCTAGAGAGGAATTCTTTTTAGCCGATCTTGTTATGGAGAAAACAAGATTAAAGAATATGAATGTGGCCAAAGAAGCCGTACTTGCCACATCAAGACCCAGAGCAAACTTGAAGACTTACAAGCCTCCATATGCAAAGAACAATGAAGGCACGTCTAAGAAGCCCATGGGACCATAGCCCAACAAGGATACTATTTGTCATTATTGTAAGGAAAGTGGACACATTAAAACTACTTGTCTTCTACTTCAGAAAAGGGGTGAAAACGTGGGAGTTGTGGAAGAAGGAGGTGTCTTGCCCAACAATATCAAAGCATGGAAGAGATCTTTAAAGAAAAAACAAGCAATCTCCGAGAATGCTCTATCTACTTCTCAAGGTATGTCTTGGTTTTTGGATTCCAGTGCATCTTTTTATATGACATATTGAAAATGCTTTGATTGATTCTTGTGACACTATTGGAAAACATGTGTTTACGACCGATGTAACAAAACTTCAAATCAAAAAAATCAAAAATTTTGAAAAGAAAAACTTTAAAATTCAAAATGTGAGCCTTATACCTAAACTTAATTTGAACTTGCTTTCGGTTGCACAAATACAACAACAACTAAGCCTTTGTATAGTCACTTTCTCATCCAAACATTGTGTGGTGCAGGATCACCTATCGAGAAAGGTGATTGGTCAAGGCCATAGAAAAAGTGTACTATACAAAATGGACTATCTTATTATGCCAAATTTTGAGTTTTGTAATGTAGCCCAAGATGCTATGCTTTGGCATAAAAGACTTTGACACTTGGACTATAAAAAATTATGTAATATTCCCTTGATGAAAACGAATAGAGAGAAAAAATTTGAATGCAAAAATTGTATTCTTGAAAAAATGCATTATCTTCCTTTTGGAGAAAGTAATTATGTACCAAACAAAGCTTTTGATTTAATACATTTGGATGTTTGGGGCCCCGCGCCCGTTGCCTCTAAAGGAGGAGTCCAATACTATGTAATTTTTGTGGATGACTTTACTCGTTTCACATGGATATACATATTAAAACATAAATCTGAAGTATTTGAAAAATTTATCGTATTTTGCAATATGATCAAAAACCAATTTGGAGCCACCATTAAAATCTTTAGATCCGATTTGAGAGGAGAATATATGTCTAATGAATTTCAAAAGTTTATTGAAACAAATACTATTATTCATAAAAAATCATGCACTAAGACCCCCCAACAAAATGGTCTAGCGGAAAGAAAACATAGACATATTATTGAAACTTGTAGAACCATGCTAATTGCTAGTAAGGTCCCTAAATATCTATGGGCCGAAGCCACCATTACGGTAGTATATCTCATAAATAGAATGCCTTTGTCTAACCTTTAAAATACCTTAACTTTTGAAAAATTGTATAATATTCCTCCATATTATGAAAGACTTAGAGTTTTTGGATGTAGGTGTTTTGTATATACAGACAAGAATGATAAATTATCACCAAGAGCCATTGAATGTGTATTCCTCTGTTATGGTATTGATAAGAAAGGTTATAGGTGTTTTGATCCTATAGAAGACAAACTATACGTGTCTAAAGATGTAATTTTTTTTTAGAATGATATTTATTATGAGACCAAATCCTTGAAGAACTGAATTTGTTTTTCCTCAAGATTTCTTTGTATTAGATGAAGATGATTGTGACTCAATAGATCATCAAGCTATTCAAGAGAACCCTGTTGAAGACAACGATACTTCACACATAACCGTTGATACTCACTCAATTGTCGAACCCTTTCCCTCATATTATACAAGACATCCTAGAGAAACTATTGATATAGAATCTAATAGTACAAGGTTAGAACCCAGGATCTCACGACCTCCCCAGCGATTTGTGTCCTATGAATCTTTTGAACCAACAAAGAAAGAATTTGTTTGCCACCCTTCGCCAAGTTAAGAAACCTAGGTTTTATCATCAAGCTAAAGGCATTCCAGAATGAGAATATGCTATGAAAGATGAACTTAACACCCTAAACAAGGCTCAGACATGGATAATTATACCTATACCAAAGGACAAGAAAGTCATTGGATGTCGATGGGTGTACAAAATCAAAACTCATAGCAATGGTCACATTGAAAGATATAAGGCCAAACTAGTTGCTAAAGGTTATGCCCAAGAATATGGAATTGACTATGATAAACTTTTGCCCTTGTAGCTAGGATGACTACAATTAGAATCCTCATATCTATTAGTGCAATTAAGCAATGGAATATATACCAACTTGATGTCAAGAATGCTTTTCTGAATGGCTACTTGAATAAAGAAGTCTACGTGAGTCCTCCTGGTTTCAATATTCCTCCTAGTCATGCTCATAAATTACGAAAGGCTTTGTATGGTCTGAAACAAGCTCCTAAAGCTTGGTTCGACCGATTTGAAAAATTCATGCATTTGCATAATTTTGTGACTTGATATACTGATACTGCATTGTTTGTACGAAAAACAAAATCTGGTATTGTTATCTTGCTTTTGTATGTGGATGACATGATCATTACAGAAGTGATAACGCAGGAATTGTTGAAGTTAAACTTAAACTTCATCATGAATTTGATATGAAAGATTTGGGTTTGCTGAATTATTTTCTAGGTATTGAGATAATCAAAAATAATTATGGATATTTTATGTCTCAAACAAAGTTTGCTAATGATATTCTTGAAAGATCTGGTCTTACAGATACTAAGGTTGTTGACACACCGAAAGTCCTAGGCACCAAACTATGATCTATTGATGGTGAGAAATTAGATGACCCCACCCCTTATCGACAGCTCATAGGTGCACTTATTTATCTCACCATTACTAGACTAGATATTTCTCATGCAGTACACACAGCAAGTCAATTTCAACAGGCACCCACTCCTGTTCATATGAGTGTTGTCTTGCGCATTATTCGATATATTAGAAATATTGCCCACAAGGGGGTCCTCTTAACTTCTTCTTATCCTTTGATTTATCTTTATATACGGATACTAATTGGGGTGGAGATGTTAACGATAGATAGTTTATTCTCTTATTTCTTGGAAGTGCAAAAAACAACAAAAGGTGTCCCTCTCATCCATGGAAGCCGAATATCGAGCTATGGCTACAGCTGCGATGGAGATCTCATGGATCTCAGCCATTCTAGCAGATATGGGAGTTACTTTGCAGCACCCTGCCTTCATGTGTTGTGACAATAAAAGCGTCATGTACATTGCCTCCAACAACACTTTTCATGAGAGGACGAAGCATATCGAGATGGATTGCCACTTTGTTCGTGAAGAATGTTTGAATAAGAAGATCTCATTGTGTTATGTCACATTCGAGATGCAGCTAGCCGACTTCTTCACCAAATCTCTTTCGGCTACTCAGTTTCATTTTTTGTTAAACAAACTTTCCGTGTATACCCCGTAAGTTTGAGGGGTGGTGCAAATGTATGTAATAGGAGCACGGGCTCTTAGAGCCCGTGCAGTCATGGTGTAAAGAGTCATTGGAAGCTCCAACGGCTAGTAGCCGTTGAGTCCCAACGGTTAGCTTGCTTCCCTCTTGCTTGTTGTTTTTCCTATTATTCATGTACATATTGTTGTCTATAAAAACCACTTCAAGACATGAATAAAGTATGCAGTCTAGCACTTCTTTTTTACTTGTTTTGTACACTTCTTTTTTACTTGTTTTGTATGTGCTTTCGCTCTCGTTGGTTATTCTTGAAGATCGGCATTCGTGATTGAATGTCATTTGACTCTTGGCGACTTGGTGAATTTGATTCGTGCAATATCAACCTTCGTTCATTGACGAATACTTATAATGCGACCTACAGAACAATGATAGAGATAATTGACGAATACTTATAATGCGACCTACAGAACAATGATAGAGATAGATATGCTAGAAGCAGCGGTTCCTAATTCCTACTGCAATTGCCACAAGGATGAGGATGCAGGTTCCTAATGTATAAGGGAACTTAGCAGAAAAAGCAGAATCCTGTTTCAGCTTGAAGGGATGATAAAGAGGGAGATGTTATACCTTGTTCTAACAGAGAATTTTCGGCAATGGAAATCTCACAATCACAGAGCAGTAGCAGATAATTTTCCTAAGTCTGACATTAGTCAACGTTCTCATTCTTGACATTTTTTCAACAATGTTTCCCTGGGGAGAGATTTTTAAATGCTGGTTGTTCAAGATAACCACTTGAGCTGTAGAATATTTTGGCATAAAGAAAGGTGGAAAGCGTAAAATAGAAGGTTTACTATATTTAACATATACTGAAAAAGCCAGTATGAGACAAGAACGAGTTCAATGGTAAGAATCCATGTAGTTGACCCGCTAAATCCGGGAAAAGGCATGGGTTTGGTTTCATTATGACTAGAATAAAAGAAACAAAAGATCTGGAAGATAGTATGTTCAAAATTTTACAAGGAATAGCCGGTAAGACCATTTAGCTTTTTTGCCAAGGATATTTCAATAAATTGAATTTTCTCAGCAAGAACGTTGGCTTCCTCGTTCCTCAAACATAAGACAAATGCAAGGATGAGAGACATTCCTAGGCTACTCCAGATACTTAACCATAAAAGGAAAAGCTGTAAACTCCAAAAAAGCAAGACTATTGCCAACTTTCCGTATCAATAAGTAGGGCTGGAATGATCAAAACATAGAAGCTTATGTAGAAGCAGGAGGGCATGTCTTTGATCCACAGTTTCTTAATGTTTTCCCCCTGAAAAAGGTTAACCTTGTGAATCACATTAACCCTACATTTGAACAGGAACGGGAAATTCCTTGTTTATCAGCTTTCTGCTTGAGAGGAATCCATAGTACTAATATTGTTTGAAACTATTGCGCACCTACCGGCAACACCGCTGCATTTACATAAACAAATTTCTCAGAAAAGGACACCAAACAAAAAGTTTGTTCCTGCAACTACATCAGGGCAAGAAGTTTTCTTGTTTGCACTTCTGCGAAGTTAGAAGTAGACATACATAATAATGTGGTTGACCATGGTGCCAATGAAGCAAGAGCTAAAAGGATATTTTGAGGTTCCTCTAAGGCTCAAACCGAAAATTGTAAAAAAAACATATCAAGTATCAACAGTTCCCTACTTGCCACAAAAGAAAACCATGGTTTTTCTAGGTAATAAGATATACCTATGAGAACAACAGCCTATCCAAATTTGAAGCCCAATCTTTTAGCCCTGAATTTGGACAATTGAATGAAAGAAAGCATTTTCTTGTCCGACAAAGCATTTGCAACCAGTACTAACTTAACGAATGAGAATGCTACTACCAGTATGAAACGATCAAAGACATCAGAAAATCATCAACCAAGAAAGCTGTGAATTTTTCACTAATCTGCATGTGCTAAAAGTAGGCAAATGTTTAGAACCTAAGGATAAAAACAAACTCCATTAAAGTTGGATTTGGCTAAACATACACAACAGATGATGAATGAAGTCTAAATGAAGAAAGATGACAAAATCAGCTAGTAAGCTATATTTTTGCATATTAATACATCAATACAAAAGCCTCCCACCTAAATTTGTGTTCTTAGTAATTATATGTTAATGGTGAAAATGAAGATATTAATTGGAAAATTCCAAATATTGAGTGCCATTAACTAATGGTCTCTTAAGAACAATGTAATTGCAATATTTCCACCACTAGCACCGAGACTCTGCTGTTACATTTATGCCCAGTAAGAAGGTTCCCATTTAAATGGCCTGATTATATTAGAACTTCCGTCACTTCCAGTAACCAGGCAAGCTAATTGTAAATACAAGAAAAGTGGTGAAATTCAGTTTCCGCTTCTTACAAGCAAAAAGTGGGAAAGCAAAGGTAAGAGTATAAAACATGGTAAGAAAAATAGATCAGCTATCATAATTAATACAACCAAGCAGAACTATTTCGCAAAATGGAGGAGCATATAAACGTTTATGAGTAAGCAGTTTAAAGCAGATTACAAAGGTAGGATGAAAGAAAGATGTTTCCAAATAGGCAAGATTTACAAACTACCAACAAGAAGAAAACAGCACACCTTAGAGAATAACAATAAAGATGAATTTCGAAGTTAAAAGACCATTCCTGGGCATCAATAACTTAACTCCCATATTAGAGTAATGAGTTTCACTGGAGCAATCAAGTTACAAGTATGAGATAAGATTTTGATGTGCAAGGTAGCCAGATAACCTACATCTCACCTGTTTTGATTGTTTAACCTGTAAGTTATTTAGGTGGAGAACGCACAAACCTTATCTCAGCATAACAAATAGTATCAAATAAAACTCTTCTACCATGTAGTTAGGAATGATTGTTTAGGATTCATATGAACATTGGCTATATGCAAACACAACCAACGATTTTGGCTGGGAAGAAAAGCATCACTCCCCCGAAGACACAAAGTTGGATACATATGTACTGCAAGAAAAGAGTTGTAATCAATATTCAAAATAGCAGTAGAAAAAGTGGAAGGCGAGAACCTGTCCAAACCAAATGTGGGTTGAAGATTTATTATTGCTACCATTTGGGGCAAATCTTCCTTACCATTCTTTCGGTTGCTCTTGTTTGTTTTCCTTTATTGATCAAATCTTAGTTGCATTGTTCATGTTTGACTTTATTTGCATGTATATACATGGTATCGTTACATCTAGGGATGTCAGAAGGTTGCATTTGGGTCACATCCTAGTAGGACTGAACCTAGCCTGATTGATTTCTAGTATAATATTGTTCATGTTGGGTGAAACCTACAAACCTTACTTAATCAGCTTGCATTTTTATATGCAAATAATGATGGATTAGGATTGTCAAAAGGATTTAATAATCAGACTTAGACGCAAACATTAAATGCTGAATGCGACAAGATCACTAACCAGATCGATTTCTTTTGGGGATAAAAGCAACATAGTGAAGTTATCATATGTCCAAACCCAAACAAATACCATTTACATCCCTAGCTACAACCTCATACAGATGGTAGCTGGAAAAGGAAACATAACGATGAAATTGTTCCAAATTAGTTTACAATCATGTTATTTGAAGAGACACTTCAGTCAAGTTCACGCCTTCTAAAACCATAACGCTTCATCTACCATTAACAAATTTCAGGTCAAGAGTTCCTCCCAATCAGACATAACTTTCTCTTGGTAATTTTAAGCTATTTTGCATAGAGCCAACATTCTCTTGGTAATTTTAGCCATGTAAGCAAAGTTAAATTTGTAATAGAAATACTGAGCTTAACTCCCAGATAGTGTATTTAAAAAATCTATATAGTTCTTAAAATAAAGTAGGTAAAGCACCAAATGCTAAACTACTTAGCTTGCAATCTATGCACTCTATACTTCTTCTTTTTCAAACAACTAAAGGCACTCTTTTATTGATGCCATGATAACCATCTGTGATGCCAAATGGTTGGAATGCTCAATTTGGGAAAGTTCATGAATTAAAAAAGAAGAATCATTCCAATGAACAACAACTTGGACTAGTTCAGGTCAAAACTTACCATTGGTCCATTTCACGTAGAAAGTTTTGATCATATACATCTTTTCAGTCGAATTATCACCAAAATCTTTCCTAGTCAAGTGACACTTGCAACAATGCTTGATTGTGTAAAATATCACATCCCCGACAAAGCAATACCCCTATGACTATCACAATCTACCTAATGGTAATCTAATCTTCTGATTTTGGAAGATCAAGTTAATTGTAAACCATCAAGCACAGATTAAGCCTCCAAATTCAAGGCACAATTTATCTCACATGCTTACTGCACAAGGAACTATAAATTGTCAGCACGATGTGGCAGTACAAGGCATCAAAATATTATGTCACTAAAACCTCAAAATCAACTCACCATGTTGAAATTCGCAACCAGGGAGATAGAAACCCATCCTTGCTCGTCCATATTCCTCCTCAAGAATATGTCCTTGCACAGATTTCCAGGGCTGCACACATCAAAATAATTTGAAACATCTAAGACAATCTGATTATTAACATCACACTTAAACATTCTCTTAACCACAACAACATAAAAAAATCTAACATATCGATAGACGTAAATGATCAGGAAAAATCCAATTAAATACCTGAAATAATGCTCTATCTGCCCAACCAACAGGGCCGGCAGTTGAGGGTCTGGTTGTGAGAAGAACACAAAGGGAGGTGAAGCATGTGACATGAATGGCACGCCCGGGATATGATCGGTGACTGCAGGAGGAACGTAATATACCTGAGTGCCCATATCTGCTAACAGGAAGAAACCAACATTGAGAAACAAAATCTCAGACTGCCCACATTGCCAAACAGACAGAAGAAATATCACCAGGATAACCCATCGGGTTCACATAGCCACGCGGCATGCCAAAAAACGGTGGCGGAAGCGGAGCCGGATGCCGGACGAAATTCCGGGGACCAACTCTCTGTTGGTGATGCATGTCGCGACCACCGTAACCTCGATTTGGGTTCCATTCATAATTCGAGCGATCCTGATTACGAGCATTGCCTCTGTTCCCGTAATGATAGGGGGTTTCGGCTCGTGGGTATTGGCCATTGCTCCTTCTATAGGAATTCCTCGGATGTTCGTTACCGTTTTGGCCCTGAGAACCTTGCCCCCTCGATCCCGAATCCAAATTGTTTTTATGTGAGGGATCTTTCTGGGCGTGTTCACTGTGCGGTGATGATTCCGTGCCCCAGAAATTAGTGCTTCCATTCGCATTATTCCCGCGCCTGTTGAACGATCTCTGCCGATTGACAAAAGCGTGATTTTGGATGGGATTGGCGTTTGGGATCTGATAAGGTTTCTGTGGAGATTGTTGCATTACTGGATCCTACAAAAAATCAACAAGAAAGGAAAAGAAAAAGGGAAGCCAAATCCAAAGTCGGTCATCGTTCGATATTTCGGCAAGAATTCACATGCATACAAGAGAGACCCCAGAAAACCCACCTCAGAAACCGATGATCCGTCAGCAAGAGGTTTCCCAGAGTCGGCGGGTTTCGCCTGAACCCTAGTCGTTTCCGATAACGCCGGCCAGGAGACGGCACCCATGACAGAACCGACATCCGTCGTCGCAGACGAACCCGAACCATTGGACGGCTTCTTCCATACATGCTTCTTTTGTGAGCCGTCCTTAGCCTCATCCGGCGACTTTCGGGGTGATAATGGGCGATCTTCTGCCGGAACTTCCGGTGTTCTTGGTGAAGAACTCCGTGAGGAGTCGCCGGAAACGGCTTTCCGAGGATCCATGCGTAAGCCTTACTCCTTCACACAACGCGCTCACGCAATGTGAGAAGGATCCAAAAATGGTCAAGGAAGAAGAAGAAGAAGAAGAAGAAGAAGAAGAAGAAGGAACCCTTCCTCTTCCTCGCTATTTCTCTTCGGAAAGAAGAAACAAATGAAGTTTGTATAGAATCTCTCATATGTAAAAGCTTAAATGACGCTAATAATATTATCAAAATACTCGTTATTATTAAAAATAATGCACATAATTTTCGACATTACCAAACACTCACTAGGTCCTTAAATTTTACTGTTCATTTATTTGTTGTTTTTTTAAATAGCTTTAAAAATGGTCGTTTTTCTTAATAATTTCATGTTAAAGTGGATTCATAATTTTTGAAAAGGAAACTAAATATGTAAATACATGGGTTTGAAACTTTGAATGTTAACCTAGAAATTAATGTTTGGAACTTTATTTCTATATATTTTCCTTATTAATATTTTAATTAGTCGCATTCATGAGCTTCAAACTAAGTGAGTCGACAATAATGCCTCAAAACAAGTTGAGGCTTAAAGCTAAACATGATCATTATGTGACTTAAAAATTCGAAGCCTAAAATCACAAGTCTTTGGAACATGGTTTACTAGTTTAAATAAGAAGGCAACAACTTTTTTCTACAAGACAAAAAGCATTCATTCCAATAAAGTTAATGTTAGAGGTTAAGATGAAGAAGTTCTTTAGGTATTTTTTTTAAACTAAACTGACGCCTCCAAGAATCAAACTCAACACTTGCATTGTAGGAATCAGAGAGCCCTACCAGGAGAGCTGATGCCTTGGGTATGCTTTAGGTGTTGTTTGTTATAAAAACATGTCAATCAAGTAAAAAGTAAAATACAACATTAAAGCCATGATTTATAGAGTAACCAACCAAAAGAAATTCATCGTAAGAATGAATATATTAAATAAATGTACAGCCACTATAAGAGTTTGTTAGCTTTCGAGTTTTACAAAGTAAAACTTATGAGAAATTAATTGACGAACACTTTAAAACTTAAAAAAATACTCAAAATCAAAATTGATGCGAGTAAAAGGTACTCCATTCTTCTTAAAAAAATTTAAACAATATCTTTCATGTCAACAAATCAATAAATACTATATAAAAGTTTTTATATTCTTTAGATTTATAAAGATTCAAATCCAACTAAAAAAACACAACCATACTTAGCGGACTCTCAAGGTTTTTTCTATGGTTAATTGTTTCTAAATCCAAAACTCCATTCTAGCATATATCTAAGTCCAATAGTGGTGGAGCCTTCGCCTTCCTCGTACCTCTTTAAACTAGCCTACTGTGTACGCATGCAAAAAAAAGCCAAAAAGACACTTCTACTAGTCAAAAACAAACGATGATTTCTCACCTTATGAAAACATTCTGGAGAGAAGCCTCCAGAGTTCGGCCACTCTTCCAACATTTCAAATGGATCCAATACAAATACATGATCTATATCCACTTTTAACTACATCCCTGAGATCAGCTTTGAACTTGATTTGATCCAAGAATTATAAACAGGCACAAGTGCTTGAACAGGAAATAGATCCTCAACACCCACGATCTAAATGTAGCTTGATTTTGGATAGTAATTCGAATTGAGTTTGGACCTTTGCCCTTCAATTCCAATCTCGCAAGACTCCATGTATGCATCTACCCTTTAGATATCTCGAATTTCATCTGGCTTCACTTGTTCTTGTTTTTTAGTTCAAAATCTGAAAGTATAAAGCTCTTTTCATTGTTGAAAGATTTTTCTTCCAAAATAGAATTCTCAAGCCGAAATGTAGTGGTACATGAGATCATCTATCTGTACTGATAATTTTGGTTGACTTGTGTGTAATTTCTTGAAACAGCGATTATTAGATTTAAGTTTTAAATACCAACAATAACTCACCTGGCTAGGCAGTCGACTCACAAGCTGAAGGTCATGAGTTCGACACCCAAGACATACATCCGGCTTCGACATCACTACAGTAACAAAAACAATAACGATTATTATAACGTTTTCAACTTAAAGCATGTAAGAGCTTCAATTGTTCGATGCCTGATCCCAGTATAAGATCTGCTCATTCTAAACGGGCAACCGTATAAGAACAAACAGCACCACAAAGACGAGAAATAACAGCCTTAGTTCAGCTTGTATGGCTCGTTTATGAGCCCTACATAAAGGAAGTCCTTTTCAGCATTCACCTGACCCTCGTGAATTCAAACAAGGCCACAGTTTTGATCTTTTTCCATGAAAACCAAAATTTATAATTACTTGTCCGTTATTACTAGGCCTCCATCCTCATGTGTTCATCATCATCATCATCACCCTGAGAGAGAGACAGAGAACCCGCAAAATGGAAATGGTTGTCTCTAACAAATGTATTGCACCACCGGAGATCAAAAGGCCCTGCAGAGATAAGAGTTACAATCGCTAGCCGCTGGAAGTATAGATCTCCCATATTCACAGTGCATGCCTTGAATAGTGGCACTAAGAATCCACTCTAGATACCATTCACTTGTTCCAGTTGGGGATGGACCCAACCTTTCTTTTCACCGACTTCACCAGGGACATCAGCTCAAAATTATCTTTCCTGGCAGGCTTATCCTCTGCTTTGACCTGATCTGTATCTGCTTTATTGGTTTCCTCGACCATCTGCTCATCAACAATGCCCTTCTGCTTGCAAGATTGTTGCCGTAAATAAGCAGCACTCCTGCAACAACCAAGAGTTATTCAGATTAAGAAGATGAACAGTGAGGGAGCTGCCTTACTCTAAGTTATCGTCCTACTTGTAGAAACTGGTGTGCGTGGTCACTTTGTCCACGCACACATGCCTGTTCCCTGACTGCTAAACCCTTGGTGATGAGTGTGACAGACAAAACAGTGAAAGAGTTTAGATTATTACCTTTTATACCGGGGATCTGTTGGATCTAGTGCAAAGAGAGGGGAGGTGAACAAGGCTGACAATCTGGGATCGTTATAATCAACCTCTGGTATCTCATCATCAGAAAGCACTTCCTTCTTTTTACCTTTTTTCTTCTTAGACTTCAAATTATACCCCTTGACCTTATTAGATGCAACATTGTCCTCAGCAAGCAATAATTCGAGCTCTTCCCTGCTTGCACCATTTTCCTTGACCTCCCCTGTTTTTCTCTTCTCCTTTCCACCAATGATTTTCTTCTTTGGTAATCCATCTTTCCTGCTGCCTGTATCCACAACCTCCTCGCCATTGGCATCAAGCTCTTCATGCACAAAGAAGTCATCAGGCTGATCTGCAACCTCGTCATATGAATCACTACTCTCATCTTCTGATGACATCTGTGACGCTCTCTTCTTCGCTTTCTTTTTCTCACGTTTTTTCCTTAGATATGCCTCCCACACGGATTCTGAGTCCTTGTCCTTTTCCTTGTCTAGAACCCGCTTGCTTATATTTTCTAAATCAGTATTAAAGGTAACTTCCATGTCCATGTCTTCCTTGCTGTCTTCTGAACCATCACCGGTTTGTAATAGTGCAAGAAACTTATCTCGCTTCTTTTCTTTCCTGTTCCGATTTCCCAAGGTTGTCTGCTCTTTGTGGTCATCATCATCATTATTGTCGTCCTCGTCATCATCATCATCATCATCAGAAGCCAGAAATTCCTTAAATTCCATCTCATCCAACTGTAGGAAATGAATAGCTCCAAATCAGTAAAAAACCAGACGCACCAAGATAACAACATCATTACCAGCCGAAAGCCTAACCAAGACATGCCCAAAGGAACAGAGCTAACGAAGAAAAAAAGTTTTTCTGGAAGCTGTCCAATAGGAAAAACAAATTATATCATGGGACAGCTTGTTAATGTTAGAATTTTCAAGAAATTGCTTGTATGAAAAGTTTTACATTGGATATTGAGAATTCATGTACCTGCTTCTGGCTCAATTTCTGCCGCAAAGTTCTAATACGTTCTGGCTCGTCGTTATCCCAGGACAGGTGAACTTTACTCTGCTGTAGTGCACGGGTATGGAAATCTTTGCATTCATAATTAGCTGGTGCCTGAAATTCCAGAATAAAAGCACAAGTTTGAATGAAATGCTACAGCACACGCAAACAAATAAGAGTACATTCGCATCCATTCTCACATAAACCTTCTCAAGTAATTTACAGCCTTGCTTCTTGTTATTATATAAGCATAGAGCTTCTGAAAGATACGATGCTGCTCTAGAAGATTTATTTTCAAAAGTTACGTAGTTGTTGCTGCTTGAGATTTAGAATAAATGATAATAAATGAGAACTAGGTGAGTGTAGCTTTTAAATCCCCAGACAGTCTATGCCATCAGCTCATGTATTCAGGGTGTCAAGGCCTTGCACCCCACACCTTGTTTAGTCATGTTTCTTTTAGATCCACCTGCAACGGTTAGTACGAGTCACCCATGACACCGAAAAATGTTAATCAACGTCATCAATGAGAATGATTTGTCACCGTGACTCATGCTTGATGTGATGGGCAACCCCCCTATGCCAGTTTCCAGCAAAGGCTCATCTTCGTTTGCTGACACCTTAAGTTTAGTCTATTGTTCCTACTGAATGGGAGCTAACACTCATTGTTGCCTTTCATCTGTCCATTTAAAATTTGGAAATACATGAAATTTATCTTGATAATGTTATTCTGCAGCATATTTCGATAGAGTGCCACGTTTTGTCTCCATTGAGGGGGAAAATGAGAGAAAGAAAGTTAACATGATTTCAAAAGTCATGACTTCAACTTAGTGGTCCGCAACTCACCTCTAAGTTAATCTGCCTAAATCCAACGTTAACTTAACTATAAAAAATAATTGTCAGCAAGCTTACAGACCACCACTAGCATGGCACATGATAGGGCTCTGTGGAAACAAAGAATCCATGTAGCTGACCCCATGTAGTATGGGAAAAGGCTTAGTTGTTGTTGTTGTTTAAGCTTACAGACCACCTCCGTGAACCAATTAGTTAGAAGTTTGAACAAGTTCAGGCTAAGCAACTTCAAGGCAAGCAATGTCAACCATATATAGGGATAAAGATTCATGCCACTCGATGTTGGGAGCATGAACAAAAGCATTTGTATAATAGCAGATCAATGGAAGGCTGCCTGACAAAAGATCGTTCAAAGACTATGAACAGAAAAACACCACGGAAAATAACAGCTAATCTCACTTTAAATCCACAAAGATGGAAAATCACATATACAAGCAGCACCAGATCTCATTTTACCTCAGTAGCAATGTCTCGAGGAGGATGCTTAAATTGCAGAACATCAGGAATAAATCGTAAATCCAAGATATTTGATGTCCGTTCATACTCAACACCATCACATTCTTTATAAAGGTGATCTGCAGTCATACTGGAGTCACATTCCACTACTGCATAGTAGTACCTGATCCATAACACAAGAAGCGCAAATAATATATCAACCTCTGCCAAAATCACATTGTATTACTATGTAGCCACATCATTTTCTTCCCCCTTTCAGGAGAGAAGGAGAGAGAGAGAGAGAGAGAGAGAGAGAGAGAGAGAGAGAGAGAGAGAGAGAGAGAGAGAGAGAGAGAGAGAGATTCTTATACACGTGGAAAATTACTTCTCAAACCAGCTTACAGTAGCATGATGTGGTTTGAGGATATTTCCTTCTGCATGGAATATAAAGGGACAGAATGTAAGGTTTTCAAGTTACAAATATACCTAAGGTTCTAAACACTAATTTGTGTAGGGGTATCCTGGGTACACTTGGCTCACCTAAATTTCAAAAGGACTCCTTTATAATTATGTCAAACTCATGTAAGGTGAATGATCAGTGAACTTGTAAACTTGCAATAAATATGAAAAGTCAAACATGTAAAGAAATGAAGGTAATGAAATTACAGCCTCCATGTTTTCCCAAACACCCTTCTTTAAACTAGAATAAATCTTCAGCATAAGGCATTCAAAAATCAGAAAGGACTGTTTCTTTGATGACGACAAATTACCATCAATTAAATATGAAAATGCAAATGCGTTCAACGTAAATTACCTGAGTTTGCTTTTTTCATATGCACGTAATTTTGCTTCATCAATTTCAGCTCCATTTCCATCACTCTCTTCATCATCGTCACTAGCAAAGATTCCAGAGGGTCCACGAACAGATTCCTCTTCCATAGATTTAAGGCCAAATTCAGAAGGATACACAGTAACTGACTTAATGTATCCTCCTTCAGGAAGAAATGAGCTCATCAACACGTAGAGGTCAATAGCCTACAAGAAATTAAGTGAATTCTCAACTGTCCATGCTCATCAATATCAGAAAAAGGTGTGGTGCTAGAAAGAACAAATCTTGCATTATATTCCAACAGTGCATTAATTGACTTTTTAATAATATAAATTTCCAAATGGCAACTCTTTTACTGAATGGGTCCAGTATGGTTTCCTGACCGCACTACAAAGTGCCATTCTATAATATCCCCTCAAAAAATGGCTTCGGTAGATGAAACAAGAAGAGCCAAATGAAAAAAAACAGGTCACCAATACGAAAACTAGAACATCACTTGGGGGCAGAAGAAACGACATCTTATAGATCATTTATCTTGAAAAAATTAATCATCAGAAATAACAAACACACGGCAGGCATGTAGGACATCAGCTGCATTACGACACCTGCCACACTGAACAGTATACAGTATACACAGCACTCTAATGTTTGTCAAGAGACGAATGCTCAATTCATATTGTTTCATGTTGGATATGAACTACATTCCTCAAATGCTAGAGATTTGGATGATAATAAAGGTATCCGACTGAAAAAGCAACGCTATTAGGTGAAAAGGAGAATATATTCTCATACCTCATGTACTAGATGGGCATAGAGGCATGTACCCATAGATAAGTAAGTCTTGAATCTTAACCCTCAAATTTCCTTATAGGCGACAAGAAAAACTGATGAGACCCCGAAAGGATTTTTTTTTTGGTAAGAATAACTCTTATGTCATGAGCTGTGTGCATCAAAAAGTGTGTTAAAACGCACCAACAGGGGGGGGATATTATATTGTAACTACATGCGCTAAGACAGTTGAACAAAGAGTGCGCTTGGTTAGATGACACGGGAAGAAGCACTGATATGTTAACATAGTCAAGGTATCAACAGCACAAGAGATGAGAAAAAGAAAAACATAAAAACAATAATTCACATAATGGGAAGATGCGGTATGATGGAAGCATACCTTTACATGATCCCAATCCATGTTCACCATTGCCAATCTATGAGTAGATTCTTCAACCAAGGGCACTTCTTCCTACCCATGAAAACAGAGAAAGGAAAATAAAGATCATTATTCAGTACAGATACAGGGAAACCAAATTCTTACATCCTTTTAGTCAAACCATCTCTAAGATACTCATTGCTGTTATATGACATCTACTAAAAAAGTACTGTACCAAACTACTTCCTAGGTCGTATACACCTCCACCAGAGTGCTGCCTGTGTGGGACTTACACTTGACACCCGTACTTCTCCAGCACCAGAATATTCCACTTAAGCCTGTCTACTATAAGTATGTTGTATCGCTGAGACAATTAATTGACAGATTATAACTTTTATTAGTGAATTAACTTATAAATATGAGTTTCTTTCCTTTTGGTTTCATGAAATATTATGAACTGCGCACAATAATATACATAAACTATACTTATATATAGCTATAGCTGTGTGACAGCACCCATGATTTTGAGAACATTGCCGTGTCCCACACCCTCACAGTTTCAAACAACCAGGTATTATTTACAAGGCTACCAAGAAAAGAAGCAAGCATGGTCTCTAAGAGACTGCAGAAAATACCTTCTATTTGCTTTCGCCTGTGTATAGAGCCACAAATTAATTAAGAAGCAAATCAAGTAGAGCAAATAAACTAAGTGTAAGACTCACCTCAGGTGCCTCGTCGACATCCGTTTCACTAAAAGAATCATCAGACGATCCAATCTCTTCCTCGGAGGATAGCTGTGAATCACTTGAACCCAAATAAGCAGGCAAATCTTCATCTTCATGACCTTTTGCATCCTCCAAAACTAGACCGTCCTCACACAATTCGTTGTCCGAACCATTATCCTGCTGCAACTCGACATCCTCTTCGGCACATCCATCTCTTTCCTCCCTAATTTTCACCTTCTCGTTGTCCTTCTCCTTCTTTCTTCCCCCATTTTTCTTCTTCTTCTTCATCCCTTTCTGACTGCCATCTTCCTGTTTCTCAGTTTCCTCACGAAATTCATCATCGTCAGAGAGACGATAGTAATCGGAGAGGGCGCTGCGGGAACTTCCCTTTGTGGGTCTTCCCCGTTTGTCTACGGGGGCCGAAGATGCGAACTTCTCGTCGGTAAAGATAGCAGAAAACCGGGAGTCAATCGCAACTTTGGATTTCCGTCTCGACATGGGTTTGAATCGAGGGTCGGAATGGAGAGACGAGAACCGAGGGTCAGTGATATTCTTTTGGTGACGGGAGAAGGCGACACCCTTATCTTCTTCATCCTTCTCTACTACTTCCTCTTGCAACTCTTCCTCCTCCCTCCTCTTTTTCTTCTTCTTCTCGACCAAAAGAGAAGAACGGCTGATTTCTCCCTCTTCATTGAGCTTGCTCTTCTTGTTTTTTGGCTTATACATCCTTTCCGTCTCTTAACAACGGGGAGTTTTCCTCGTCCCCTCTTCTCCTTCTTCCTCTCCTCTACCACCGCCGTCTCACTCTCTCTTTCCCTCTCTCTCTTTACATGAAGAGGGTTTTGTGTAGGGATCGCAGTATTGATCCGATCCATGCAACCCAACCCATCCCGACTCGAATGGGGCAATGAATGCCCTTCTTGATTAAGATTGAAATAGATATGTGGATAAAATGTCCCAACCCGATTTTCAAGACAAAGTGTTCGATGCGTAATCTTGTATAAAGATCTTCACAATTTAATTTATCATAAAGATTTAGATTAAGTGTATCATTATTTGATCTCAAGTATTGAAAACATGTTTTCCATATCTTCATCATTCGATCATGGCTTCGGAACTCGGAGAGACCGCTTGCATGCTGCAGCTGCGCATCAAGGAGTTAGCTGACCATAACGAGTTATGCTGCTCTCACCTGACTCTCCTTCCGCAAACGAACTAGATTTCGATCATGGGACACGTAGGTTATTAGATATTTAATATGAAAAAGTATATTACACATATCTCCGCCATTGTCAAGATCTTTGGAAAGATTTAAGCACAAATCTCTCTCTCTCTCTCTCTCTCTCTCTCTCTATATATATATATATATATATATATATATTACCTATGCCCCCACGTTAGTATTCGGGTCAGACTTGTACAAGTAGTCTTCCTCAACCTGCTCCAATTATCCCTAAATTGATATTAGGGTAGAAAATACCGTAGAATGACCCCTTTTAAAACTGATTAGCTGTTTGAATTGGGGATAAAATGAGTTTGGAACCAAAACCTTAGTAATAGAACTCTAGGCTTAAATCTATGTGAACTTGTAGCTATAGCCCGACCGAATGATTTTTGTAAGTGGTATCAACACTTTCGTTTTAATCTGAGCCGAGGGGTCCAATTCGTGTAAGCCACTTCAACCAATCAATCTAACAGAACCGCAGACTCGGCAAGTCCCATGGTTCCTCTTTCTGTGGAGAGTTTTGGTCCAGTTTTGAGAGTCTACACGAAGCCGCTTTACCTTCTTTTTTATCGCTTTTGGTTTAAACTGAATCATAACCAGAATCGGGTGAAGACCAATTTAGCTGCGATTCGAATAGCCCCAGGTTGACCCAAATAAACGGTTTCAAATCATCTGTCTAACTTGAATCAAAACCGGCCACGTCTAATTGCAGTTTGGTTTGGTTTGGTTTTAAAAAAACAGGTATTTTTAAAAAGATGAAATCCAACCATCAAATCCCAAGTATTGATGTACATAAATAAATAAATGTAAATATACTTTATCATGGTGCAAGTATAACAGTAGAACTTGCTACTTATTTAGTATCATAACCAAAACATGAACGCTGATAAATGTGATGATCTAATAATGTGACTGCTAACATGTACCAATATCTTAAAACCCTAGAACTATGTAATCGTTTTTCCAAAAGAACATAGAATCGAGCTAACTACTTCAGCTATTGCAAGTCCTCAAATTTTTGCAGTACACAAAAACGTTGGCTTTGATCACACACAGACAGAAGGGGATGAGAAGAAAAATTAAAGAATGTACTGCCCTGTTAGTACTACAACGGATACGGATACAACTCAAAGCCAAAACTCCTAACATACCTACAAGAGAAAAACATATAGGCTAAACGACTGTCTGGCATGAAATTATACCAATTTGGGGTTAGGTTATGACGGACAAGGAAAACTAAAGGTACAAAACCAAGGAGCAGGCATCCATTAAAAACGTATAGCAAAGATGATGCGCTCCAGCTATGCAGCTACAGTGCTTGCATTGGCTACACCATTTGGTCTAAAATCACGACCCCTTCCGCGACCACGCCCTCCTGCAACGATGCAACATATTCATACAACAAACATACACCACCATAACAATTGAAAGGCAGCTAAGTTGGAGAAGTTTTGGGCATTGACTCACCTTGGCCTCGGGGTGGACCTTCATAGTTGTAGCCACTGCGTTCTTGATGGTTATCAGCCGGGACACCATAGCTTCTTCCACGGCCACGGAAACCCTGCACCCTACCACGGTTAGAACCACGACGCCCATCCCAGCCACCATCTCCTCCACGATCACCTCCAACATTAAAGTTTCCTACAATGCGTCATTTAATTCATAGTACAATAGTGAAACCCAGCAGACTTGCCCAAAATTCGAAAGTCCAACCCACCTCTACCTCTTCCCCTCCCTCGACCTCTGCCTCTTGCAGCAGGAGAGCCCTCTGAGACAGAGAGAGATGTCAAATGCTTGTACCTACGGAACAGACAAAGGCTACCTTTCCAAAAGTAAAAGAGACCACATGGGCAATGGCCATAAAGACTGCTACATCACCTGCTCCATAGTCGAAGAAATCATTCAATGGTTTAACCTGTTCTGCAGGTAAAGGAGGCTGGTACCTGCATAAGGACACCCATCAAGCACTATAGGTACCGACTATACCAAATAATATCTCTATAACATGTTATGCCCTTAACACGAAGATACGCTGAAATTCAAAAATAAAATTACAAATCAGTTGTAAGACCAAGACCAGTGAAGTTCCTTGCACGCTGGCAAACAAACAACCAGACTGGTGGTCACAATAAATACTATCAAACAGCATTCATATAAAAATAACTCCGGAAATATGTCAAATAACTAGATATCAGTGATACAGATGGTCATCATAACTAAATATTCATCAAAGCCTCATGTGAAACCTTTTAGAGAAACAGCGCAATCAATATAACTTGTCACTGTGATATGAATAATCAGAACATTCTTATGTATCGCATTTAAACCTATAAACAAGCCATTGCTGTTCCTTGAACATTTGCAATGAAACAAGCATGCATATAGGACCCCTTTTTAGGAGTTTAATTAATCGCCCAAATAGGGATGACAATGCGGGCGCGGCAGGGTTTCACTCCACCCACCCACCGCACTTCAACCTACAATAGTGTTTTCCAGAAGAAGAAAAAAAACAGTTAATATAATGTACTTAAAAAATACAATATATTTTATGGCATTTTATATTATTAAATTATAAGTTATTATATGTATATATTTATATTTATATAAAGAATATATAATATGCATATAAATATTTATAAACATATATAAATACATGATATGTGTATATTTTAGATGATACACACAGATATTATATACAAATATATATTATACACATTGGGGCGGGTTTACCATAAACCCTACCATGCCCCACACTTCTTGCGGGTCTTTCCATCCTGACCCCGCCACGTTCCTTGAGAATCCAGCCCCCGTGGGGCAGGGCAGGGTGGGTACCCATGGGACGGGTAGGAAATGACATCCCTACGCCAAAGTTAAGCACGTAATTGTTTAAATGAATATTCATATCAAGAATATTACTGACACTAATGCTGAAGAGAAAAACCTTTGCAGCCAATTATTGCTAGTCATCACAAGCTCACGAAAAATAAGGAAAAGAACTTACCCAACAGACATCTCATCAAGTTCGCTTTTCGACAAGATTATGGTAATTATTGAGACATGTCGAGTAGTTTCTAACCTGGAAACACGAGTAGTCAAGGATCAATACATTAATGCAAACCAAAAGATAAAATATTTCTCCATGGGTCAGGTGGTTAGGTGAAAGCTCGTATGCTAAACAGAACTGGAATTCCAGATTCTAGACAATTTTTTTTAAGCCAAGCATCATAAGCAATAAGAATGTGAATTCCCATACACTTCTGACTCTGGCAAAGACAAGGTCTTAAAGCTTGACAGTCCCACTTAGCCAAGTCACTAACGTCAAGGAAAATTAAATTAGCCATTTCTTACGGAAGGAGGCCTTCTTCCAGTGGTTCCCATGTATCGGTTATATCAGTTGACCCAATTGATGAAATTTGGTGAAGACCAGAAATCCTTCTCTACAAGAGGAAGCATGTTTTTTTAATTGACATGTCTGCTCATGCAAATAACTATTGACAAACAAAGATGAAACTGAAAGGGTTCTATCCCATGATCAATCCTACCTTAATCAGTTCAACAATCATCACTGTCTTGTTTATAGCCCTTCCCATTGCCTTTAGAACAATCTCGTTCGAACCTCTTTCCTTCAAAAATTACAATTGAGCGTTAGTCAGAACACTCCCAAGAAAATGAAGACCATACTTGATTACAAGTATAAAGAAGGGATGAAACCAATATAAGCAAGAGTATCTCAGAAAAGCAGATACTAGCGAGATCATCAAAAGATGAAGATAGACTTTCATTTGATGTTGAGATAGTTTCCTAGGGAACATCTAAAATAGATTCTCCTTTGTTTGGTTTACTAATTTTGCTTATAACCCATTTGTGGTAGAATTTCCAGACCACAAGTAGTTAGATTACTTCATTACAATGTCCACTTCACACACATAATGTCAATACCAATCTTAAACTAAAACCCCACACGCTTCAAAATGTTTGAGATTGACTAGAAGTTTTCATGGCATTTCAATGAACATAAAAAAAAGCTAAAAACTTGGCAAGGAGAAGCTGAGGGATACTTGGAATCAGTTAATTAATCAGAATTCCAACTCTTGATTTGAAGAATTTGCGAGAATACATGTTAATGCTCAACACATTGATGAAATGAGGTAAATCAACAACCAAAAAATTAACTCCATAGCAAGCTTCATCACACACCAGAAACGTCAAAACCATGTTGGAATCATGGAAGACAGTCACTGTTCAAGATACATTCCCCTTTTCCCACAATCAATGCTAGTCATCACACACCAGAAACATCAAAACCATGTTGGAATCATGGAAGACTGACACTGTTCAAGATACATTCTCCTTTTCCCACAATCAATGCTAGGTACTCTACCATGCTCTATGTTGTCATCTCCCCTGGAACAAACTAAATAAGAAAGGATTTGAAGATGATCTCCGAGGGAGATGGCCACATGAACACCACATAACAAGAATATACGAGTCAGACCTGTCACATGGGCATGTGACCTGTCTTGGAGTACCCATAATGGGTATGTACAGTTACATTTTTTTTCAACAAAAGATCTGGGTGCATACAGATACGCGTACCCACTTTTTGGGTAACACTGAGTACCCAATACTCAGTTTTATGATTTTCTTTTAACAGATCTGGTTGATCCATATGAACCAAACCTAAATATACCTCTCAACCCGTCCTCTGTAACACCTGATGAATCTCTAATCGATCTTTCCCTTATTTGTTCACCCACATCTTTCTCTAGAAGGCGATGCATAGGGTGGTTCCCCACTGAAACGTATCTGTTTCCTAGGTGATGACAGCACCTCTATCAGCAACGCATCTGTCTCCTTCCCTTTCTGGGTTACGTAGTGGTTTAGGCCGTTTGGCTGTATGGTTGCTGCACCTCCTTGATATCAATTATTATCAGGTACTCTCCCTCCACAAAATTCTCTCTCTCTCAGATGCTTTACGGTATGCTTCTTTAACTAAAAAATCTTCAATGACCCTTTATGTAATAGATGGCCTATGCATTTTCTCAGAGCTGCAATATGTTTCAAGCAGATTTTGGAAAAGATGGAGCCAATCTGCTCTTAAACAAAGAATACACCTTTTATGAAAAGTTATATGAATGGAGTTGGAGTTTGATGTTTTACGTTTTGAAAATGTTAAGTTTTTATGTTGGAGATATGCTTATGAAGTTGAAACTGTTACATATTTTGGAGTTTGATGCTTCACATTTTGAAGATGTTATGTTTTTTATGTTAAAGTTATTATGTATGAAGTTGGAACTGCTATGAGATGAAACTTTCTTGTTTTATTATGTTATACTTCATATTTCGAATTATATTATTTGGTTAAGTTTATCTTTTCATATTATGTTATTCAATTGTCATATTTAATTTCGTGCAATTTTGGTTTTGCTACAACTTTCTATTAAGGCTACCCAGTTGCAATCAAGACGACCACTGACTCAACTCCTAAAAGCAGTCAGGACAACTGTGCATACAGAAGAAGAAAATAAAACGCGATTTTGACATACGAAACAACAAACAGCGACGAGAAAAAAGAAATCATCGTATCGAGTAAAAAATAACACCAACCATAGAATTTGTGGAATCCGGATATTACCTGAAGTAAAGTAGTAGCGTACGTGATATAACTCCGCATTCTCCCTTGTGTCGTGATTCTTATCTCATTCTCTTTTATCGGCGTGTCCGGCCGTGGCTTCTCCACCCTCTGATACCGATCCATATCCCTACACCCAACAAAATCGCACTCAAACGAAGACCAACTATAAGTCCCTGATCTCGCGACACCAATCATGTAAAGCAAACCATCAAAACGAAGAACCAAACAAATCATAAATCTGAGAGAGAAGGTGAGAGAGAAAAGAAAACTAATGGATATACCTTTGCTCTTCTCCCGTTTAGCCCTAGAACGGCTTCGTTTCTCTTTTCCGCCCTAAAACCCTAGTTTCCCTCCCGTGCCCGCCTTTTATAGTCGACACCCCATTTTTCTAATTTCTCGAGTATTTGATTTCACCAAAAATAAATAATAGTCTTTATTTTTTACATATTTTATTTTCTTCTATTTAATATCAGTGCTTATGCTGCTGGAAATGAATGTAAATATTTAAAATGGAAATAACGGCCCTTCATATTTGTTCATTTAATATTTTATTTGTTTAATTTAAGGGTTCGGGGATGAGGTCTCTTTCAAATGGCTGACTTGCTACCGACTCATCTCTCCACGTATCGTATAGATGGTAGTTTTGTTGGAAGCAATCCGACGGTTCAGATTTTTCTGCGGTAAGCAGGGTTTCAGACGGACTTAAACAGATCGTATTTGGATTTACCAAATCCGATTCATTAGTGGGGGTACCAGCAGGCTGGAAGTTGAACCAAGCTACTCGTTGTTCTTCTGGTCCATGGCTCGTTCATGTGTGCGGTTCGTTAAACCAATATTAGCCTTTGTGGGCCGGGGAAAATGTGGGCCAGGTGGTGCTGGCCATGGGCCTCTAAAATGCACGTATGGTACATATATATATATATATATATATATATATATATATATATATATAGAGAGAGAGAGAGAGAGAGAGAGTTGGTTGATGGCTTCTCGTACTAGACATTGCTTATCATTACGACAGTCTATGTGAATAATGAACGTTAGTGATTAAGGTGATCACATTTAATACATTCATTTGCATTAAATGACATTGATTCTCGTGTTGATGTTGATGAGCAACTTGATCTATGTAGTCCATACATACAATTCCACATATTGCCTAACAACTCCCATTATATATATATATATATATATATATATATATATATATATATATATATATATATATATATATATATATATATATATATTTTGATTACATGTATATATACCGTTATATATATGTACATTTTTTTATTACATGTGTGAGTGTGTGTATATATGTATGTATATATATATATATATATATATGTGTGTGTGTGTGTATATATGTATAGTTTTTTTATTACATGTGTATATATATATAAACATTTGGTCCTTTAGGCCGAGCTATATATATAATATTTGGTCCTATGGGTCAGGCTAACCCAGTTAACGTCGGCCCAGGGCCAAATGGGCTGGACCGTTCGACCATGCTTCTTAAATGGGCCAGAAATGTTTGGTCCGATCCTGTAATTTTTCAGGGCCAAGCAGGACCGGTCCCTTGGCCCAGGGCCAGTTTGACATCTCTAATGAACACAGTGCCCAGTGAACCAGCCCCCTCCAGTTCTGGTTTTGATTCAATTCTAACAATTGGTTCCGGTTTTGATCATAATTCCGGTCTCGTTTCATTTGCAAAATACCTGCATGGTTTTACGAACGGTCGGTTGATTCAAGTTGTTGCTCCTCGTAGGCAAAGGTCTTGAGTACAAGCCTTATTAATAAAGAAAAGCCGGCTTTAGGAGTGATAGAATGCTGTTCCGGCTCGAACCAAAATAGTCATAACAAAACAAGCTATTCAAATGGCTAAGGAAAAACTCTTTCACCAACAGAAACAGTAGCAAAGGTGAGTCCTCTGGTTCTTCCTTCATGATATTCTTATTGAAAACTTGTAGAAACTACCATGTTGAGAGCGTTCGAACAGCCAAGCAGAACGAGAGATGACAACTTGGAGGTCGGCTTAGAAGCAGCAATCCTTTGAAGAAAGCGAAATAGCTCATTGATCTAGCTCCATGACACAGAAAATGAACGAAAACTCAAGTGATTGAGCAACGCGGTGACGAGAGCTCAACCAGTGGCTCGATTTGATTCAGGTTCCAGAATCCATATTAGGAGCTCATGTGTGTGTAAGCCTTTAGCTCTAGTACCAGGGGCCTGAGACCACGAGTCAAACACACTCTAAACTAGAGCCCTCACACTCAAGGTTTATACTGCAATAGCCCTAGACTAAGTTCAGAGATGCATATCAAACCACAAAGAGCGGGTTTTCATTTACTTGCCTCGAGATTCTTGGCTGAAGGAAGTAAACAAAACTATG
Source organism: Brasenia schreberi (assembly GCA_036023115.1). NCBI lineage: Eukaryota > Viridiplantae > Streptophyta > Magnoliopsida > Nymphaeales > Cabombaceae > Brasenia > Brasenia schreberi. The sequence goes on from JAYKKT010000091.1 coordinate 6,652,414, forward strand.
GCGTGAAGCATAGAAACTCCAGTTTTCTCTTACAAGAGGCCACCCTTCTCTTCCTGGAGGCAACTTTGAAGAACGGTTCCCTGCTAGACGAAATAAACCAAAGAAGAACAAAAGGAAACCAAGAACGAGCAAGATAAAGTGTTAAAAAATTAGAAGGTACTCAAGTGACCTCGAGGTGATATAATGACATAAACATGGTAAAGTGTTAAAAAACTAGTTCATAAACCATAGGTTACAAAAGTGGGGTTTTTCCAATTATAATTTGTCATGTGCAAAACAAGTCAAACCCAAGAAGAACCGAAAGCTGTAAAACTAAAAGTTCAATCTGAACCAGAATCGATTAAAAGAGTTGAGCAAACCTCTATGTTTATTTTATGGTTTTTATTTTTCAAATTTGTTCATGGTTTGAGATACTTTACTATCCGATTCATCTACAATTAATACTTATCTAGTCCAAATTTGCATTTTTTATACCACAATAGATGCCCCAACTTATTTTTAGAGAAAAAAGGTAAGGCAAAATTGAAAATGTAAAATTCAAATAGAATCCTACACAAAATTTCAATAAAGATAATACAACGGCAACAACAACAATTACCAAGCCTTTTCCCATACTAGACGAGGTCAGCTACATGGATTCTTTGTTTCAACAGAACTCTATCATGTGTCATATTAGTAGTTAACTTATAATAAGCTAGATAGTTCTTTATTGTTTCTTTCCAATACTTTTTGTAGTCATTTTCTATCTCTTTTAATACTTTCAAAATATAGTTTTTCATACCTTGTTACAAGTTCTTCTTTTGATCTTCTTTCTATATGTCTAAACCATCTTAAAGGATATTCTCTTATTTTATCTTCTATTGGTGCCACTCCTACTAAGCCTTTTCCCATACTAGACGAGGTCAGCTACATGGATTCTTTGTTTCGACAGAACTCTATCATGTGTCATGTTACTAGTTAACTCATAATAAGCTAGATAATTCTTTATTGTTTCTTTCCAACACTTTTTGTAGTCATTCTCTATCTCTTTTAATACTTTCAAAATACAGTTTTTCATAATATCTATGGTCTTTTCTTATATGACCACTCATCCATCTCAAGATCTTAATTTTTGTCACAGACATCTTTTGTACATGTTGATGATTAACTGTCTAATACTTAGAACTATAAAACATGACATGTCTAATTGTTGCTCTATAATATTTATCTTTTAACTTTAATGGTATTTTTTTATTACAAAGAATACCTAATGCTCCTCTCCATTTTAACCAACCAACATTAATTCTACGCGTAACATCTCCATCAATTCTTCCATCACTCTAAAAAATTGACCATAGATATTTAAAGCTTTCTTTTTAGCAATGCATGCCAATTTTAATTTTTATGTTTTTTGAAGTAACCAAATGATCAAACTTACTTTGCATATATTTTGTCTTTGTTTTACTAAGTCAAAGCCTTTACTTTCTAATGTTTCTCCTCATAGTTCTAATTTTCTATTTACTTTTTCTTTAAATTCCTCCACTAACACAATGTCATATGTAAATAACATACACCAACGTACTTCATATTGAATATGTTTTGTTATCTCATCAATCACCATTATATATAAGCATGGACTTGAAGTTGACTATCTTACGGTAAATTCGATACTAAACCTATTACATAATTTATCACATAATTAAAAGGCTCTTCGCTCATGCGCTCCAGTGGCGAGTGACATATTATAAAACTGAACGTTATGGGCTTGAAAAATAGGTCGGAAACAAAGTACTGTTCCGGAAATTGGCAAAATATTTAGGTGTCTAGAGAACTTCTTTTGAAGAATCCAATTGGCAGCTAAATAATTGAAGGCTTTTTGTTAAAACACAACAGGGAAGGATGAGGGACAAAAGAAAGGTATCGTACTTGGAAGCGTCTAGAAGGAGGCACCAAGAAATCGTCGTAGGGTTTCCTCGCGTGACGTTCCATTCGCTATTTATATTGGAAGCAAAACCCTCAGCCCGCGCTCGCCTCTTCTCTCATTCGTTAAACGCCCTTTTCTCACGATCCCTTTCTTCTCTTGTTCCCTTACTCCAATGGGTGATGTTGGAGAAGCCGAGACGTTCGCCTTTCAGGCGGAGATCAACCAGCTTCTCAGTCTCATCATCAACACCTTCTACAGTAACAAGGAGATCTTCCTTCGTGAGCTCATTAGCAACTCCTCCGACGTGAGCTTCTTTCCTTCTCTTTCTGTTTAGTTAACATTCATCTTCCGATTTGCTGTGTTTGTGGTGGATCTGTGGTTTCATGGACTTTGGTTCCTACCCATCATGTAGAGATCAAGTTATGTTTTTTGTTGGATGTTTGGTTTTCCCTTGTTTCAGCTGTTATCACGGATTTGATCGCTGGCCAGAACACCAAATTTGTGGAACCGTGTTAGGCTGTTTTCTCTATGTTTGTTTGTCCTCTAGTTCTACCACTACTCATTTCTAGATGTGAATTCGATCGGTACCATGAACGTCCAAGTTGGAAGAATGTGTTGGTCCACATCGTTTTGTTTTTCTCTCATTTGATGGCCACCCGGTTGATCGCCTTATACTCCAAATTATCGTCTTTGGTGATCATTCTGTGTTTCTAGTTTCCTGTTTTAAGTTTCTAATCTTTGATGGATTCATTGATTGTATGCTTTGACAGTGTCATATTTGAGCCATTTAATTCATTCTATTGGCGATGTCTTTTGAGCATTATGCGCTGAAGAAAAGTTTTCTTACGTTGTTTGAGCTTTTGTCCTTTTCCGTATCCGTCGGAAGAAATATTTGTTTTCATCCAACGAATGCGTCAAAGAGAGAAAATATTCACTCGTCATGGATTGACATCTGAGTTTAGTATTTCTTTTATAGGCTAGGAAAGTGCAGGATCCTATATATTATCCAACATACGTCTGTACTCGAATCGGAAATTTGTTTCGATTTTCCCTTTAGTTTTTTGTCTGTCATGTGTGTTGGTTTCAGTTTATTGTTCCTACCCGTTCCGCTGATCACTGTGAATAGGCGGATTCTTCATTTTTCGATGTATCATGCAGGCATTGTCTATAGTTTGAATGTATCACGAAGTGAGCTCCTCAAAATGTTGTTTGCCCGTATTCTTTATCTCTTATTATGGAACTTCTTCAGCGTTCTGGCCAGGGGATGATGTCGTGATCTCTGAAACAGAGATCTGCTTCTGTTATTGTATGCCTATAACCACTATTTTGGTTCCGAACAGTTGTGTAATAAAAGAAAAGTGACAAGCTGTGTCGACCACTAGCTGTCTCTCGAATAATGGGGTTCATTTGGGGGGGGGGGGCGCTGAATGATGTGTTTTTTGGATGTTTTCTGTAATTCTTGCCCATTTTGTCTGATCCTGCTGTTTATGCTCTCTATTTTTGTCATGTATTTCAAATTCTGCTGTTGGTTTGCTTTGTGAACATTCAATCTTTTGGTAAATCTGTCTGAAAATGGTAATTGAATTTATAATGCGATCACTGATGCCATCTTGTTTTTGTGTTAGGCATTGGATAAGATCAGGTTTGAGAGCCTGACTGACAAGAGCAAGCTCGATGCTCAGCCTGAATTGTTCATCCGACTGGTACCTGACAAGATTAACAAGACTCTAAGCATAACAGATAGTGGAGTTGGCATGACAAAATCTGGTATTGATCCATCTCGTAAATTCTTTGACATGGGTATTTTTAGTTTGTTCTTGTGTTCATGGAAAATAACTTTAATTATTTTCAGACTTGGTGAACAATTTGGGAACAATTGCAAGGTCAGGAACGAAAGAGTTCATGGAAGCTTTGCAAGCTGGAGCTGACGTGAGCATGATTGGACAATTTGGAGTCGGATTTTACTCTGCTTACTTGGTCGCTGAGAAAGTTATTGTCGTCACCAAACATAATGACGATGAACAATATGTCTGGGAATCTCAAGCAGGAGGCTCATTTACAGTTACTAGGGATGTCTCGGGTGAAAACCTGGGCAGGGGGACCAAAATTATACTCCATCTGAAGGAAGACCAGGTATACTTTTGTCTTTCTTTTGACATTTCATTTGAAAAAACATTTTAGTACAATTCTTTTAGAGGTGAGAATTTTTTTATTCTACCAGTTGGATGCATGGACTGAGAAGACAACCGAGAAAGAAGTGAGCGATGATGAAGACGAAGAGAAGAAAGAGGAGGAAGGAGCTGTAGAGGATGTCGATGAGGAAGAGAAGGAAACAAAGAAGAAGAAGAAGGTAAAGGAGGTCTCCCACGAGTGGTCTCTCATCAACAAGCAGAAACCCATCTGGATGAGGAAACAAGAGGAGATTACCAAGGAAGAGTATGCGTCTTTCTACAAAAGCTTGACCAATGATTGGGAGGATCATCTTGCCGTGAAGCACTTCTCTGTTGAGGGGCAGCTTGAGTTCAAAGCAATTCTGTTTGTCCCCAAGCGTGCTCCTTTTGATCTCTTTGACACAAGGAAGAAGATGAATAACATCAAGCTCTATGTGCGTCGTGTGTTCATCATGGACAACTGCGAAGAGCTGATCCCGGAGTACCTCGGGTTCGTAAAGGGCGTGGTCGATTCCGATGACCTTCCTCTTAACATTTCTCGTGAGATGCTTCAACAGAACAAGATCCTGAAGGTGATCAGAAAGAACTTGGTGAAGAAGTGCATCGAGTTGTTCATCGAAATCTCTGAAAACAAGGATGACTACAACAAGTTCTATGAGTCCTTCTCAAAGAACCTCAAGTTGGGAATCCACGAGGACAGCCAAAACAGGCAAGTTGGCTGATTTGCTCAGATACCACTCTACAAAGAGTGGAGATGAGCTGACAAGCCTGAAGGACTATGTTACCAGGATGAAGGAAGGGCAAACGGACATCTACTACATTACTGGTGAGAGCAAAAAGGCCGTTGAGAATTCACCTTTCCTGGAGAGACTGAAGAAGAAAGGATATGAAGTTCTCTTCATGGTGGACGCCGTGGATGAATATGCAATTGGGCAGCTGAAGGAATATGATGGAAAGAAGTTGGTCTCTGCGACGAAGGAAGGGTTGAAGTTGGATGAAGAAAGCGAGGAAGAAAGAAAAAGAAGAAAGAGAAAAGAAGAAGTCCTTTGAGGACCTCTGCAAGACCATCAAGGACATCTTGGGAGACAAAGTAGAGAAGGTAGTTGTCTCTGACAGGATTGTTGATTCGCCATGCTGTTTGGTGACCGGGGAGTATGGATGGACGGCTAATATGGAGAGGATCATGAAGGCTCAGGCCTTGAGAGATAACAGCATGGGTGGCTATATGTCCAGCAAGAAGACCATGGAGATCAACCCAGATAATGGTATTATGGAAGAGCTGAGAAAGCGGGCTGACGCCGACAAGAACGACAAGTCGGTGAAGGACCTTGTGTTACTTCTCTTTGAGACAGCACTCTGACATCCGGCTTCAGCCTTGATGATCCCAACACCTTTGGTGCTAGAATTCACAGGATGTTGAAGCTTGGTCTCAGCATTGATGAGGAGGAGACTGGTGGGGATGATGATATGCCACCATTGGAAGAGGACGCTGCCGAGGAGAGTAAGATGGTTGCTTCTCTATCGTGAAGGAATGAGGTTCATTTTCTTATGGAACTTCAATCCATTTAGGCCGATACCACCACCCAAAATCTGTACACTAAATGCTTGGATTCGTATAGCAAGAGCAAGCATATCAAGATTAATAATGCAGAAGACGCAACAACTCGTTTCGTTTTCATCACTCGATTCGTGTACACGGTCAGATGAATGAACTACCAGAATTCAACATTCGTTTATTGTAGCGAAACTACCAACTTTCTATTGTGGGAATATCGATGAGTATTAATTATATGCCCACTTCATGTGTAATTTTAAAGATTACAAGGATATTTGAAAACGATGAAAAACATGGGGATGGATTGGATCGAGATTATTTATTTTCATATAATAATATACAAAATCTGGATCTTGTCCACCTTTGACACTCATTTCCTCTGAACTGCCGCAGAAAACAGTGATCCTCAAAGAGGATGGAGATGATTACGCGACATGCATTTAAAATTACCCTTCTCTCTCTCTCTCTATATATATATTATATACATATATAAATAAAGAGATGGAGAGAGACCTGCTTATTGTGCTTTAGCTGAAGGAGCTTATAGTGTTCTGACTGAACACAAAGAAACGATACCATACATGGAGTTGACGTTGGTGCGTTGGCAACTAGAAAATCCAACAATCAGTGAATCAATCTCTGCTTCTTGTGCTTTAGTTTAAGGGTCTGTTATTGTTTTGACAAAATACAAGGAAATAATCTCTTTAATAGTCTCGCAGGAACGCCTTTGAACATGAAAATTTGGATAGGAAACTTCTCCATGATCGGGAACAGCCATTGATCTTTACAATAGCAGCACAATACCTTCAAAAGACGAAGCCCTCTCCTGTTTATGTCGAAGGCTAAGGACTGGGAAGAGGAACGGTGCCGGTTACGGTCCTGTGTCGGATTAGTGAGCGTGGATTGCACGTTCATGAAACCGATACTCGAATCAAGCACCTTCGATTTTGGCTGCACAAAGCAAGGAAAGAAAATACTCGAATCAACCTTTTGCTGAGAGAGAGAGAGAGAGAGAGAGAGAGAGAGAGAGAGAGAGAGAGAGAGAGAGAGAGAGAGAGTTATCTGTGATGACAATAGTGCCTCCGGGACGAAGAAGACGGAAAGCTTCCGTCAGCAAGCTGATTGTCGCGCTCTGCGGACATTCATGCATCTGGGGATTTCATCAAGGTGGATGTTTTACTATTCATGTATTTCTACGGAGAGAAGACAGAATATGTAATTCATTATTCATTATGCAGATCGAACTTATAGTGCAGGCAATTCCATAAGAAAGTTTACTATATCGAAAGAGGCAGATGGCAAGCCAGTGTCTTCAGCCTTTGCATGAATCCATCGGATCATCCCATTCTTCCTCGGTGGTCTGAGCTTTTCCGTGTATTTTGCCACCGCAAGGAAGTAAGGAGAAAGATCAAGCCCCTGAAACACAAAGAATGCTTTTCTTTTCACCAAGTGCTCATCTTCTTAGTTGAATCTTCACATATACATACACACACACACACACATGTTTCTGTATGCGCGTGTCTGCATATATATAATGTGTGTATAGCTATCTATCTATGTATACATATGTTATCAACCACTTACTGCAACTTTGGCGGTGGGGAATCTGTCGGCAAGGAATGCAGTGCTAACTCCAACCGAGCACCCTCCGTCCAAAACGTCTTTAACATGCAGGCCAGGCTAGTATTTTGGGCGGTGTTCTTCGATGTCTCGAAGCCAGGTTCCTCTCATTGCCTGATTGGCTTCCTCCATTGTTTTCGCATACGGGATTGCTGTCCTGGCCATTGACATTGTTGCTGCCTCTGCCTCTGCCGCTGCCTGATCTTATTGACAAGCAACACAACTCGATTAGACCCCTCGATTTCACGAGAGAAATACTCAATGAGAAGCACGAAAAGCCAGTTACAGTGTTTGAGTTGCTGGGAAAACTTTTTCCACACATATATGGTTCTTGATATGGGATGACAGTTAACATCTCAATCCACTTGATAAAGGGGGGCTTGAGTTGAAGCAGAACCTATCAAGACACCTACATTTGCTTCACTAATGGGGCCAATCAAACTCATAGCATTTCACCTGGGAAATCCAGTTATTTCGTCTCTGTTTCTTGCGGGGGATGCCGGTGAAAAGGTGGATACATTAGAGGGTGATCACTTTAAAGGAGGTCGAGGAAGGCCTCAAGAGTTGGAAGACAATGATAAGACATTATCTGGCTGTTTTCGTCGTTAAACATTGACATGATACAATATAGAGCACAATGACTTGACAATTCATGTAGCTGATCCACTTAGAGTGGGAGAAGGCTCGGTTTCAATCCACACAGAGGTACTTGGAAGTTATATGACAGATTTAGGGGGCGATTGTCTTTTGAAAGAATTAATCTAGCAATGAAAAGAAGCAAATTAGAAGGGAAAACTAAGTACCAGCCATGAAAGGTTGCCTTCATCATAAGCATGGAAGGGATTCAGATAATCTATGAAAATTAAAAGAGAATAAAGTTATTTATATTTCCTGCAACCAAAATTTTGCATAATACAACGAAAATTATCTAAAAAAAAAGAAAATACGTTGCATCCTTTCGCTATGATATGTCACTGAGGGTTCGACTTATTGGGGTAAAGGTTGGTAAATGATCAGTTCTTTAAGCTCCTGGTGAGCCCAGGTGTCCTGAGCCTGAACTTGTGGTGATTCAAAATGACTAGACAGTGACTCCAAAGAATCTTAAAGTAGGTCACAAGTACAATACCAGTGGTAGGGACCTGCCTAACCCAGCTTGCCCATTGAAAGAGGGTTCTGCAGGACTGACTCGAATTTTACACTTCGGCCGACTTATGGAACTATGGACGGGCAAGGCTCGCAAAGAACTTGCATGGATTCAAAAGGTTGATATGGGTGCTTAATTGGATCTAAACCTGGCATCAAAACCGATCATGGAGAGTAAATTCCTTTTTTTCGGGTCAATACAGAAGCGACCCATTCAAAACCTTGCCTTTGGCCACCACATTCATTTCCCCTGCCACCCATTATTCACGTGGCAAACTGATATCCAGTCTATCGTATCATGATCTAAGATCAGTCTCCCATAATTTCATATCTGTCACAAAAATCTTTTCGGAGAATTTTAGGCATCAAAGAACATGACTCTGAAACTCGAATAAAAAAAGATGATTGCATTAGATAACATCTAAACAGAAGAACTCCGTTAGAAAAAACATTGTGAAAGATCAATCAAAATGGCATTCTCTCAATGTATAAGGCCGGAAAGGTTAATTGACATACCAAAAAATGGCCAAGTTTCATTAATAAAAGCGAAAAGATTGAGCCTTACAGTTGGGATATACAAGGGAGGGGTTCTCAAGTTTCTCCTTTTCCTTGTAAACTTTGGATTTCAGGATTTCCTCAGTCATCTTAGTCCATGGGATATTTTTCTTCTCCGCAGTACTGCAAATATAGAGAAAATCATTAAAATATTATATACATATAATAATACATATATATAAGGAAAAAGAAGTAAATGGTTGATATTTTAATTTAAAAAGCAAAAGATATATAAGATGATTGAGATTTATTGAGCATGTAATGTTGCTATCATATATAGTTTCTCTCTCTGTCACACACACATATAATCCCTAATCCCATTTGTTGACCAAGTGAATTTTGAGTGACTTGCATCTCTCTCTCCCTCTCTCTCTCTCTCTCTCTATATATATATATATATATATATATATAGTGAGGTTACCTGATGAAGACCTGCCTGGCGCCCCGTTTCAGAACGGAATAGAAGGGTTTAAAGGCAATGATGGCACCAACTAGGCGAGAGAGTGGCGTCTCCCCTGCCCATTTGGGCCTCTTCAGCGGACCCTCTTCGTGAACCCTCACCCGGCCGCTGCTTCCTTGGCTAGATACCTGAGCCATCCTTATAATGGAAGAAGCCCTCCTCTTTCGTTGTTCAAACCTTACTCGAGACAAACTTGGCGAGCTCAGGGTTCGTGCTAGCGCAACATGTTTGGTGGGTGTGGGTGTGGGTGTGGGTGCAGGCTGGGCGAGGGCCATTTTTCAGACGATTCAGTACTTTATCTTTCTTGGTGAACTGGGCTTGGGTTTGGACTCTCTCTCTCTCTCTCTCTCTCTCTCTCTCTTATATTAGTGACCTTATCTGATTGGATACCTTGCTCACATGCATCCTCTTATTGTGTGTTGACACGTGGAGGATCCACCGGCGGAGAATCTCGCAAACGGTGTGGGTAATGTTACGGATTCAAATCTGGGTCTGACTTCAGATTTTAGCATCAGATCTGAATTTGGGTGATGATCTCTTCTGACCCGACTACGTTTTCTCATCGAATAAAAATAAATATATAATGTTTACCAAGGAGCTTAACCGAAAGTTAGCAATCCATCAAGTTGGACGGTTCAGATTTCTAAACACATTCCGGAATCCGACTCGATGCCTCTAAGAAGCGAGCTTCTTGATATTTTTAAGGCCGGCATTAATGTATGACGTGAACCATCATGCCTTCCAGCAGCATAGTACTGCGAACCGTTCAGTTTTATCTGGTTCATAAAATAGATGGTTTTTGTTGCGATTGACTCAAGCAGCAGGGTTACATTGATCGGCCATTAATGGTGGCCTTCCACAAGAGCACAATTCTAGCAATCAAGATCACCAGAGTATTATCTCAACGGCAGGGCGTTCTAGCACCATTGCTGCTGATGGGGAGAGGGTGCATGCGTGGGTGTGTTAGGCTTTGGCCTCCTCTTCCTCCCCCCCCTCTCCCCACACACAAAAAAAGATCACCAGCTTAACCATGGCGGATCTAGAAAATTTGGCGTGAAGTGAATAATCAAATGGTATATCCGTGCTGTCTTTGCAGTGAGGTGAGGTGAAGGCTCATATAACATTTTCCAACCGTGGGCTTTTGGTTGGGGAAGAAATCTGTTAATTGACACCTTTTTCTAGAAACTTGTCATGGAAGACGACTCATCTCACCGTAATGAAGATCCGTGATGACCATCATGTATGAATGTCCCAAGCATGAAGATGAAATTTCTAATAAAATTTAGCTAAAAGGGTATTAACAGAAACTATATTCAAATAATTGTAACTCTAATACATACAATAGCATATGAACGTTGGTAACCCCCAGAGGTCATTGACATAAAAGCATAAACAATGGAAACAAAAAAAATTCTAAGCATTTTGTTTGGCAAAGAAAAACACACCCACATGCCTTCAATGTGAAATGAAGCAAGAAAGGGATTTTTTGCTAAATGATATGCAAAATGTCATCTTTTACTTAACAGTTGCATATTCAATTACAGAATGAATAGAATCGAAAGTTGGCAAAAGGCCATAAACTATACAACTTCTGTCTGAAAGTAGCAGCGCCGTCTATTCTACATACACAACGAAGATGAATGCTAGTATCTCGCAGATGAAAGTATCAGCCTTCTCATTCCGTTATGCATCTGCACGGCAGTAAAATTAGAGCTTGACAACAAATATAATACATGTCATTCTCCAAGCATGAGCATCTGTAATGAACCACAATGGCATGATCACCTGGCCTTTGCTGAGGGAGTGAAACCATTGGCTAACCCATGGATATCTATTATGTGGAATTCTCACCTCAAGCCCGGCGGCTCGGTCTAAATATTTGCTTCAGTAAAGCCATTTTCGGGACATTCCAATGCTCCACATGCCTAGGATCCAAAAACGTTCATTAAGTAACGTCCAAGAACACTAGTAGGAAACTATCTTACTCGATTTGTTCAATATATTACAACCTATGTTTCCAGTAAAAGAACCCCTTTCTTTCCAAGGGGTCGATGCAGAAGAATCTCTAATCGAAGGCCACAAGTATGACACAGAAAGGTGTCCACCTTGGCAGGAATCCTCCCAATCCCAGCAAACCAATCGAAAACAACACCATACAGGAGAGTTACATACAGTACATAAGTATAAACAAAATATTTGTTAAAGTAGAAAAAGTGTGAATTTCCTCCGATCAAAGTATTTGCTTGAATATGGAATGATAGTTTGACATTTCAAGGGTACATACAAAATTCAACGTCCACAGAGCTAAGGAGGGAGACTTGAATCCCAATACCTATAGAGTTTCATGACATCCAGGGCAATTCTCCCAATCAGAGCGCAAATCCTCAATTTACTTTCAACTATAACTGAGATATCAAAGCTAAGACAAACATACACAGGACAAACGATGGAAGACCCCCATTGATTTAAGAACAAAAAGGGAAATACTAGAAACCAACAAAACACTGTATTCAGCGAAACAAATATATAGTTGATCTGATGGCAAGAACAACAATAACTAAGCCTTGTCTCATACTAGACAGGGTCAGCTACATGGATTCTTTGTTTCCATAGAGCTCGATCCTGTGCCATGCTAATAGTTAACTCCACAATAGCTAGATCATTAGGCATAACATAGTGGCATTTAGGTTAATGTGCATAATAAAGAGCAAAAGCTCTTCATTACATGAACTAAATGAAGTCTCCGATCACAATATGTATGGAAATCTAGTTCATTTCATACGAACAATTATAACAAAGAAATTAAAGCCTAGAAAGGTTCCATGGATCACCAAGAAGCAACATAACGGAACAAGAAACAGTACCTGCAAACTTTTCCTGACTGAGGATCAAAGAAATACTCTGTATATCCAGTAGCTGACAAGCATATCACACAGAAATCCTTTCTATCAGTAAATTCAGTCTCCACAGAAGGATCAACACCTCATGCAAACTGATAGCAAGATCTTACCAGAAAGGATAGGCCTCCATGGAAATGACATGACACATATAAATCGCCAATGCCCAATTCCTTTATCCTATATCAAGATCAGAATTTGGCAAAACATCACCAACAAACAGTAAGATTTTCATGATGAATGAACTAAAGATCAATTTCTACCTCTAGATCCTCCCATTTCATGAGATTCATATTCGATTTCTCTAGCAGTAGACCAAAATTAGAGCAGTTTCTCTTGAAACGCCTCAGACCTCTGAATGAACCAGCAGGATCAGCAAATTCACAGTCTTCCTCATAAGCACTCAGTGTCAGGTTTCCTATAAGACCAATTTGTAAGAGAAAAGATCCATACACCAAAAAACGGAATTGTGATAGTGCTCAGTGCAAAAGGTTCCCCGGAGCATAAATTGATGAAAGTCATGATTGCTTAGTTGCGAGGATTTTCATAGAAGCACATGTGACTTATAGCAGTAAAAGAAACCCTTATATTTGCATCAAAATGTTTTCCTGGCGTGCAGGATGGGACTAAACAGTTGGGCATTTGTCGCCTCCACCATCCGTATACCCATTTATTAATGGTTAACTTTCTGCACTGACTCTTAAATTTCTGCAACTAATTATTAACCAGGCGAGCAATTCGGGGGAATTCGAACCTGTGACGAAGTAGGAGCGATTGAAGTCTTCCTTGATTGCCGCCACAACGACCTCCCGGGACACCGGTCCTGACTCTATCCCGGCAATATCTGCCTGACTAAGAGGTTTATCCGAGGACGGTCGCCGGAAAAATGACGCAGCGACGCCGAGCAGCTCGGAACCATACCAAGCTACCTTCAGCAACGCGTTGCTTCCAGGACTCGTCTCGTCATCGGAGCGAGTCTTGGTCGACCCGGATTCTGAGAGAATGAGGACTGTTCTCCGGCCGGTTTCCGGCCCGCGAGAGAGACGCCGGCGAGAAGTGGGGCCGGGAAATGGTGGCAACGGCGAAAGGGAGGCCATTCGAAGAGATTGGGTTTTCGCGGCAGGGGAAAATTTCTGCCTTTCGCGTTGATTCCAATACAATTCCTTCCGTGGTGGTTATAGGAGTCGGTTTTACCTTTAGGCTGCTGTAAGCCCAGAAAGTAGAGCGATTGGGGAAATTACATTCGTAAATCGAATGATAAGAAATTGCCCACGACCACCTGAAGTGCTAACTTGTTGCACAGCCACATCCACATACCTTTTCAAGGTATTGCACACTATGCCCACCCTTGCATTTCGTGTTTCGGGTTGTATCAATTCTTGCCATTTTGTGCTTGTGACGGGAGCTGGCCACTCACACCAAGCACAATAATGATCTTTTTAGTGTTATCTGAGTGGACTGATGCGTGTCATGAAAGACGCATTCCTCCGTAAACGAACTTTTGTGGATCGTGTTGTTTTTTGTGATATGTTAGATTGTCAGTCCCTGTGACAATTTTATGGTTTGGGTTTATGTTCATGTCATGCATTTCAGTGTTCGTCCACAAACAGGTCAAGTAAAAGAGGGCCCATGTTACTTTTGACGGATAATGAGCGCGACTTAAGAAACATATACCCTGTCAAGAACATGGACCCTTCAAGTCATGTCCGCGTAGGTCTCTGTGTCGTGTCTTACATTCCCAGCCCTGAAGCCCCAGAAGCGCCAAGCAGATTTGTGTTATTTGCTTTTCCCTTCATCATGCCATCTCAACCAAGATAAGTAGCTTTCTTCTAGAGAAGGCTCCTCATTAATACTAAGATTTCCATGTTAAAACATGATGAACTACGTCTTCTACCATCATTTCGCTTTGCAGATGAGGAAGGAAATATACCAGCTGTATTCTCTCAGCACGTGGACCAGAAAATTGATACTTCACATTGAATTGAACTATCCTTTTCTATTGTTACAATAGAGGCCGAAGCCAGATATGCCAACCTGGTATCGATTTCAGGACCTTCAACTCGTGAGTAGAGTCCCATAACTAGGTGAGCTATCACTCTGAGTGCTGAATTAAACTATCTTTGATTATACAACCGAGCAGCTCTCACATACCCCAAGAATTTACATCTCAAGAGCCAAGGTCACTCCAAAGCTGATCTTGATTGAATGAAGAACTGCTCCTCTTCTCTAAGCTCAGCACGTTGACAGATTCCGATAAGCACATCATAAGTAAACTGATTAGGACTAAAACCACTTGCCTTCATCTGTTCAAAGAGATCAAAAGCTTCTTTATTGAGGTTGTTGATCCCATAGGCCTCTATGATAGCAGTCCAAGTGATCACACCCTTCGAAGGCATCATCTCAAAAACCCATCTGCCCGCTTCAATGCTCCCCAATTTCGCGTACATTCTTATAGTTTCAGCAGAAATAGATGGAATTGACTCGATGTTCTTCTTCAGCACTTGCGCATGCAGCTCCTTCCCCAATCTCAATTCCCCCAGTTCAGCACAAAGACTTAACCCCCTGGCAACAGTAACCCAATCTGCTCTATGTTTAGAGAGCTGCATCGATCTGAACATGTTGAGCGCATTCTGGGGGCGGCCATCTCTTGCAAGTGATTCGATCGTGGCTGTCCAAGTGATCACATTTCTCTTCTCCATCTTGTTAAACAAATTGAGTGAGCTCTGCGCAGCATCACATTTGGAGTATAAAACAATAAGAGAAGTTGTTATAGAAACATTAGGAAGAAATCCTTTCTTTACTGCATAACAATGGACCTCTTTCCCTGTTTTCAAGGCCTTTAGCTCACTACAGATAGGAATGATGGTCGCCACTGTGACTAAATCCGGCTTCACACCTTCTTGTTGCATCCAAATTACTGATTTCAAGGCATCATCGAGCATACCATTGTGTGCATACCCCGACAAGAATGCAGTCCAAGTGACTACATTCCTCTGTTGAGATGCATAGAACACTCTCCTACCCAATACCAATTCACCACACTTACAATACATATCAACCAAAGCAGCATGAATAAAAGCATGCCTAGAATAACTAGTCTTGATCACAAAGCAGTGAATCTCCTTACCATGTCTAACCAAACCCAACTCACCACAGACCGGAACGATTGACGCGAGGGTGACTGAATTCGGCCTCAGACTCTCATGCAGCATATCGCGGAAACAAATCAATGCCTCTCTCCGCAGCCCATTGTGTGCAAATCCTGCAATCGCAGCACTCCACAGAACAACATCTCTCTCCCTCGTTTCGTCAAACAACTGGCGTGCGAGATAGACCTTCCCGCATTTGAAGTACATATCCATCAAAACTGTACGAATTATGAAATCTGAAAACAAACCATTCTTTACCAGGTGGGCGTGGATCATCTTTCCGTGCCGCAGCGATGAAGAACCAGCAATACTCTTAATCAGACACGAGAAAGTATACACATTAGGCTCAACACCTTTGTCTCGCATCCACGCAAAAATATCAAGGGCGTCTCTACTGTAACCACCATTGATCACAGATCCCCTAAGCAGACAATTCCAAGGAAACACACTCTTAATCTGCAATTTAGAGAACACCGTCTTCGCATCTTCCATGCTACCACAAGCAGCGTACATGCTAACCAATTTAGAGCACAAGAACTCATTATCTTCGAGACAATTAATGCGAATATGAACTTGTATCTGTCTGCCTTCCTTTAGACACTTGAATCTAGTGCATAGGATAAGAAGAGCTGCAAAGGCCGCGATAGTCACCGGAATTCCGCGCTTTTCGGCGTAATCCAACACGGTCAAGGCCTTTTTGAGGTCACCCTGCTTGCAGAATAGTCGAATCTGCCTCGCAATTCCGATAGGGTTTTTCTCACTGAGCTTTTGAGTTAGCGTATTTCTCTCAGGGGTTCGATTTCCTAAATCGCCACCCGATGGTGGTCGAGTTACGGTGATACTGTTCGCAATGCTGCATTTTGTTCTAAAGAGGGAGTGAATTCGAAAAGGAGGGCAGGATGGATAGCCGGAAATTGGACGGATTTGTGGCACACAAAATGGACAGATTGCCTTCATTGAAATACTGGCGTTTCTGTAATCCCCCTCATGTGGGTGGAAGAAAACACAGCCCTATCATAAGGAAGAGAATCTCAATCCTCACTAGAGAAATCATGGAAGACACATGCACACACACAGACGGGTAGAGAGAGAGACCAGAATCCCCCACTTCAAAATTGCAACCGTTATCCTTTTAGTGCCTGGCTTTACTGGCCATTGGAATTTGGATTATCCACAGAAAAAGGACCCGTTTGGGAGAAAAGAATTCTCGAAGCTCGAGTACAAGTTTGATATACCGGCCGGGCTACAGGAACAGCAGGGCCAGGCTCAACAGCGACAAGAAAACGAGTAAATGACTCCTTTAGGGGTGTTCATTACGATCTAGTTCCCATCGCAATCAAACACGGACTACTTTTTCTAATTGTATTCACTTGCACACCAACACATCGAATCATGTTTCTACAGCTCTAACCTCAATGCTTAGATCTAATTGACTGAACTTCTTTTTATATTAGGAAGGGCCAAAGTGAGACGCACACCCCAGATATCAAATTCATGACCTTCAACTCATCTGCCGACGACTATTGCTCATTATAAAACTAAAGTACCAACTAGGCCTATAAAAATCGAGATGTTCTCAAATTATTTAAGATTGACTCGATGATAATTGAAACTTGATCAAGTTATGTCATCTTTGAAAGGAGTTTAGAGTTGATGAGTTCGACATATAAATAAAACTCGAACTCAAAGGACTCGATTTGAGTCAAAGCTAGGCAAACAAGTGTAAACATATAAATAAATCGGTTTCTAACATGCCATGAGAGTTTTAGGGACTGATTTATTTATGTACTCTGTACGTATCCCTTGTTCTAGCAGGCGTAAACATATATGATATAAGTGGGGGCGAATTTCTTTCTCAATTAAGAAGTGTATATCGAGAAAGATAAGAGAGAGCACGATGATCGTGTCGCGTCGTATCTTGTTTGTGACGTTGACGTGGTTATGACCGAGAGTTGTACTCCGAGGGAGGGAGAGGGAGAGCAACGGAGTTGCCTCTATATAAATCGTGCCGGCGATATCTACTGTGCGAAGATTTCGATTTCGTCGTTGTTCCTTCGGAAAAGGAGAAGCAAACCCGATTATCGACCGTCGAGCTCTTCGCAATCGCGCGCCTTCATCGATTACGAGGTCGACGCTGCTGCCCCCTTCAAGTCTCCCGTCTCTCTTTCTCGTTGACCGCCATTTCGGATTTGAGAAAGGATGGAGTTTCCTTACATGGAAGCTGTTCTAGGTGCGCCTTTATCTTCCGTTGGTGCTTTTCTTTTGCTTGCTTCTAACGACCTTCGAGCTTCATTTTGTTTCTTTGCTCTTGTTGTTGGTGGATAAGTTATGGTTATTTCTTTATAGCTCTCATCGACGCGTTTTTGTTAGGGTTGTATTGCTATGTTCATAGGGTTGAAATGCGGTATAGATGGTGTTAATCCGATGGGATATGTTGGTAGTAATGTTTCCTTTCGGGATAGGGGATGGTTCCTTGCGCTCACGCGTCTATACCTGTGGCGTTAAATTTGAAGTGACGTCTCTTCGATTTAGACGATCTTATCTCGAATGACGATATTTTTTTCTCATTAAGGATGGCTTGGTTCGGTTTCGTTACTGGGGAGTCCGTGATCAGTTTCGGTTTTCTGTATCATGTCCTGCATAAATATTAGCGCTAGCGCAGTTGTATTGAAGGGGAGCTAAAATGTCATGTTTTAGATTGATTCCCCTGCTTATTTATTATAAATACGTTTTCGTATGACTGATCGTTATCCATACTCGCATGTTACGTATATGCACAGATATAAAATGTTTGGTACAAACTATACAACATGGATTAGGATATTTTGAAGAAGATTTTCTGGACAATTACCGTTTTTTATAGGTTTACAATTTGAGCTCTCTAAATATATAGATTTGGCCGGATGTTGTCTCTGTTTCTGAATTTCAGTAATAGGTTGCAAAGTTTCCTTAGTCTTGTTGTCAAGGCTCTTCCTTAATCACCTAAAAGATGCAGTTATGGCTTCATATAGGTATGAAGTTGCTGACTAGAAACTAAGATATTTGAATCAAATTGCGAATGCGAGTTATTGGTGAAGTTATTGGGACGTATTATTTTGCCAAATAGAAAATCTTCTGAAGTTTGGGTTCTAAGATATTTGACATTTTCATATTATACATCGACTATATATTTCACCAGAATTCGTCTAGGAGACTCCATTTAGTGTGGTAAAGAGGACTGGTTTCACAATGGAATCTATTCTGAATAAGAGACAACTGTGTGAATTCCAGTTTATGTTTCTCAATCATCCATTTGATTTTGCTGGAGAAGGCCACTTCAAAACGCCCCATTCCTTGATTAGAGCAGTCCTTTCCTTATAACAGAAGTGACAGTTTGGAGCAAGAAGTGTAGTTCCACTTGTTTATTTCTATAAGGCTTAAATCACTTTGCCAACACAAATTTTGCAATCCATCCCATGTAAGGGACCACCCTTGTATGGTCGATTTCAAGCCCAAATAAAGGAAGAGGGTTCCATTAGGCTTTAAACAGTTAGTGTAAAACAATCATATTTATCTACCATGAATTCTAGAAATCATGAGCATTTTTGTTGAAGTGTCCCATCTTAGTGACGCGCTATAGGACCCAAATGCAGTGAAAAGTAAGTAAAGGGCCTATACGTCTTCGTCCGGATGTAGTGAATCAATTACAAAGTGGGGTTCTACAATCTACATCATGGATGGGTGTGGGAAAAGAATAATCCCGCTACATTGCTGCCCAAATATAGTAAATGAATTATTGGGTCTCCGTATTATCAGCATAGACAAATGCGGGGGGTGAGGGGTAAGGAATATTGTCCTAGATAATAAGATTCATATTGATACTTGGAATATCGAAACATTAAATGGCAAGCTAATGGAAGTAGTATATACTATGATTAGGAGAAATATTCACCTTCTATATTTAAAAGAGACAAAATGGGTTGGCGAAAAAGTAAAAGAGTTTGAAAAACATATGTTTTAAATTATGGTATTTAAAAAAGGAAAAAACTCAAAATGGGGTTGATATTATTATAAATGAAGGATAATATAATAGACATATCACGGTATGGTGACCAAATTATGATGGTAAATTAGTATTAGGAGTAGAGGTTTTGAATGTAGTTTGTGCTTGTGCATCTCAAGTAAGACTAGAAGATAGCATAAAGAAGGCATTTTGAGAGGAGTTATATATGGTAATTCAAAGAATTCTACAAAGAGAAATGATTTGTTTGGGAAGATATTTAAAATTTTAAATGGACATGTGGGTAAAAAGGCATTAGGATATCAAGATCTTTGTGGAAACTATGCGTTTGGAGATTTAAATGAGCAAGGTAAGGAAATTTTAAAATTTGTCATGGGATATGATGTCTTTATAAAAGTTAATAGGAAATTGGATCTATGGAGAGAAACATTAGAAAGTAAATATTTTTGACTTAGTATAATAAAGACAAAATATACGGAATGTAAGTTTGATCATTTGGTTACTTTAGATGATATAGTTTTTTAGAGTGATAGAAAACATGATGGAGATGTTATATATGGAATTAATGCATGTTAGTTAAAATGGAGAGGGACATAAGTATTCTATGTGTATGTGATAAGAAGATACCATTAAAGTAGGTACATACTATGGAACAACAATTAGACATGCTATGTTTTATGGTTTTGAGTGTTAGGCAGTTAATCATAAACATATACAAAAGATGTCCGTGACATAAATAAAGATATTGAGATGAGAGTGGTCATAGAAGGAAATATTGTATACAAAATGAGGTGTTAGAAACAAATTGGGAGTGACACAAATAGAAGTTAAAATGAAAGAAAATCGTTTAATATAGTTTGGATATGCAAAAAGATGACCAAAGGAAGCACTAGTGAGTAGGTATGAAAAACTAGATTGTGAAAATATTAAAAGAGGAAGAAGAAGACCATAAAAGTGTTAGAAAGAAATGATAAAGAATGATCTAGCTCATGTCGAGTTACCTTCAATCATGGCACATGATAGGGATTTGTGGAAACAAAGAATCCATGTAGCGAACCCCATCTAGCATAAAAAAGGCTTAGTTGTTGTTGTATGACATATGATCTCCTTATAACTCATACAATTTCCAGAAAATGAGATAAACATCTAATTACTTATAAGAGTGGATCATGACAAACACAAATTGATTATTTTGTATCTAGGAAAAAGATAGATTATGTTTAAGGATTGCAAACTTTGCCCATGTAAGGGACCACCCTTGCGTGACCATTCCCAAGTCCGGATAAAGGAGGAGGGTTGCCTTAGGCTTCCGACAGTCAATGTAAAACTTTTTCGGACTTATCTATTATGGATTCTATAAATTATGATAGGGATTTGCGGAAACAAAGAATCCATATAGCCGACCCCATCCATTATGGAAAAAGGCTTAGTTATTGTATGTTGTAAGGATTGCAATGTACTTCTAAGAGAACTTAACTAGCACAACAACAACAACTAAGCCTTTTCCCATACTAGATGAGGTCAGCTATGTAGAAGATCTTACGCACAAAGCAAATAATGAAAAACAATCAATAATATCATAGAACTTACTAGCTGTGAAACCCTAATCCCACAGATTAGGCTTTGATGCCACGTAGAAACTCTTACACACAAAGCAAATAATGAAAAACAATTAATATCATAGAACTCAGAGTTACAAGGGATTGAGGGTTGGTGCCACAAGTTGCCCCCCCTATCTCTCTCCTTCACACGATTTCACTATGGTGTATGATTTTTCATTTTATAGTGGCTTCTAACTTGAATTTCTAATATGCCCCTACTTAATAAAAGTTATGCCATGGAGCTCCTATTGGATCAGGATCCAATAGGAGCATAGATCCGTTTTCTCTTTTTCCTTCAACAAGCTACATGAACTTTTTGTTTCCATGTAACCCTATCATAATTTGTAGAATCCATAGTAGATAAGTCTGATAAAGTTTATGTTGGTTGTCGGAAGCCTAACACAACTTTCCTTTGTTCGGGTTTGGGACCAGCCATGCAAGGGTGATCTCTTATGTGAGTGGAGTTAGAAAGCTTAACTACCCAATATCAATTTTTATGTATGGATTTATAGACAAAAAAGTGGACAAAGAGTATATAGAGGTACTCAGACTAAATGGTAGAATCTCAAAAATTAAGAAAGAAGATATATTCGAAGACAAAGTTTTCTAAGGAGATGTGCAATTATATAGGTACACCTTTTGATACGTAGAACAATATAACTAATCATATTAGGAAAATGACAAAAGATGTCTTAGGTGAATTTAAGGGAGGCATGCCGGTATAAAAGGAAGCTTGGTGGTGGAGTGAAGTAGTGTAAGATAAAATTAAGACGAAGATGACATGTTACAAGTTGTATTATACTAATAAAACTTAAAAGAAAGAAAGCAAAGAAAGAAGCGAAGAAAGCCATCAATGAAGCAAAAGTTAAAATTTGAGAGGATTTATATAAAAAGTTCAACAAATGAAAGAAATATTTTTAGAATATCTAAGGTTAGAGATAAGAAAAACTAAGGATTTTACTTTTGTTAGATGCATGAAAAATTATGAAGAGAAGATTTTAGTGGTAGGTGATGGTATAAAAAATAGATGAAAAAGATTATTTTCATAGTCTTTTTAATAAAAATATAGGTGCTCCTATTAATTTAGGAGAGCTAACCAAGTCATAAGAGTATATAAACCATAATTTTTAACGGTATATTCAAAGGATTGAAGTCAAAGAGGCTCTTAAACATATGAAAGTTGATAAGTCTGGAGGACTAGACAATATTCGCATAGAAGAATGAAAAATCTCAGAGAAACAGGTATCATTTGGCTTACAAGATTAATAAATGAAATATGGAGAAACCAAAATATGCTTGGGGAATAGAGAACAAGTACAACAAGGAAGATATTGAGAATTGTGCGAACTATCAAGGTATCAAGTTGGTAAATCACACAATGAAATTATGAGAAAAAATTATCGAATGTAGGTTGAGACAAGTATTGAACAGATAATGAATTTGGATTTATGCTAGGGAGATCTATTATTGAGGCTATTTACCAGTTGAGACAGCTAGAATATTTTATAACTAAAAAAGAAGAACCTTCACATGATATTCATCTCTCTAGAAAAAGCTTACGAGAGGTGCCAAAAGATATTCTTTAGAGAATATTAAACAAGAGAAGTATCTCATTAATATATATCAATCTTATAAGAGACATGTATCATGATGCACAAACATGTGTGATGAACCACGAAAGAATGACAAATTTCTTTGAAGTTAATATTGGATTACACCCTTGATCATTGACGAGTTAACAAAAATATTCAAGATAAAGTGCTTTGGTGTATGTTATTTGTGGATGTCATTGTGTTAATAGATGTGTCTAAGGAAAAAGTTAATAGGAAATTCTAATTATAGAGAAACACTTAGAAAGTAAAGGTTTTCAATTTAGTAGAACAAATGCATAATATATGGAATGCAAGTTTGATAATTTAGTTAATACGAGTGATACGTAAATTAAGATTGACACATATTGCATCCATTGTAAGAAAAGTTTTAAATACGTAGGGTCAGTTTTTATAGCGATGCTACGTATAAAATTAATACGAGTTGGTTAAAATGGAGAGGTGCATCAGGTATTTTATGTGATAAGAAAATACCATTAAAGTTGAAAGGTAAATATCATAGAGCATCAAGTAGACTTGTTATGCTATATCATGATGTGTGTTGGGCAGTTAATCATCAATATTTACAAAATGATGTTCATGTTAGAAATGAAGATGCCAAGATAGATGAGTGGTTACACTAGGAAAGTGTATATATAATGAGGTTATTAGGAATAAATTGGGAGTCACGTAATAGATGTTCATGTTAGAAAATGATGTTCGTGTTAATCATCAATATGTACAAAATGATGTTCATGTTAGAAATGAAGATGCCAAGATAGATGAGTGGTTACACTAGGAAAGTGTGTATATAATGAGGTTATTAGGAATAAATTGGGAGTCTATTAATAGATGATAAAATGAGGGAAAATCATTTAAGATGGTTTGGACACATATAGAGGCGGCCAAAGTTCCGATAAGAAGGTAAGACAAAGTAGATTATGAAAATGTTAAAAGAGGAAGTGAAAGACCACAAAAGTGTTGGAAAGAAACAATAAAAAATGATCTAGCTTATGTTGAGGTAACTGTTAGCATGACACTAGTTCTGTGAAAACAAAGAATACATGCAGACAACCCCATATGAGAAAAAGCTTTGTTGTTATTGTTGCACATGGTAATTGTGACATGTTCATAATATTATCCTATGTTTTGAATCACTGCAGGTTTTATGATTCTAATGTACATATTTGAGACATATTTGGACATACGGCAGCATGCAGCGCTGAAGTTGCCTACACTTCCCAAACCCTTAGTAGAGGTGGTGAGTCCAGAGAAATTTCAGAAATCTCATGCTTATAGCCTTGATAAGAGGTATGCCTGTTCCTTGTTCTTATTTTGTTATTCTTGTTGTTATTGTCATAATGCAATCGTAGGGGTTTTGTTGGATATCCTGTTTTGGCCAATCCAAATCTGAAAATGTAGTGTTTCCAGAATATTAGCTAGGTGTGATGCACAATTGCATTTATACTGAGCTTATTTTGCTTTCTTTACTTTGTTTCAGCTGCTTCCATTTTGTTCATGAAGCTTTTACCATTGTAATGGACTCATCCATCTTGTACTTTGGGGCGCTGCCATGGTGTTGGAGAGTATGTGCTCTTTCTCCCTGAAATTCTATACCCATGTTGCATTTTGGTAAATGTTTCTCAATCCTTGTTGTTCGGTTTGCAGAAATCAACAGACTTTTTAGCATTTTTGGCCCTGAATTCTGACGATGAGATACTACACACACTAGCTTTCTTGGCAGGTACCATGATCTGGTCACAGGTATTATTCTTCACATAAAAACCTTTTGGTCCGGAGTAGGTTTAGTTTTGTACCTAATTGTATCTTTCAGCTTCCATTCCAAAAGTAGGAACGCTCTGTCTTTGTTTTCCTACATAAATGTTTCAGATGTCAAAAGTATGTTTTTTGATGCACATTTGAGATGGAAGCTGAAAGATACTTTTTTTAGCTTGTCTGTTTGTCTAATTTGTTTATTTTGTGGGTTGAAGCTTTTAACATTCACGAACCCAAGTCAAGTTTGTTGCATTTGAGTCCTGTTTGCTTATCACCCAATTGTTGGCATTATTTATGAAAAAGTCAGATCCCTTCCCAGACACCATTATGTATGATGGTATATTTATTTAGCTCTTAGGATTATAACTGATTTGTGCTGATTTCTGATCATTACCTTGCAGATAACTGACCTGCCATTTTCACTATATTCGACTTTCGTCATCGAGGCTCGCCATGGCTTTAATAAAGTTTGTTTCTCCTTATAATACTTATTTTCTAGTCATTGTATCGTATGTTAAACATTTCTATTATCCAGCACGCTTCAATAATCAGTTGGTTGTTCTTTGTTGTCCTTAGCTAAGTTTTATGCTGTCATTGTTTGCAGCAAACAGTATGGTTATTCTTCAGGGATATTTTCAAGGGAATATGCTTATCGATTGTGATTGGTCCACCAATTGTGGCTGCAATAATTGTCATAGTTCAGGTATCATTACTGATGAATAGGTCCTTGTAGTGCCTGCTGATTTTATCCTGCCACGGTACAACTTGAGTAGTTGCTATATAAGCTTTTGTTTACATGCGGTTTATGAGGCCTAAAGAGAATTATAAATTTTGTGTGTGTGGAAATCATTGATCCTTGCTTGTTTCTGCAACAGAAAGGTGGCCCATACTTGGCAATATATCTTTGGGCCTTCGTGTTTGTGCTGTCTCTTTTGATGATGACCCTATATCCCATTCTGATTGCGCCATTGTTCAATAAGTTTACTCCTGTGAGTATTTTCTTTCCTAGCATCTATTGAAAATTGCACATACATGCACATGTGTTTGTGCATGGGGGATCTCTATAATTTGTATGTTATTGATTTTGCATATCTGCTGTCTTATTTATCTTGTTTGATGTACTTCCCTCCTAAAGCTTCCTCAAGGAGAATTGAGAGAGAAGATTGAGAAACTAGCTTCATCACTCAAGTTTCCCCTGAAGAAATTGTTTGTAGTTGATGGGTCCACAAGATCAAGCCATAGTAATGTAAGCAATAAGATTCCTGCTGGCATATTTACTCTTCTTGGTATCTTGATTGCAATGTAATGCTTTTGTATTCATGGTATGTTTAATTATTTTCTATTTTTAACCATTGGCAGGCATATATGTATGGTTTTTTCAACAACAAGAGGATTGTCCTTTATGACACGTTGGTTCAACAGGTATTTGATTTCTTTAATTCTTTTGAATGAATCTCCCATTCATCTTATGAAAAAGTGCTGCTCTTGTTAACATTCAATGAGGGTGGTGAAAGTGGAGTGATTATAAGGCACACAATATGCTATCATTATCTTCAAAAAATTGGATCTTTCAAAATCTTAGAAGATAAAATCCTGCAGCATATTAGACATGTAAAACCTCCTTTAAGATCATAAACCAGCTAGTGGAATGCATTTTAATGCTTAAATAAAACATTTGGGGGCTGAGGCTGACACTGAAAAGAATATTTTCCCGAGCTCCCAAGCAGTGGCAGGAGAATTTTATTTCCAACCACATGTTATTGAAGATTGAGCTAGCAAGTCGTAGGCAGTGGCTTGGTTAAGGAACCCCGTTGGAGAAGTAAAGAAAAAAAGCCTTCACAGGGCAAATTGTGACTGTTTATGGACCAGAACCTGGGTAATCTATCCATGAAAATTTGTGGAAACTAATTGAAATCCCTCACGGACAGGTGTCTAATGCTATGTTTCAGAGCCACCATAACGTTACCACTAATACAGTCATGTGCATTTTTATATTCTTGTTATGCACATGTCTTCATGCACACACTAACTGAGTTTATTTCCGCAGTTACTCTGGATGAACTGATCCTTTTTATCTAGTGGGATTGTCTTTGAATGTTGAAACATTTCAGTGTAAAAATGAAGAGGAAGTAGTTGCTGTTATTGCTCATGAATTGGGCCATTGGAAGCTAAATCATACAATGTACTCCTTCATTGCTGTGCAGGTTTGTTATTTTAAAAGGTGGCCTGTTATGTTCAGGTTCTGTTTGTATACATTGTCTGTCTCTTCTGTATTTCAGCTCTACCATAGTCTCCTTGCTGTTTTTGTTCCATGAAAAATATAAGCAATATCTCTAAAGGTGCTCCATGTTATACCAGTTACAAGCAGTCACTCTCTTCTTATGGTTTCACTGTTGTCCATGTGTAAGTGTCAACATGGTAAAATTGTCTGACAACCTAGAGGCCTCTTGGTATTGCTGTTCGGATATTGCCAAGGGTGATGAAAATGGCGACCAATTATAACTATCAGATATGCCTGATCAATGTGAAAGTTCCAAGGACCAACTTCCGACTTTCCAGCAGACACCTGAAAATAGAAATAATTGTTACACCAAACACAAACACGATAAAGAAGTGTAGTTCACTTACTGGGTTCACTTACTGGAACCATTCATCGAAACCAGATCTAGGCAAACATAACGCCTCCTATCATATCATTTTGAGAATTCCCATACATAGAATCCCATGAGTTGGAGGCATGTACAAGAGGATTCTTTTTGATGAAGCGTGGAACTTGTCAAATGCATAAATATGCAGATCCGACTAGTATATGTTTTCATGCTTGGGCACAGGTGTTTCACATGCAAAATACAGTCATACATGGTATCAAGATGAAGTTATCAACAGTAAACTGTCATTTACCAACCAAGGCAGGAGTATGTCAAAGACATGTAGTATATTAAACAAATAACAATGAGCGTGTATACATGTATGCTTGTTAAGAG
Organism: Brasenia schreberi; assembly: GCA_036023115.1. Taxonomy (NCBI): domain Eukaryota; kingdom Viridiplantae; phylum Streptophyta; class Magnoliopsida; order Nymphaeales; family Cabombaceae; genus Brasenia; species Brasenia schreberi. The sequence goes on from JAYKKT010000091.1 coordinate 6,679,817, forward strand.
GTTCCTATTGGGATGTCATAGGCAAACCTGTATTTGTTCAGCAGTAGATAAAACAGGGAAAGTTAAAAAAAAATCACTTGCCTTCCAAAACGGTTATTTATGTCGTAGGTATGTGGTACCAGAATGCAGCACATGTTGGACAGAAAATGTGCCTAAATTAATCACTTGCCTCCGAAAAGACCCAACTAATAACCAAGTATGGGCTATTTACTGTGGCTGTTTCTTCTCTTTATGTTTTCTTGCATCTCAGTGTCTAACCGTGTTTGAAGCCACTTTTATCTAAATGCAGGTGCTTACTTTTCTTCAATTTGGGGGATACACACTTGTGAGAAACTCAAAGGACCTGTTTCACAGTTTTGGATTTGAGACACAACCGGTACTTATTGGGCTCATCATTTTTCAGGTATTGTCTTCCTTCTTAAAACGTGTCTCTTTTTGCCCAACTCTTAATGATAATATAGGTACAAAATATGATTTGATAGCTTGATAGAGTTGGTCTGAGTAATAGTTTGTTTAGTCTATCCAATGATGTCTCGTAATAGCAGATTGCCTATTTCGTATTTATCTTGTTACTTGGTTGCATCAAGACTTCAAGGGTTGCAAATAATTATCGTTGTCTCTCTCTTTTGTTTCTTTTTCTCCTTTTTTGTGTATATTATTCTTGTTGGAACTGGTTTATTAATATACATCAGCCCTTAATGAAATTAACAGCTGGGGCATTTGTGCAAATTTTGGCTCCTATCACCTGTTGGTGCGAAAAAGTTTCTACAGAACTGATGTTACGATGTAGAGTTTAAGTTTACACACCACACGACATTACACGTTACAGAACTATCTCCATACTCTCATGTTTCATCTTAACATCTAGAACGACTTTCTATTTTCTTGTGCCTTTCCTCTTTACATCTAGAATGATTATGTCAAGTAAGAGTAAGTACCGCTATGTGGTTTCTCTGCTGCCTTCTCCCTTTTTTTATCTTTATATACGTCCTAAGAAGAAAAGGAAACACGAACATGTCTAGGAAGAGATAGAATAGGTCCCTACAATATTATTGCGGCATGCATATTAACATATGAAATGCTGCATGTAATGCTACTTTCTTCACGATTCCAAAAGAAATTAAACTCCAACCTGCAAAGAACATTATATGGAAGATTAAATATCCTTGAGAATCAAAATAAACTTTATGGGTGTGTGATCAAGTATACAATGACATCTATATTATTCAAAATTTTCGATTTTCAGATTGTTCGTGAGAAGTACCTTCTTCTGAACTTTTTCTCAGTTGAATTTTATTGAATGGCATAAAGGCATGAGAGTTTTTATTGTAAAACAAGGTTTCCCGCTTGCCACTCGAACAAATTCTAGCTTTCTGACAATGTATTGTTATTTGCAGCACACGGTGATACCCGTTCAACATCTTGTGAGCTTTCTTCTCAATCTTGTCAGTCGTGCCTTTGAGTTTCAGGTAAAACCACCGTTTATATGACATTTATAAGAGGTACGCTAAGTTGCATTCTAACTGCATCCACCACATTCTTAGGCTGATGCCTTTGCAAAGAAGCTTGGTTTTGGCTCGACACTGAGAGCAGCACTAGTTAAGCTACAGGTGTGTATACGTCTGAATTCCTGTTTATCTGCTTATTTTGAATTCCGGCTAATGTAATTAATGTACTTTTTAGGAGGAAAATCTGTCGGCTATGAACACCGATCCATGGTACTCGGCCTACCATTATTCTCATCCTCCTTTAGTTGAGCGGTTAACCGCTCTCGATGCCCCCGACAAGAAAGCAGATTAGTACACCGAGTTGTATCCCAAACAATGAGCAATATCTTCTGGAGCTGCATGTGTTCTTCCCATACGGTGATTCAGGCGCATCCTGTGAAGTGATTTCACTGGAGTCAAACTTTAGAATTACCAGCCTGTTTTAATGAAGCCTGATACAGGGATTTTTGCATTGCAAACATTTCTGCATATTGAACAAAAGAAGACTTTAAATGCACTAGAATATTTACCTTTTCCAGCAATTGTATTAGCCACTTTAGTTTGTTTGGTTGTGCGGAGTGTTGAAAAAGTAATTTTCATGGCGAGTCATGCAAGGTGGGTGCACAAAGAGCAATAATTCACCTGGCTGGGGTGCCCCCCCCCCCCGAAAAGAAATATCCCACCAAGCGTGATCAGTTTGATATTAAAGTCTTGGAACAGGGGGAAAATAGTTTCTTTCTTTTGTACGAGAAAATGAAACTAAATGCTAGATTCTTTTAAATCATTCGTTCATTGTAAATAAGATCATCTTGCGGGGTTGATACTATGATTAAAATGTCTCATCAGATCTACATTTAAGAATAAGGTCTACAACTTGCACAATGGTGAAATGAGTGACATTGGTAATGTCTCATCAGATCTCTGCTGCTTGCCAAATTTACTAAACTCTTTTCTTGTTCTTTCGTTTAACGCGATCTTGCCATCTAAGGAATCAAGAAGGTCCCCGTGAATAAAGAAGTCTTCGGTGTCCAAAAGAAAAAGGAAGCATGAGCTCTCTGGTCACACGAAAGCTCGACATGGTAACGGCACCCCACAAACACCAATGCTACCAGCAGAACATGAGTATATATGTCAGGGCTTACAACATCTATTCGTTTCACTACATTGATCGACCAACAAAAGTTTCAGTTTCCAGTCCAACCCCCAAACGCAAACGAAAGCCTGGTTCCACTGTACGCGGCTAGTCCACATTCCAACGGATGCGTTTGCACAATAAGCACCTTCATCTCTTTCAAAGTAATTTAAACAGGGCCACCCTTCTCCAAAGCTGTAATACGGAACACACCACAAGTCGGTACAAGTGCTTGCAGGTGTGTGTGTGTGTGTGAAAGAGAGAGAGAGAGGGAGATCAAACTCCAAATTTCGGAACCAAAGATGCATTTCAACCATTCATAGATTAAGGAGAAAATATATGATAGTAACCAACAAACACAAGGGTAGAAAACTTGTATTCTGTAAAAAAAAGTTGAACACTGTAACCAGGTTCTTTATGAAATGAAAAGTGATCTATATTCATGACAGAAGCAGTACATGCAATTACTTGCACCTTGAAAGTGGAATAACATCTATACTTAGAAAAGGTCATTCGTAGTGCCTTTGGATACAAGGTATTCTACTTCTCTTAGACAATTCCTTCCCAGCTGCTACTCTTTTATATATACCACCTCCCCTTCCCTTTCTATTACTTACCTACGAATAAGACTCCCTATCCAAGTTTTTGTTTGTTTCTCAATCATCTTTGCAATTGAAACCATGTTTTATGATGATTCAGAAGCCCATAAAGCTAACACCACTGTAAATGAAAGCTAACACCGCTTTCCTTTCCATTACTTCACCTATAACGGAGGCTTCAACATGAGATCAGGGAGTTATCCATTAAGTCACAAGTTGCAAAACCTCCATTTTATCTACACAAGTTCCACACGACAAACGAATTTGACGGTCATGGCCATGGTCGCTTCAGTGACAAACTCTAAATTCATTTCACTTATTGTGCATATGTTAAGTTTAAATTAACATCTTGATTCAATCAATCCTACCAACAAACTAACAAATAACTACTTTACTTGTGCTAAGTTCAATGTTGCAGGGTTGCTACCTGGTAAAAATTTATTAGCATGAGCGTAACACTCATGTGGGTAGGCCACCCCTGTCACCAAAGTGTCATGGATTTAAGCAGTGTGAGATTTGTGCCTCCAAGCACTCATTCCATATCTACACTTGACTCCGATGGCAACATACAATAATTGACCTCAATAGATGAAAAGGGATGTGTTGATGATGCCCAAATCGATGAACTCGATCAAACATATATGTCTTCATGATATCTAAACAATATATGCTTCAATAATATCGATAAAGTTTGTACTTATTGGTGATATAATTTATCTAAAAATAGGGTTGCCAATTAATCTTAATGAAAGAGATATATGATATGAATAGGATTATCAAATATATATAAAATAAAGTTTAAACATGTATCTAATATTTATACCTTGTCTGTTGTCATCAAGGTTAACTTCTTACAATACCAGAAAAGACGAGATTTAGGAGGGTGCTTATGAAAAGCATTCCCCATCCATCTAGTTGCTCGAAGCTACCCCTTAACCCATCTCGGCCGCCACTCATTCTACATGATGAAAAAGTACTGATAAATCTATGCCTATAACATGGGTTAAATTTTATATAACACATTATAGAAAAATTATTACACTAATTCAAATAGGAAAGAAAATTATCACCTAAATTAGAATAGTGTGTCTGCTAAGCTGTTGTGTTTTGGCACGGGAAAGATTTTTTCAATTATCTATAAAATAAGCAAGTGTCACCAATCCCTAAGCATACTTGCCAACTCCATGTACAGCATCAGCCAACAACTATAGTTGGCATCCTATTCCTCAACTTATTTTAATAGGACGCGCGTGGTATAAATGATACATAACTCATGTCTTTCTATGTACAAGTGCGTTTGAACTCTATCTCGAAGCAAGTCCAACCTCACAACTTCGAACTTCATCTGCGCCTCCACATCCTCGATGCTTATGTTCATAGGACTCACTAAAATGACACTTTCTTTGTGACTTCATCTGTTGCCTGAACGTCACAATTTATCTATCAAAAGGCTAAAGATCTTATGGATATCATGTAGGATAATAATTATCTCAACCCATTGCATATGAAAATTGTTGGTGCTCGACTGACATAGCTTAATTAGCATTGAGTGACAAGTGGTCTAACACCTCGTATACCAACTTTTCCTACATATCCATATGCAGCCCAAGATAATGTCGGCTATATGGAGTATTTGTTTTTTATAGAATCCATGATAAGTCCGAAGCCTAATGTAACCCTCCTCTTTTATCCGGGCTTGAGACCATCCATAAGAGTGATCTCTTACATGAGCGGAGTTACTTTCAACATACTCTGCACTCTATATTTATAGAAGAATAGTGATCACTTTCAATCATAACTATCTTCAATAAAAAAATAAAAATTGATCATAATTACCAATGATACTCATATCTAAAATTTTTATTTGATCTTACAGCACCTTATAAGCAATATGACCTACAAAATAAGAAAGTACTTTTAAAGGAAGGGTATCAACCTTGCCATTGTCATCATCATCTCCTCCAAAATCAGCATAATCACTCACTTTCTCTTTCTCTTGCATCAGAATGTCTATTATTACAATGTTGTTCAATTGAACATGAAGGTTCAACATTATCATGTGTGTGTGAAGGATAATGTAAAGGATTGGGGTCATCCTTATATTCTAAAGTAGATGTATCAACACAGATTGCTAATGGTGGACATCGTCTTGAGATGGTTGAATCGTCCCTTGTGTTTGCTTCGAACGGGTGAACTTGTACCTGGCATGCTTTTACCTTTTCGAAGCGGGAACTACATGCCCTCAAGTTGTCCACTACCAGCCACACGTGAAAAAAATGACGATAGTTGATTTATTTAATAAAAGAATGCTCCGAAAACATATCATAATAAGACAAACAACATGCATCGGGGCACGTCTGCCTCGGGAGGCATACGCTCCCTTGGAAGCACCTGCCTTTCGTTTGGCTTGCTTCAAGGCTTTGCCCCAACGCTAGGGCACCAAGAAGAGAGAGCAGGAGCAGAGGGAAAGGGAGAGGAAGAGAGACAGATGCCAAGCGAGGTGGAAAAGGAGAGAGTCTCTGCTAGGGCAGCAAACATGCCCCTCTTGTTGTCATCTAGGGGAAGCGGAGGAGATGAGAGAAGAGGTAGAGGTAGAGATGGTACCTCATCGATGGTGGTGGGGTGACGATGGTGGTGGAGTTGGAGAAGGATAGTATCAGCACTGATGAACGACAGAGGGAAGAGAAAACCAGTGTGCATCGATGGGATAATGTATGTCCGGAAGGTGTGTGAATAGAAACACCTAAACAGATACAGGAAACAAAAGCAAAATAGAAGCGAATGGGAAGTATGAGTGTACTTCCCTATTTTAGCAAAGCAATCAGTTTTCAGTTATGGAAGTGTACTTTTTAAAATTTTGGTTGCAAAGGGAGGCTGAAGCCTAACACATATGCAGCACCCCAAGGGCATCAAAGTGCCCCAACTCCACACAAGCAAGGGCATCAAAGTGCCCTAACTCCACACAAGCAAGGGCATCAAAGTGCCCTACCGTTGAGCTTAGGCACAGGCTCTACAACTATAGTATTAAAAAGAGTCATTTGCATGCATGCATTGCGAGGGTTCACCGTCATAACTGATCCCAAACCTGAACACATGAGAGTTGCATTAGATAGCCTAATGACTGAACTTAAAATGTTTGTTGGATCTTTTCCACTGTTAATCAAAGAGGAGGAAGCCTGGCGTGCATGCCTTGGGAATGGAACTTACGACCTTAATCTTGTGAGTTGGGTGCCTTGCCAAGTGAGCATCTTTAACCATGTTGTGACAACTTTCTAGCATAATGAGTTGCGCCCTATGCTAGTTTTTAGAAGCGAGTGCTAGAATTGGGGCACAATGACAACAAAGAACACCTGTAGCTGGACTCACTTAACGTGGGGGGTAAGACTTGGTTTGGTTGGTTAGAACGACCAAATAAATGCAACTTGGAGTTGATGTAAGAGCGATAATACAGTTTTCTTTTTTCAATACATTTTATGAATGTTGTTATTTTGTGGATACTAGATAGCTTATATTTCAAATGACAAAGTGCTTTCTCCTATTATTAGGTGGTGTATCTCCCTCGCATGTTTTTCTTTCTCTTTTTCCTTTCGTTCCTTCCATGGTGACTGTAGCATCTGGCGGATGCTGAAGAAATAAAAGCATGGTACACAAAGAACATATAGCTTACCTGGCTATGGGGTCAACTCATGAGTTGAGGGTCATCAGTTCGAAACCTAGGGTGAGCGAATGACTTCGGCCTCCCCATTGTACAGAGAAAAAAACATGGTATTGGAGTGGAAACATATATACTAAACTAATGGACACCAATCTCTTAGTAGCAGAGACTCAAGATGCGTATATATTACATATCAACGTACGATATCAAACTCTAGAGATGAGCTATATGGTTTGGCTAGCCACTAACATGGTTTACATCTTCTAATTTAGATGTATAAGAACGTTTTTGAAGGATTGAAAAGCTCAACCATCCAAATGCATCAAAACTTGGCAATTGGTAAAAGCACCGTTCTACATTGATATTACACTTTCGAAATGCATCTCCTAACAAAATTGAACTTTCATCTTTTTGGGTACAATGGCAAGGCCAAAACAATATGCACACTGCGAGTGTCCAACTCATGACCTTCGACTTGTCAGTGACGACCTAGCTAGGTAGCTTGTTGTGCTATAACAGTGACCTTTAGATATAGGGCACCATGCTCTAGCGTACATAATGTTTTCGTCTTTTTGTGAGGTAGTTTAATGTGAACTTGGACCCAGGTTGGCACCACTGTGGTGCTTTTGGCTAAAAAAATCAAAAACACCTCTTTATGGACAGAAAATATATTTAATAATAGTAATAATATCAACAAATAATAAGAATAAGAATAGTATAGTAAAAAGTGAGCTCAATTCCAACAGTAATACAACCATTGTGTTGGTAACCTCTGCGATCAGCATCAAAGAACATGCCCTGTCTGTTCCACTGGCCCAATCACAACACCAGCTGTTCGAATAACGAAAACCCTGCTTGTGCCTCTCAGAGATTCATAGCCCCGACAATGGTGGTCGAGCTTCCTTCGATCTAAACCACCCATCTCCAAGATAGACGATGGACATGAACAAATCCATGGGATTTTGGGGCCGCCTGCAAAAATGAAGAGCCAGAGTGAAAAATTGGACGTCCCAGCTAAGAAGTGGAACCAACCATGCCAGAGTCAATGCATACACAAAAGAAAGCTCCTTGATTACACATTTATTTCCAATCATCAATAATTTAAAGAAGTGCTTCTTTGTATCGGTCTACTAAAAAGAGACACCAGCTGTAACCCATCAACCTAGCTGTCTAGACATTCAATGAAAAGCTACAACTTGACCCTTTTTCTTCCAGCCTGGAGAAAGATGACCTCTTTTGTCCGAGTGCCAGGTCTCCGGTTGGAGTTTTCCACAGCCATCATGGGCACGACGGCCCCATTTCTGCCACCCCCCCCCCCCTGCTTATCCTAAGCACACTCCTGTGTGTATGCGTGTGTGAAGAACCCAGAGGGCTTAAACTCAATATTATGGGCAATAGAAAAAAGCCTTTTATTGTATGGCCTAATGGATATGCAGATTCCTTCATACCTATTTACATTAGGACAGTTTATGCACCGAATTGTTTTGAAAACATAAATGCATCGAAGAACAAGTTAAAAATTGGTTGGGTGTTTAGCTCAAATCATATCAAAGATGCACTAATAGATAAACGAGATGGTTCTCAGAGAACCACTTCACCTCAGGCTGGACAACAGCAGTTTCAAAGAAATGAGCTAGATGACAGGGAACTCAGTTAGCCCCACGTTTGGGATTTAACAGACTCGAATAGGCCAGAACTCAACCAATCTCTTGGCTTTTTTCTATGTCAACCCCCGACTCCAGAGTACTTATTTTATGATGGTGGTGGATCTCCGGCACGCAGTAGATGACACCCGACAAGCATGATGGATTTATGCAAATGCGGCCATATGAAATTACATGACCATCTGCAGCTTGTAATATCCACAGAGGGGTGGAATCGAAACCTTCTCCGGTAAAGCGCCACGAAGTGACAAAAATATAATGCGCGCAGTATGGTTCATGAAGGATGCAATGAAATCGGAGATGATGAATGCCTCTGAAGTGCAATACCCCTCATAACTCCGACAGTGGATAAAACGAACTATACATAATTAGCGCCACCGTACAAATTATACCTCATTTACTCTTATCAGCAGGATAGGAGATTACAGGCGTGAAAGGATAAATATTATCCACAAACAGAGGAAAGTACAAATTTCCATTTATGATCTAAGCTTTTTCAATGCTTACTGCTTGTTATGACTAGACTACAAATAACTTTTTATCTATGATACAAGACAAAAAAATAATGATGACCCAGAAACATCATTCTGCAAACTAGATACAGTAGGATCAAAATACCCGCTTCAGAGTGCAGGAGAAGATCCTCATCATCCTGAACCGACCATGTATCTTCGTGATGGTCCAATAGAACATATAAATCTCCAAAATTACCACATTCCCGAAATCCTACACCCTGCAATATGACCATCTTGTTTTGGAGCTAATGCCGTAAGCTCTCTCTTTCATCTCATTATGATCTTACAGCTCCAGTTTCGATAGGCTACTGTTTTGTTGGCCTTTCAGACCAATTTCTGTCTTCACGGGATCGATGTGAATGATAAGTATCTTGACTAATCCTTCGATCCTGTTAGTCAAAGAAAGGGTGAATAATTAATTCTTGATATAGGAATACAGAATTCAACTCTACATGTTTAAGGATATCACATCATACATCACGAAGAAGAAAGTCATCCATTTCAAGCATGTGGACAATATGACCCATTTTAAGACGTTTCTGAGCATCTGGATCGACACATCGGAGGGCTACCAACAAAGCTCTTTTTAATGCCTTTGAGGAAGGCTTGTCAGGCATCTTAGGATCCAACACTTGCTCCAAGTTCTTATTCTCAACCATAATTTTCAGCCATTCCACCAGATTCACCTGAAGCCAACCATTCACATTGAGCTTAGTTTCAATGGGCAGATACCACATAAACAGGTTCATGTTGTAAAAACCTTGGTACCTCTCCAGGTGGTCGATTGTAATCAACCGGACATCTTCCAGATAATGTTTCCATCATGAGTATCCCAAAGCTATAAACATCACTCTTCTCAGTCAGCATTCCAGTGCATGCATACTCCTGGTGCAACATAACTAGAAAGTAGAAAGGGAGAGAATCACTATATATGTGGACCTTTGGAAAATTTTGAGAGTAATAATAACTACTAATACTCATTCAACTCCATACAGAGATATCGAAACTAATTATACATTGGTAAAAGATAGGAAAATGCCTATTTAAATCATACTAACCCAAATGTCCCCATCACTAGAGTTGTGACATAACTATGCTCAGAACACAAAAAGCTTAGCAAGCCCAAAATCAGAAACCTTTGAGATTCCGCACTGGCGATCAAGGAGGCGTGTTGATTGATTTCACATCTCGGTGCACAACCTTTGGTTCTAGGCCCTCGTGAAGATAAGCTAACCTGTTCCACAGAAGCTGGTTTCAACCTCAACACACAACATTCTTGAGATATGGTTCAAACCTACATGCTTTATACCAATTATCACCAAGACTCGCAATTAGAAATGGAGTCAAATACCATACCCTTTTGCCGTTCCAAGAATGATCTTCATCCTGATATCCCATGTAAGAGGACTAACTTGCCCTACATCCCCATGAAGCCACTGATCAAGGTTCCCATTGTCCACATACTCATAAACGAGCATCCTGATTCCACACAAGTAAAATTTTCACAGGGAAAAGCTGCCTGAAAGAGATGAAAACTTGGAACAACTAAACAAAGAAAAAGAAGGCTCCTTATTTATACAGTAAGAAATTGCTTTTAGATGAACACTGACTCATATTGAGGCTTTGATCAATAGACCGTCTAAGAAAAAAAATGCACATTCAACAAAAGTACCTGTGTGCACCCTCGACACAATATCCGAGCAACCTCACCAAATTCTTGTGCCTAACACGTCCTATTGCCTCCACCTCTACCTTGAATTCCCTCTCAGCCTGGCCCCTATTCAGTTAACATTCAAATTGATTATGCTTAATAATTTTACCTCCTAAAAAAGGAAAACAACTACCAAAGTAATGCATGTTGATTTAAAGGAAGAGGTTACTAAATTCTGACATCAAACTACTTTAGATCATGAACCAAGCAAAGTTATTGCATAGATGTGAAATTTTTAAGGGTCAGTGAAGCAACGAACAGTATAGCATCTAAAGGCTTAGAAGACACGAAGAATCTCAGAGAATTTAACTCTGAACATAAAAACAGAACCAAGATACCTTAATCAGCTTCAGAAAATGTTATATAAATCAAACCAACAAACCAGCCTCAGGGTTCAATAATACGTAAAGAAAGGACGCTTAGCTACTGTAAGCTCATAAATAGGCTTGCAGATTATTACATGACTTAGCAACGTAAGCAGAACCAAAACTTATTAATTAAGGGGAAGAAGAAAACAAAGGGAAAACACAAGTAGTTGCATCCATCAACTAAAGATCCATACCTGAAGGAAAAAGGAAAAGAAAAACGAAAATCAATCAAAGGAAAAAAAGAGCAGCTTGATTGATGAGAACACCAACCAACAAAGGACGTCATTAAGCTTATCATCACAATGGCAGGAAGCTAAGAAACTAAGAAGCATGGAATTTAGAACAGATGCAGCTACAACTTCGACCCTAACGATTGAATGATCACCAAAACTGAAGATTCCTGAATTCTCATAATTCTTCAGGTGGGCACCTGTTATTAAGTAAATTCTTGACCGCGACAAGAGAATTATCATGCAAAACGCCCCTGTAGACTATTCCATACCCGCCTTCCCCAATCACATTCTCATCCGCAAACCCGTCCGTGGCCACTTCGAGCTCTCTCAGAGTATACCAATGGCCCCAACCTAAATGAGACACCTCTGGGGCAGCGATCGGCCCAGAGTTGGCCGCAGACCGGCTATCTCCACCGCTCGTGTGCGAGGACGGCCGGTCGGAGAAGACGATCCGATGGTCTCTCCCGATATCGATCTGGATTTCCTTCCTGGGCTCGTAGAATGCAGGCTCGGCGGCCGCCGGAAAATGCACCGCTGCATCTGCCGGCTTATTCACCTCATGGATCTCCCGGGAGACGACGGGGCTAGCGGCGTCGTTGTGGCCGGAAAACCGCTGGAAGAAGACGAAGAGGGCGAGGAGCGAGAGGATGAGGCAGATGAAGACGCCGACGCAGATGGTGATGACGAGCCACAGGTGAAGGCCGAACATCGAGGTGGGTTTGTAGAGTTGCGCGTCGAGGAACGTAGTGTTGAATAGGGACATATCTCTCTTTCACCACCCCACCGAAATGCGCCCTTTCCTCCTCGTTTCTTCACTCCTCTCCTCTCTTTTCCTCAAGGTGCTTGCTCGAAAATTTGGTTTTCCGGTACATGTTGGTAGCCGTCTCTTTCTCTCTCTCTCTCTCAGAGAGAGGCCTCTTTCTGCACACTGTTCACAGACAAAAGATGGGTGGCTGGCTGTAGAATAAAATTGGTTTTATGGCTCATTAACAGAGAGAGGAGATGAGGGGGGGGGGGGGGGAACTAGTTTCACTGGTGTACTACAGAGAGCGATTCTGTCGCCAAGAATACCGATGGGATTCGATCCCTTGTCACCGAATACCCCTATTGCCTGACATAGTAGGCTTTGATGGCTGATGGCAATGATGGATTCACTCGCCTAATCACATGCAATGCTTTTTGTGGTGGGGTTTTGACCGATATGCCGATCTTCCCAATCTAGAATTCGAAAGATATTTCAATAGTGAAACAGTAATCTAGAAAAAGTGGGATAAGTTCTCATTTTTAAACTAGGTTGATGCATGTTGAAACAGCAAACTAGAAGAGATGGGATAACTGAACTGCTGCGGGATTTGCTGCATCTTGTTTTTTGTATGCAAAATCTCAAAATGAGAAGTTGGTATTCATGATCTTTTGATGCCAAGTTCTCATATGGCCTTGTGTGGCAGGACTGGATTGATAAGCATATGGAGAAGAGTAATTTGATGCATAAACATGGAAGAGATAATGGGTTTGTGGGTGAAAAGGGTTCTTGGGAATGAACCTTTTCCTCCAAATCAAGCATACCCTAGAAGTGTTTCATAAGGATGGCATCAAGCACACATAATATAAGTATATATGTTTGTACATACACATACGAGAGAGAGAGATTGAACCATGCCCTACACTAATGTTGTTCACTCACATTCGATCATTATTTTTAAGAGTATAATAACATTGTTATTTTTTAAATCCTTAAAAAAAATTTGATTACACTCATACCATTTGAAAGTAATGAGTGAGCATTTCAAAAGTGTGCATGATATGATTTTCCTATATATATATATATATATATATATATATATATATATATATATATATATATATATAAGTGCAATATCTTTAGTTTCTAGGATCATAACATTGCTAATGAAAGAATCCTCTCACCACTAATGATGCTCACTCATGTTCTATCATTATTTTTTGAAAGTATTAGTGTAATAAAATATATCTTTATTTTTTAACTTAAAAGTTTTTAAACTACACCCATGTCACTTTTAAAGGAATGAACAAACACCTCATAGGTGGGCAATATCCAGTTTTCTTATATATACAAAGAGAGAGGAAGAGAGATAAGTGTAATACCTTTAGTTTCTAGGATCATAACATTGCTAACGAAGAAAATACAAGAACATAAAAAAAAACTATAATTTTTTTGTAGTAAGTACAGGTAGATACAACTGCAACTATACGGTTGCAATTTGCTCAGTATAAAAACTGAAGCAAACAACAACAACAACAACAACTAAGCCTTTTCCCATACTAGAAGGGGTCGGCTACATGGATTCTTTGTTTCCACAGATCCCTATCGTGTGCCATGTTAGCAGTTAACTCCCAATAAGCTAGATCATTCTTTATTGTTTCTTTCAACACTTTTGTGGTCATCCTCTACCTCTTTTAATACTTTCCAAATTTAGTTTTTCTAACCTTCTTACAGGTTTTCTTTTGATCTTCTTTGAAAATATGAATCCAATCAGTATTTGGATCAAGTTATGCTTCCCAAACCCAACCAAACAAATTCGAGTTACTGGTATAAGGGGAAGGTGAAAGTTAAGCATTTCGTTTTGAAGCAGTGTTGGATCTAGGCGAGGTGAGGCATCGGTTCACCTTCATATTTTTTACAATAGGTAGGCTGAAGCTAGATGCACACTCCAGGTATAAAACTCATGACCTTCAACTTGTGAGACGACCCTCTAGCCAAAATCTGAAAATTAGTTGTAATTTATGAACAAAATTGTTGCATTTATAACTTCCATCACTATTTCTCTGATTAATCATGCTCTCTCCACGCTCTCTCCACCATCAGTGATGAGCATTAACAAGTAGTTCAGACTCTACCAAGACTATTAATGGAAAGGTAAAGGAAGCTACTAACTTTCCTTTTAGTAGGTAAGCTGGGGTTAAGTAGAATCCAAATGCTAACCCTCAGTATTGAACTCGTGACCTGCAGAGCTAAGGAGTCAAACACCAAGCTAGATGACACATTGGGCTCTCGCTCCTCTTCTACTATAAGCGGCTACAAGTCGGTCGGTCGTTCTTTTTTTTTTTTGGTGTAAGGCACCTTGCATTGTCGGTCCCAAGCCCGGATAAAGGAGGAGGGTTGTGTTAGGCTTCCGACAGCCAGCGTAAAACTTCGTCGGATTTTTACAACATGGATTACAAAAATTATGATCATTGCTTTGGGGCGTCCCCGCCTAGCGACGTGCTGCAGAGCCCGAATGCAGTAAGAAGTAAGCAAGGGCCACTACATTTTCGCCCGAATGTAGTGAATCAATTGCAGAGAGGGTTCCCACATCATGGACGGGTGTGGGTAAAGAAGTTAGTCCCGCTACATTGCCGCCCAAATGTAGTGCAAAATTTTCAGAGAGGGTCTCCGCATTTTGATTATGGACGGATGCAGGGGGTAAGGAAGCTAGTCCTAGATAATAAGATTCGTATTGGTTCTTGGAATATCGGAACATTATCGGGTAAGCTAATGGAGGTGGTAGATACTATGATTCGGAGAAAGATTTATATTCTATGTTTACAAGAGACAAAATGGGTTGGAGAAAAAGCAAAGGAGATAGAGGATATAGGTTTTAAATTATGGTACTCAGGTAAAGAAAAGGCTCGAAACGGAGTTGGTATTATCATAAATAAAGATTTAAAGGAGAGTATAGTAGACATACAACGATATGGTGACCGAATCATGACGTTGAAATTAGTGTTAGGAGCAGAGGTTTTGAATATAGTTTGTGCTTACGCACCCCAAGTAGGACTAGAAGATAGTATAAAGACAGTTTTTTGGGAAGAGTTAGATAAGGTGTTTCAAAAGATTCCACAAAGGGAGATGATTTGTTTAGGAGGAGATTTAAATGGACATGTCAGTAAAGAGGCATTAGGATATCAAGGGATTCATGGAAACTTTGGTTTTGGGGATATAAACGAGGAAGGTAGGGAGATTTTAAATTTTGCTATGTCATTTGATCTCTTTATAGTCAATACAATCTTCAAAAAACGAGATGAACATTTAATTACTTATAAGAGTGGCTTATCACAAACACAAATTGATTACTTTATTTGTAGAAAGAAAGATAGAGCATGTTGTAAAGATTGTAAGGTAATTCCAGGAGAAAGCTTAACCACCTAACATCGACTTTTAGTTATAGATTTACAAATAAAAAAATGGACAAAGAAGAAAAGAGTGCATCGAGCGATTCGGACTAAATGGTGGAACCTCAAAAGCGAGAAAGAAGATATATTTAAACAGAAAGTCCTTCAAGGAGATGTTTGGAATTATGTTGGCACACCCTGTGATATGTGGAACAATATGGCTATACATATTAGGAAAGTGGCGAAAGATGTGTTAGGGGTATCTAAGGGAGGTATACCGGCACAAAAAGAAGCTTGGTGGTAGAGTGAAGTAGTACAAAATAAAATCAAGGCAAAGAGGGCATGTTACAAATTATATTATGCTAAGAAAACTAGTGAAACTTTAGAAGCTTATAAGAAAGCAAAGAAGGAAGCGAAAAAGGCCGTTAGTGAAGCAAAAGCTAAGATTTGGGATGACTTATATAAAAAACTCAACTCAAAAGAGGGTGAAAGAGATATTTTTAGGATAGCTAGGGCTAGAGATAAGAAAACTAAAGATCTTAATTATGTTAGATGCATAAAAGACGAGGATGAAAAAATTCTAGTGGCAAATGATGATATAAGAAATAGATGGAAAAACTATTTTTATAATCTTTTTAATGAAAATAAAGATGTTAGTATTAGTTTAGGAGATTTAGCCAAGTCAGAAAAGTATATAAACAACAATTTCTACCGACGTATTCAAAAGAATGAAGTCAAAGAGGCTCTTAAACATATGAAGAGTGGTAAATCGGTAGGACCTGATAATATTCCTATAGAAGTTTGAAAAATACTAGGAGAAATAGGAATCACTTGGCTCACAAGACTATTTAATGAAATATGGAAAAACCAAAAGATGCTCGAGGAATGGAGAGCAAGTACACTTATACCCATATATAAGAACAAGGGAGACATTCAAAATTGTGCGAATTATCGAGGTATCAAGTTAATGAGTCATACTATGAAATTATGGGAAAGAATTATTGAACGTAGGTTAAGACAAGTATCAAGTACAACAGAGAACCAATTTGGATTCATGCCAGGTAGATCTACTATTGAAGCGATTCACCTTTTGAGACGTCTTATGGAACATTTTAGAGCAAAAAAGAAAGACCTTCACATGATATTTATTGATCTAGAAAAAGCTTATGATAGGATACCGAGGGAGGTTCTTTAGAGAACTTTGGAAAAAAGAGGTATTCCATTGACATATATTAACCTTATAAGAGACATGTATGATGGTGCAAAAACATGTGTGAGGACTCATGAAGGAACGACAGACTTCTTTGAAGTTAATATTGGGTTACATCAAGGATCAACTTTAAGTCCATACTTATTTATAATGGTAATGGATGAGTTAACAAAACATATTCAAGATGAAGTACCTTGGTGTATGTTATTTGTAGATGGCATTGTATTAGTGGAGGAGTCTAAGGAAAAAGTTAATAGAAAATTGGAACTATGGAGAGAAACATTAGAAAGCAAAGGCCTCCGACTTAGTAGAACAAAGACAGAATATATGGAATGTAAGTTTGATCATTTGGTTACTTCAGAGGACATAGAAATTAAAATTGGCACACATTGCATTCCCCAAAAGGAAAGTTTTAAATACCTAGGGTCAATTTTTCAGAGTGATGGAAGAATTGATGGAGATGTTACACATAGAATTAATGCTGGTTGGTTAAAATGGAGAGGAGCATCAGGTATTCTTTGTGATAAGAAGATACCATTAAAGTTAAAAGGTAAATATTATAGAGCAGCAATTAGGCCTACCATGTTTTATGGTTCTGAGTGTTGGGCAGTTAATCATCAACATGTACAAAAGATATCTGTGACAGAAATGAAGATGTTGAGATGGATGAGTGGTCATACAAGAAAAGACCGTATACATAATGAGGTTATTAGAAACAAATTAGGAGTGGCACCAATAGAGGATAAAATGAGAGAACATCGTTTAAGATGGTTTGGACATATAGAAAGAAGATCAAAAGAAGAACCTGTAAGAAGGTTAGAAAAACTAAATTTGGAAAGTATTAAAAGAGGTAGAGGACGACCACAAAAGTGTTGGAAAGAAACAATAAAGAATGATCTAGCTGATTGGGAGTTAACTGCTAACATGGCACATGATAGGGATCTGTGGAAACAAAGAATCCATGTAGCCGACCCCGTCTAGTATGGGAAAAGGCTTAGTTGTTGTTGTTGTTGTTGTTGTAATGGGGAGAATGAAGGCAGATGCACGCCCCAGGTATGGAACCCATGGCCTTCAACTTGTGACTCGAACCCCTAGTTAGGTGAGCTATTGCCCTTTGTGCAGCTGCAAAGAGCTCTTTAGTTCTTCAAATTTTAATAGCTAATTAAGAAACAAATGACGATGAGCAACAGAACACTAACAGTTCATGAAACTGGAGAGTTTATCTCTCTAAATATCAATCATTTATGGTCAAAGTGAGGGTGACCTTTAAAGAAAATCGATGCCCGTATTTCATATAAGTATTTCGCTTAAAGAACGATTGGATATCAAGTAAAAATGCTATGCAGCTACAAATTATGGATCAAAGAAGACATGCAAAATTTGTTGAACATTGAAGAAATGCTTAATTTTGTTAAATAAACTAAGAAAGCATATGTACATGAGAGTTTCCCATGAAATGAAGTTCGCGTATAAGATATAGGATTTAGATCGGAGAATCTTGACATGATTCAAGCCAACATTCAAGAATTGGACCTACCTAGAAGGTTTTCTTATTGTTGGTGCATCAGGATTTCAATGTTTCTTCCCCATATTTTGTGTTATTTGTACCATATGCTGCTATTACCTGGCTAGATTAGCGTACTATTATACACTTAATGCAGTAAAATAGTTCTTTTGCTTCAATATAATTCTTTATACGGTGCTAAGGGGTTGACTCACAAGTTGGAGGTCCCGAGTTTGATACCCGGGGTATGCATCTCACTTCGCCCTCCTCATTGTAAGAAAAGGAAAAGGAGATAGTATTTTGTTCAAAGCCCCAATGTGGTTTCCTGAATGTTGTTATCAATGATCAGCAGTATTTTCCCTTCCCTGATCAAACTAGTTTGGTTTTCATACAGTTCGTGTTTGTGTTTTCTCAATTTGTGTTTATGTCAGAAACATAACAACCCAAACACTACACGATATCTTTCCTGCTACTTCAGGTGGATACAAACACGAGCTTTGAGAGGCTCATGTTCGTGTCATGTCCTTTGGTGAAAGTCCTATTCCGACTATTGAAGTCAGACATTCCTGTTCCCTGTGGTGGTCACATTCAGCATGCACGAAGCCTGACTGAATTCACCAAGGGACCATCCACCGTTATGGATCCTCGAAGTCGTCGGTTTGGACCCGATCCTAACCAGAATCGACCGGAATTGAAACCCGAAACCAAATAGGGCACCTCCTCGTTCCGGCTAAGGTTTTACGTCCAATGGAGCTGAACCAAAAGCCAGAACCCTGAACCAATGTTTCGGAGCCCATTCAAACCATAGTTTGGTTTCAGATCCGAATCTTGCCTAAATGCACATTTAAAATGAAGCTAGAAGAACCAAGTTGAACCCAAAACCATTGTAGAAGTGACATGGAACCAGCGAAACCGGAACTTTAGGGGGACCAATTCGGTTCCAGTTCTAGACAAATGGCATGTCACGATACAAAACACAAACTTGCAACAGGCGACATGAAATCCTAACATAAGCAACTCAAATTGTCTGTTGACCTGTTCATATCCATCCAAGATGACACAAAGAAATCAGGTCGTGTCTAGATTAGCCTTTCTTAGACACAAAAAGCAAAAGGGCACACTACAAGAAACACACACACCCCACTTAACTCCCTATGTAATGAATGGGCCTTCCCGTGACAACCACTTTGCTCATTTTATGTGCAAGGCGATTGCAGCATTCGTAAGGTGCATAGACCACAAATGGTATAATCTTATTCAATTATTCTCATGTATTTAGTATACATTGAATTCTACTGCTGGTTTTGGTTTTGATTGTGCAAGAAGGTTTGTTTTTGGTCTTGGTTGATCGAGAAACTTAAAGATCCAAACTATTTCCTGCAGCTTCCGGATCTACTAGATCTATATATATATATATATATATATATATATATATATATATATATATATATATATATATTATCAAGTTCTAATCAATATTTCCAACAAGTGGGGTTTAAAGCCAATAGATTCACACCATAGCTTGACAAATGTGGTTTAAGTCCACTTATCAGCGTCTTAAGTAGCGGTGTAGAATATTGGTTCTGAACGGTTTGGGTTATTTATTTTACTCGGTTAGAGAAAGAACAGTGTCTGAGAGAGAGTCAAGGTGGACCGTCAACAACTGCAGAACGTCAATATACCGGAACCACGCGCATTAATTAATGAGTCAGTCTGTGAATGTTATATATATGAAACTGAATTTTACAACCTTTTATTCATTTTTATTTGTGACTCGTGTGTATCATTTAAAGGATTTTAAGAAAAGATCAAAGCACTCTTATTATATATATATATATTATTGTTCAAAGAATATGAAAGACAATTCTATGTACTCTAGAAAGGTTAAATATGAGTCTAATTGGGCAATATATATATATATATGTATGTATGTGTGGAAACGTTTGCTTGGTGAGGCAGATGGGAATTTGAAGAACAGATAAAGTTTGCTGAAACATTCTCCTCAAACAAGGGATGGACTTGAAAATCGTTGGAGATGAGTGGCACTGTTCTTCCTGTCCTGTGACTCTGTGTAAGAAGAAACCGTCCATACGCGATGCAAAATTTTCAAATAGATGGTGGCGAGTGTCCATAAATTTGTAAATAGACAAGCCTCTCTCTCTCTCTCATATACTGTCTGCGTGAACAGACAGTTCGCTTTCTGTGGTCTTTAGATGCCGTGTGCTGAAATCTCTCACTACGCGTGCATTTAGTTCGAGTACTTGATGCCGTGAAAAGCAAACTAGAAGTACTGAAACTCTTCCTGTGACACACACGGCCGAAATTCAAAGTGCTACCTAAACGTCCAATCTATAGATATAAATAAGGCAACAGAGTGAACGGTTCTCAAACATCTCGGTGCATCTCCCTCAGAAGCGGAAATGGCTTTCTTCTCTCCGTTGCTTGCCTTCCTCCTCTTTCTCTCTTCATCAATGGCCTGCGATCGTTGTGTGCATACTTCAGCTGCTGCATATTATTCTTCATCTTCTCCCCTATCAGGTTCCATTCTTCAGCTTAATATTTTATTAACAATCCGTTTGCTCTGTATTCAGGAGACATTAAGTGGATTTCGACGATGATATGTGATGATGGTTAGTGATAATTTGCATGATTTTGGGTACTTTCCTCAGTGGGAGCTTGTGGATATGGATCTATTGCTCTTGGTTATAATGGTGGACTCATTGCCGCCGCTAATCCTTCACTATACAGACAAGGGATCGGTTGTGGAGGATGTTTTCAGGTATTAATTTGTCCCTTCTCGTACGTAGGATCAAAGTGTTTCGGAAAAAAGTGCGTTGATACATGGCTAATATGAATACACCAAGATTGTATGCTCCACTACTTAGATGGTTCTCCTAAAAAATAGCATTGTTAAAATCTTTTATATATATACAGAGAGAGAGAGAGGGCAACCTCGTTTGCTGCACCATACATCATCACCAAAGATCAGACGGGTAAGAGTAAAATTCAAAAAGGTCAAAAGTTCTTCTCCAACTTTTTTAAATTTGACAAAGTAAAATATACATTATACTTTTAGTGGTGTTATTAAGTGAATTGATTTGTGATTAATGGCATGGTAAAATTAAATAATCATCATGTTTATTTTGTTGAATTGCTTATCAAGAAAGGAAGTATGGTTGAAAATTTTAGTGGTATTATTAAGTGGATCAGTTTGCGGTTAATCTTGTGGTAAACTTATGCAGATAAGATGCAAAAACTTGACATTATGCAGCAGTGGAGGTGTAAAAGTGGTGCTTACAGACCAAAATTCAGACAACAGAACAGGATGGGTGTTGAGCAGCAAAGCATTCATGGCGATGAGCACGCCAGGAAGGGGCCTGCGACTCATGAAACTTGGCGTTGTGGACGTCGAGTATAAAAGGTATATATAACGAAATTAAGTTATTTTTTCAGTAAAACACCATTATGCAGTTTCTATTTAATCCATGGTAACTGGTTTATCCAAGTTAAGTCATTCCTGTCAAACTGCACAAACGCACTATATATATATATATATATATATATATATATATATATATATATATATATATATATATATATATATATATATATAAAGAGAGAGAGAGAGACGGATCTGCCCACCTCTAGTATGTGTTCATTGGGTAGCATAAATACAATTTCAAAATGTTAAGTTGTTTGGAGAAAGTATGGAAGATATTTTTATTGGACTCATGCACTCGATTGGGCATGAGTGGTCAGATCCAATCAATATATATATATATATATATATATATATATATATATATATATATATATATATATATATATATATATATAGATGCACTAAATTCCATCTACTTAGTTAACGTTAAAATTCAAGAACTAAAAAAGTAGAATTGATACTTTTTCTTTTTAAAATTTTAAAAATAAACTTACATTTTTTTTTCAAAAAGCAACTTTTTTTTTACAAATTTGAATTTTAATCTTGAAAGAACCTAGATTTGCTGGTCACGAAATCCACGTTCTCTCTCTCATCTTAACTATGTTCCTGAATCTGCAGGATCCCGTGTAATCATGGAAAGCAAAACTTGAGTGTTAGAGTGGAAGACAGCAGTCACCGCTATTATCTTGCGGTTAAGTTCTTGTTTCAAGGTGGGCAAACAGATATCATGGGTGTTGATGTTGCTCAGGTACGTTTGGAATGTTTTTGGCCTCGTTTCAGCTGCAACCAAGTTCATCGGGATACGGAGCAGTCTGGTCAACTAGCCAGGTTCCTCCGGGTCCACTCCAATTCCGCTTCGTCGTAACATCGGGATACGACGGAAAATGGATCTGGGCCAGTCGGAAAGTCCTCCCAGCTGACTGGAAACCTGGATTTGTGTATGATTCCGGTGTACAAATTAAAGACATTGCAAAGGAAGGGTGCTCTCCTTGTGACATCAGCGTTTGGAGATGAGGATCGACTAGACACTGAAGGCCACATTTTATTTAATCTTAAGAATTTTGGAAACGAAGACTGTCTGTTTAACAGCGTAATAAAACGATTCCACCATCAATAAGATCATAGTGTAGTTTGGTTTTGTGCAGCGGGCGTAGGAATTCTGTCAGATTTCTATTAATTTTGCTTGCGGGTTTATTGTCATATAACATGAAGTTCGTCTGACGGTGATGCAGAGCCGCAGAAAGATCTCTCTTTGAATCTGCGATATCAATAAAAGGGCCACACAAAATTATTCTGAAGAAAACTACAAACAAGGGCTGCTCGTCTTCGGATTGTTTTAATGCATTATGTATAGCTTTTGGTTTTATATTTACGAACAATTTATGTTGCAACGTGTTGGTGCGATCTTCGTTATTTCACAATGAGCTGAGTTTAGACACAGTGAGCCGATTGCGGATTTGTTTTGGCTTCTTTGAACTCGTGTTTGTTTTAGCTGATTCCATAATACCTTGGTATTACCTGATGGAACGCTCTGATGATTTACTGTAACGCTCTGGTGCGGAGCCACTCTCCAAAGATTGCGCAAGTTTGGATTGTCATCTGTCACTCGGGAACATTGAGTTGGAATTGCAAGTAATGGTGGATGCATCATGCCAAAGTCAGTATGCATACTCCTGACCACCTCTGATACACATTTGGTACATTTCGGTATGTATTTTAAAAAATCCAGATTTTCGATCCATTTGGATTTGCGTATTGATACCTATTTTCTATAAGTTTTTCAATTTTTTCTTGAATGGGCCAACCGACTAATATCCATGAGTCAAATATGATTCAAAAACCCAAAATTGTTGTGTTTTAACGAAGAAATTAAGTTATATATTAGGAAATTGGGACTTTTAGGAAAATTAACTTGTTTCAGACGTTCACAAAAGGCTAACATGGCACACGATAGGGATCTGTGGAAACAAAGAATCCATGTAGCCGACCCCGTCTAGTATGGGAAAAGGCTTAGTTGTTGTTGTTGTTTAACTTGTTTCAGACGTTATATTTCTCGTCGGGCTTATATGTTTTACCGAAATTTATATATTTCAATTTAATAACTTTTACATATCGTGATATCCAATTTTGTGTAATTTCAATTTCTTGTTTATATAAATATATATACATATATATGATTTTTATTTGCATACAGTCACTTATTCATATTTTAATTTTTCAAAATTATACTCCGTATTCATACCAATACCGAGTATTAATACCCTACCGCTGTGCGTGCAACATGATGAACACCCATCACTTCAGTGTCCCACTAGTTTTACAACCTCATTCTGGAGTCACCTCCTTCTCCCTGGTTAACCTGGGGAGTCCATTTGCAAACTCGGCTAGAATTCGGTGCCGGAATTCAGAGACGCATTTTTTATGGTATGTAGAGGCGCATCTTCGGCGGTCATCCCGTATACAGACGACGCCCGCTCTTCCCTTCGCGGACAGTACCCCCTCCGGCTTCTTCACCTGTTGAATTGTCACTGAGCCTAAAAAGTTTATTCAATAAGAAAGATATTATAATACGATTTGTCTCAGTACCTAAAAGTTTCCCAGATCCTTCGCCATTAGGAGCGAATGCTGGGGAGACCCCAGCAGCCCAGTCTGTCGTGTTTAGCAGGAATTTTATGTCATACGTGGCCTTCAGAGGATCATGGCACCGTGTTAGCATCTCTCGAAGGGTTTCTTATCCTAATTTGTATTGATCACCTTCTTAATTCGGGATGAAGAGAATAAATAATGACGATGACTGTTTAGCGAATCCTGGCGAGTTCTTTCGATGATCTCACTCAATGACCGATCTACATGGAGGGGTGGGGGCAGCCACCTCCTGAAAATTTGAAATTTTACAATAAAACATACATTTTACAGTGAATATGGTTGAAATCCATGTTTCGCTCCCCTAACATGATGAAATATGTATATTATCTCTCTAAAACTATTTTCTGGATCCGCCACTGATCCTACTTATTAGATGAAACACGGGTGGCAGCACTTGGAATTTGGTCCAAAGTGGCTAGCTTCCCTTCGTCGTTGATATCAACTAGTATTTTGCTTCTTATTTTAATAGAGGAGCACGAGTTAAGACACTTAACAAATGATGTACCTAGATATACAATTCGATGATGCACTAGTTTGCTTGTTGAATACTGAATATATGAATAGTTATAGGTTGGTGCAAGCTGTAGGATAGATTCGAATATGGTAGAAACCTTTGGACCACCACCATGGAATCTGCCGTGCTTATTACAGATTGTCTTCTCTCTCCCTCTCTCTCTCTCTCACGCACACACACACAATGACAAACAGAGATTTTTGAGAACTCCCTTTTTCTTAATGTTTTAGACATATAGCAAAATGGCTCTCAGGAATTGGTAATGTGAAAAAATATAATGGCAGTAAAATCATACCCACCAGTAATAACAACTCAAAGTTTGTCAATTATCAATCAGGGTGGCCACATGTGTCTCATGACCCATAAAACTCGTTGGACGTTGACATAGGACTTGTCTATGTCACATTACCAAATTTGGTGCACGGTTGACAATTCAATAGTAGCATCACCCATCAAATTCGAA
Source organism: Brasenia schreberi (assembly GCA_036023115.1). NCBI lineage: Eukaryota > Viridiplantae > Streptophyta > Magnoliopsida > Nymphaeales > Cabombaceae > Brasenia > Brasenia schreberi. The sequence continues at coordinate 6,705,091 of JAYKKT010000091.1, forward strand.
ATGTAGTCAACATATATTTATTTATTTATAATTAGAGTTTAAGTACACTTAGTGGTATAATAAAACAGTAAAACAATTTACAACTCAACTAACCATCTTATCTTGTCATACTATAGATGTCACCTCTAAGTCTCTCAGTGTCTATGATGTTTGAATCTTGTAATATAATAAACTATGAGCATAAATAATGAGACAATATTTCTATAGATGGAAAAATGATGATATCAAAAATAAATAGAAAATTTATTTGTATAAGCTTTTTAGTTAAAATAGATATGGTAGTATTAGCTTGGGAGAGTTAACCAAATCAAAAGGTATATAAACCACAATTCTATCGGCGTATTCAAAAAAAGAAGTCAAAGAGGCTCTTAAATATATAAAGGTTAGGAAATTTGTAGTACCAAACAATATTTCTATAGAAGTATAGAAAATTCTAGGAGAGATGGAGCTCACTTGGCTCACGAGACTATTTAATGAAATATGCAGAACCCGAAAGGTGCTCGAAGAATGAAGAGCGAGTACACTTATATCCATATATAAGAATAAGAGAGACATTCAAAATTATGTGAATTATTGAGGTATCAAGTTAATGAGTCGTACCATAAAATGATAAGAAAGAATTATCGAATATAGGTTAAAACAAGTATCCAGTACAACATAGAACCAATTCGGATTCATACCCGATAGATCTACTATGAAGCGATTTACCTATTGAGACATTTTATGGAACATTTTAAACCTTTACATGATATTTATTGATATACAAAAAAACTTATGATATAAAAAAAACTTACTATTTAAATAAAGATCATCAAGCCAAATCATATAAGTAAAGTCACACACTCTTAAATAATTTAATTTAATTTATATATGAGGACTACTATCATGTCCAATCATGACCACACCATAGGAGACCCCCGATCTCTCCTCCTATCTCAATACATGGTCTTTGATAGCCACCGCAGGCTAACCATATCTCAGATCTTGACGGACCGTTAAACAACATATGAAGTCCTACCTCTTGGGTCGACAAGGCAACATTTTTTGGAAATCACACTAATAGTGTTATGCTTTCATATCTCCCACTCTCAAGGCATCTATAACAATTCATATCAAATTTCAATTTAAAATATCCATATCATATATCCAAATTCAGTATAAAAAACCATTTCCTTTTTAAAACACTCTCTAACCTCGTTAGTTTACCGTACGGCTCAACATGTCCCCAACCTAGACGTATTGTATAACACAATAAGATATGATACGAGCTGTCAAATACAAGCTATATGTGAGTACATATGACTAACAAAGTAGCCAATAGGTTAACATCATCTGACACGTCCATTTGAAACCTCATAACCTTCTCATCCCAACAATACACACATCCCGACAGTTAGGATTATCAATTACAGCTCCATATCGATTAATGGTTCACCCGCACCCATTGTGGCCCATGAGTTAGCACTAATGGATGTGACCATCTACCCTTTAATGGCATCCCATACTGCAGTAAAGAAAGTGATTCTATATTAAATAATGATCATTCACAATCAAACAGACTCATGCAATGCATCAATGCAAATAAGAAAATAGTTTTCAATCACAATAAGTAAAGCCATCACATATTTAATTATTTTAAAGTATTAACAAATATTTCATGATCTTATGTATCATTTAAAATAGTAAAACTATCTCTAGTATGCATCTAGAATACAAATATGTATCATGGAACATATCCACCTACCCTAGATCACATTGTCTATTCTCTTAAATCACTTTGATTTAGTCTTTAAATCATGATAAAATCATAACATTAATATTCTACATTCAAATACGAACTCAACGGTTCAAACTACATCAAAATGAGATTTTAATCGATCCCAAAATGACCCAAAACACAATTTGAATTTGTTTGTATATGTTGAGATCCAATTAAAGATTCAGATCCAACTTATTTAAATTTGCTATGGATTTACTAGAACTGACCAAAATCCAAACCATATTGCCTCAGAATACATAACCAGGACCCCAAAGTGTATAATATAGTCCGACAAGATACGTCTTACTCAAAACCCATTATCGCCCATTTTTTAGCCAAAGCTATCAAATGGCGTTTTGCCAGATTTTATTGTCAAAAAAATTGAAACAAAAAGAAAATCCTATTTTATCTCAAATTCAACCAACCTTATCATTTTTCGACTAGTTTGGCACGCACGTGTAAAACTATTCCTTTTTCCTGTATTTCTCTCTCTCTCTTTCTTCCCCTCTCCCGCGCTACTGCAGAAGCAATAGAACAGAAACCTTATTCTTGCGGTGGCTCCTATCCATGCCACGGAGCCTCTGTCATGGCTCCCTGGCAAGGGACCCCAGGCCGGGTCCCACGCGAACGAATCTTTATTCCATGACTGAATCAACACGCACGCTACTACGCCACCCGTGTGCAATTAAATTATTCAAATTTGCTGTGTACGTCTAAGGCAAGTTTCGTCTATAAATGTCGCTCCACCTTACGCAGTACGAAATGTACAGTAAAAAAAGAGAAAACCAAGAGAGAATATATGATGGCAACCTTTGCTCCTAAGCGATATCTCTCTCTTCCTGCATCCGAAAGGAGTGCAAAGCCTTGCCATGTTCGCTCCTCAAGCCTACCATGCACGTCTCACCCTCTCCTAGTCCAGCTTAAGGATCAAATGCAGCAAATCAGCTCGTGGATTCTTGGCACAGATCCAACTGCCCAGGATCTTCTATTAGGATGATGAAGTCCTTGTATGATTCGATGGGTGTTTTCCTTCAGCTGCCACAAGCACAAGATCTGGTGCGTCAAAATGAGAATTGGGCTAATCAGCTTTTAGATGATCAACTCAAGCTTCTCGGTGTTTCTGGTGTTGTCGGCTCAATCTTATTAAGCCTCAGAGAGCACCAACTAAAAGTTTTGGTCTCCTTGAGAAGAAGAGAGTCGAGCAATATCGAAGCCAGTTTGCAGGGTTTCGTCAACCAGAGGAAGAAATCAAACAAAGAGATGAACAAACTCTGTACCCTTTTGAAACCATGATGAAATCATCTGAGAATGTTAATCATCTGGAGATTGACTGTTCTTAATGATGTGAAAGCCCTGACAGTTTCCATAGCTGTTGCTGTCATCTCTAGCTTGTGTTCAGCGCTGAGGAGGGCTATCGAGAAACTGTTAGGCTTGCCTAAGAGAAAAACGAACTGTATAAAGGAGATGAACTATGCAGAGTGCGACATGGATAGAATTTTGAGGTTACGGGGGCGTCCAGATGTTGAGAAGCTCAAGATGGCCCTAGGGAGCATGGTTGTATTAGAGGATTGCCTAACTTCCCTGGAGCGTGGCAATGATTTTGTCTTTAGGAGTTTGATCAAACACTAGGGTGTCCATTGTAAACATCATCACACAATGACAAAAGATCTTTGTGGATTACCGAGTCTTAATCTGTTTTTTTTTTGTGTGTGTTGGCTGAGGCAGTACAATCTTTATAGAAGCTCTCCCTATGTACAGTGGATTTTATGTAAAAGAGATGTATAAGCGAACATTTTGATATCAACTCTGCATTTGTGTAATATAATTGTCTTTTTAGAATTTCCTAGATGTTCAAGGTTTAGCCTTTTCTTTTGATACAATGGGAGGCCAAAGCCAGGTGCCTGCCCCGTCTATCTTATGACCTTCAACTTGTAAATCAAACCCTTAGCCAGGTGAGCTATTGCTCTTTGGTCTTCAGCTCTTTTCATCTGAATAAACCGAGTCGGTGAAATGCTCCAGTCAACTTAATTTCATGGTTAGATTCCAGCTGTTTGATGTACATAGGCATTTTTAAGTTTCTGAACCTTACAGGCTGGCTTTAGTGCACAAAACTTCACCCGTCTAGGAAAAGCATCAATAACAAATCATTGGTCGCTCATCGTCTGTTTGATGGTGGACTCAAGCTGGGTCCTACACATACACGAGATAATATTTACAAATCGTGTTCAATTCGGATCAGCTCGTATACGTTCTTGAGTATGTAGAAACGTATGATGTCCTCCGCTCATATATATAAGCTTGTGCCTGTCAACCGTGTCTTAAGTAAATATATACTAGAGAATTCTTTGGCTCTTTTATGAAAGCTACTAGAAAATCTTTGTTAACGTAACTAAGATGGGTATAACACAATTAAATGATTGGATATCTCGGATTTCTTACGAAATTTTACAAAGAAGTAAACTTGTAGTTTCTAACTTAAAAGGCTGTAAATATCACTGGAAGGAAAACCTATCCTTTTGCCTAGAAAAATAATTTACATTCTTTTTGGAAATTGGGAGGCCGAAGCCAGATGCATGCCCTGGGATCGAACTCATGACCTTCAACATCATATTCTTTGTACTTCAACAACTCATGTTTACCTCAACCATTTCAACTCGTAACTCGTTCGGCTTCATGGTCGCAGACGAGCTAATCAAGTAATAAGCCGCACACGAGCTAGGACATTAACTTGAGAAATAAGCAGTGTTCGGTTTGTTCCAGCCCTAAGCTTGTAATATGAGAGATCATCACCCCCATGAGCAAGGCATCTCCACTGTTGATGATTCCCCGCAAGGCAGTGCAGCCCCCACCTACGAGACGGCTTCAAGAGGTTGTAATCCTTAATCTCTGAAACGCCTAAGAGACCGGAAACCGAGTGAAACTAAATCAGAAGGAAATTTAACAAGATAAAAATAAATAACGCATCAGTGACATCAACAGAGCTACACATACATAACCTAGGGATACAAACTTGCGAAGGGCCGCAGCCCAGTTTCTAACACAACAATTCTTTGCTCTAGATATGTTTATTACAAAATGTAGGTATCAGAAAAGAAGCACGAAAAGGAGAACCACAACCACACGTTTAATCGTCATGACCTATCCTCGGCACCTCTTTCTGATTCCAGTCGTTGGAGGATACGATAAAGCATTTGCATAAATTCCTGTCATATCAAATGAAATAGGTTTCAGAAAAAAGTGATGTCAAGACAGTCAAGCTGAAAAACGTAAAGCAACGTACACTGGCCAGCCCTTCATCAGCACATAGTTCATCAAGAAGGCCTGAATCACCAGATTCTGTACCCGATAAGCGAACAGCATTAGCAACCATAACACGAAAAGCACCACCAGAAGAACCAGATTCTATCTGCCGGGCAGCATCCTGAATATCAATCTGAAACAGGAGAACAAAGGATGCATTTTACAATCAGGAAAAACGAGCCTCATGCTTAATCACCGACAGCAGAAAAAAGTAGCTGTATCTAAAAACAAATCCAGGGATTCATGTCTTCCACCTATCTGAGAAACTACAACCACTAATGTGGATCTCCTACTGTCATGAGACAATTATGTCCAAGGTGCATGGCCCCAGGTACATGTGAAATGAAATCACGTGAAAGAAAAACTCACATGAATCGAACAAACTGTCACAAACATGAGATTCCAACTCTTAAGAGGCAAGATTCATTTTAGTTGAATTATCATGTAAGGTTTACCTAAGGTGTGAGATAGTGATGAGAACAATCATCTGGGTGCTGCTACTGGTACGGGTGCAGGGACAGGGGTGGTAAGTATGCACAGAATAGGTACCAGGTGCGGGTAAGCGTATAATGCATAGCCGTGCATACAGCATATATACAGCTTTATAAAAAGTAACAACCGTTTTCTCACCACTCCCTTTTCTTTAAATTTCGAGTCTGCCGTGATAGTAATAAATTCTTATAAATATGGTCCCTTATTTCATCTTTCTAAATATTTCCCATAATTTTGATCCCCTGTTCAATTTCTGTTTTCTCCAATCCCAAGCCCTCCCACCCTCCCTTAAACAGCCTCGCTGGTCATCCTAAAGAAAGGCATACTCTCACTACTAGATTGCTAGAACCAATCCCTCATTAACTTTGGGTTTATCCTGAGAGTGTTATGGAAAAGGGAAGGATTATGGGTCCTTTTTAATGGACTGGGAACACAACTTCAAAAGTTGTTTGTACTTGCACCGTACTATGTACCCATACCCACACCTGACATGGTAACAAAAGTACTCATGAGAATTAATCGACGATTAATCCAAAGTGCCGAGTCAGGACAAGAAGAAAATTTACTACATGAGACAAATATTGCGAAATAGAAGGATACTTGGGGCTCTCAGTCTGCCTACACCTAGCATGTTTACCAATATAAAAAAGACAAGAATCAAAAAGGATTGGTTTCCCAAAGACGAGAAACAGAAAGACTTTAAAAAGAAAAATATATATATAGGAGGGTTGCGTCCCTTATCAAAAGCTTAAGTAGGACTTAAGTGTAAGGCCTTCAAGAGAGCCCAAATAGCACTTCAAGTGATGCTTCAGCCTGCTCCACGACTAAGCATAATAAGATAACATCTGGGAAACAAGACTGAGTGTTACCTGTCTCTCAATCTCATCTAGTCTATTCATCGTTTGGGACAGAGGATCTGAAACTGAAGACTGAAGACCAGTAGAAATGTTATGGGGATCAGCAGGTTGAATTGAAATACCGCCCAATGCTTTCGTCACAACAGGCAACATATGCTGTATCATCCTCAATAAATCAATATTTTGCCCAGATCCTAAACCAGAAAGCATTCTTTCAACGTTTTGGCCTTCAACCTGCTGAACAACTTGTTGAAATAGATTCTGCATTGAAGGGCTAGAAGCAAATTGTCCCATCATATTTTTAAAACATCCAGCGATGCACCACCAGCCTGATTGGATATTCGAGACAGTATGCTATTCAATTGAGGATCACAAAGAACTTGAGACATCATGCTTGTAACATCAACATGTCCACTACCAGCAGACCGCTCTGAAGACATCCCACCAAGTATCTGGCTAAGCATAGAGGCGGGGAATTGCTGCGATGAGCCATTGGCATCACCATTGGCTCTGCCAAATCGCCCAGATCGACCCTGAGAAGCAAGTGACTGCAAAATGCTTTGGCCTTGAGAGATAGCATCAGGATTCTTTCTCATGGCTGTTAAATTGCTTGTCTGGCCATCCAATGGATGCTTCACTGGCCTACTTCTATGAATAGTGCGTAAAACAGAAAAAACCAAAATAATTTATCCGAATATGGTATAACAAACAAACAAACAACAACTAAGCCTTTTCCCATACTAGATGGGGTCGGCTACATGGATTCTTTGTTTCCACAGATCCCTATCGTGAGCCAAGTTAGCAATTAACTCACAATAAGCTAGATCATTCTTTATTGTTTCTTTTCAACACTTTTGTCGTCGTCCTCTAGCTCTTTTAATACTTTCCAAATTTACAGGTTCTTCTTTTGATCTTCTTTCTATATGTTCAAACCATCTTAAACGATATTCTCTCATTTTAACCACTATTGGTACCACTCCTAATTTGTTTCTAATAACCTCATTATGTATACGGTCTTTTCTTGTATGACCACTATTCTCTTATTTCTCTAGTCCTAGCTATCCTAAAAATATCTCTTTCACCTTCTTTTGAGTTGAGTTTTTTATATAAATCCTCTCAAATTTTAGCTTTTGCTTCACTCACGGCATTTTTCGCTTCTTTTCTTATAAGCCTCTAAAGTTTGACTAGTTTTCTTAGCATAATGTAATTTGTAACATGCCCTCTTTGCCTTGATTTTATTTTGCACTATTTCACTTCACTACCAAGCTTCTTTTTGTGCCGGTACACCTCCCTTAGATACACCTAACACATCTTTCACTACTTTCATAATATGTATAGCCATATTGTTCCATATATCACAAGGTGTACCAACATAATTCCAAACATCTCCCTGTTTAAATATATCTTCTTTCTCGCTTTTGAGGTTCCACCATTTAGTCTGAATAGCTCGTGCACTCTTTTCTTCTTTGTCCATTTTTTTATTTGTAAATCCATAACTAAAAGTCGATGTTGGATGGTTAAGCTTTCTCCTGGAATTACCTTGCAATCTTTACAACACGCTCTATATTTTTTTCTACAAATAAAGTAATCAATTTGTGTTTGTGATAAGCTACTCTTATAAGTAATTAAATGTTCATCTCGTTTTTTGAAGATTGTATTGACTATAAAGAGATCAAATGCCATAGCAAAATTTAAAATCTCCCTACCTTCCTCATTTATATCCCCAAAACCAAAGTTTTCATGAATCCCTTGATATCCTAGTGCCTCTTTACCGACATGTCGACTTTTCCTCCTAAACAAATCATCTCCCTTTGTGGAATCTTTTGAATCACCTTATCTAACTCTTTCCAAAAAGTTGTCTTTATACTATCTTCTAGTCCTACTTGGGGTGCGTAAGCACAAACTATATTCAAAACCTCTACTCCTAACACCAATTTCAACGCCATGATTCGATCACCATATCGTTGTATGTCTACTACACTATCCTTTAAATCTTTATTTATGATAATACCAACTCCGTTTCGAACCTTTTCTTTACTTGAGTACCATAATTTAAAACATGTATCCTCTATCTCCTTTGCTTTTTTCTCAACCCATTTTGTCTAAACATAAAATATGAATCTTTCTCCAAATAATAGTATCTACCACCTCCATTAGCTTACCGGATAATGTTCTAATATTCCAAGAACCAATACGAATCTTATTATCTAGGACTAGCTTCCTTACCCCCTGCATCCGTCCATATTCAAAATGCAGAAACCCTCTCTGAAAATTATTCACTACATTCGGGCGACAATGTAGCGGGACTAACTTCTTTACCCACACCCGTCTATGTGGAAACCCTCTTTGCAATTGATTCACTACATTCGGACGAAAATATAGTGGCCCTTCCTTACTTATTATTGCATTCGGGCTCAGCAGCATGTCGCTAGGCGGGGACGCCCCAAAGCAATGCTAATAATTTTTGTAATCTATATTATAAAAATCCGATGAAGTTTTACGCTGGTTGTCGGAAGCCTAACACAACCCTCCTCCTTTATGTGGGCTTGGGACTAGCAATCCAAGAGTGATCCCTTACATGGGCGGAGTTTATCCGAATATGGTATACACTAAGAAATACAGCTTAGCAAAGGGAGGCATAAACTGAAACGTTCAGAAGTACCAGGAAGCATATCGGTTTGTCCTAATAAGTATTTAATTCAAAATCAAGTATATAGTATATACAATCCCTACTCCAATATCCCTCACCTTGGAAGGTAATGGTTGTAGCCCCCTTAAGCCCAATCCCAATGGAGCTGCCTTATTACAACCTTCACCTTGGTTAGATGTTGAAGCATTTTGTGATACAGACGAACTACTTCTCTGCATGTTTTCCGTATCTCATTTTCTCTGAATTGTTTCTGCAGCAGAGGAATTTGTAAATTCCTCTCGAGAGCTCATGGATGTCCTACTAATCAACCCAACTCTTCTCTCAGTGTCGTCAGAATCATATGATTCAATCACTGTTGGAAGCTGCAAACAAGAAAAGCCATCAGCCATCCAAAATGATAATTATAAAGTGCATTCTATATGAGAAAGCAAAAGAATGACCACCATCTGCAGCTCAGAATGTTGCATTCTGCTTGGAGTTTCAGTACCGTGCTCCGTAATCGCAGGAGTTAGTGGCACCTCAATTCCATCAGCTTTTGCATTAGCATCGCTACTGTTTGTCATGTCAGCATCAATGTGAGAAGACCGACTAGATGTCCAGTAGTCAGAACTCAACAGGCTTGAACCTGGGAAGCAGTGCTATGTTATATTTCACCTTTTTGCCAGTATGAACTCCACAATATTACCATCTGGAATTTTTTACCTTCAAGAACATGAGGCCTTTCGGCAAAACGCACTAGATCAGAAGCTACTGTAGACCCTGCTGGATGACTTCCAGAATTTACATCACTATCAAGACCTCCGATGTGCATCTGTACCTGAGCTGTCACTTGTGGAAGCTGCTGTAAAGGAACATTACTTATACCAGACCCCAAACCACCACCAACTGTAGTCATGGGCCCTTGTGCAGGAATCAACTGGTCGGCAGTTGTCTGCTGAGGTCTTCCATGAATTGGATAAATTAGACTTAAGAGAGTATTTGTAGCTTCATCAGGATGTGCAGGGACTGCTGATACCGCTGTGCGCATGGGTAAAATTTGAGCTGTCCCTGAATCTCTAGTGTCGCCACCAGGACTGGTTCCACTTGCACTAAGTTGTTCTGAATTTTGTATTGCAATATGAGACACTTCCCCTGCAGCTCGTGCACCAACCTGGAGCCACAGATGTCCCTGACAAAGAATAAGGTTGAAAACCATCGAGACGTATGCTTGCAACAAGAAGTTGTTGGACAAGGTGACGTGCCTACCGGCATGTATATGAATATTGGCGTTCCGTGATATGTCCATGAGACTGACTTGGCCAGCTGGACCAGCAAACACAGGAACACGAATTGCAGAATTTGCACTGGAAAGGGAACTAGCTTGGAAAGGGAAAGGCTGTGAAGAGAACCAAAAACCAAAAAAATATTATCAAATGAACATCATTCCTGATAAAGACTAAGAGCACAATGTCTTAAAGATAAAACCTGAACCATCAAAGGATTTGGTCCATGATCGGATATATAAACTGCTGGACCAGAATTGACAATTGATTCGCCCTGCAAAAACATACATTAATTTGTTTAAATAGGGATTCAAAAGCTTATTTAGAAAGAAGATAAGGAGAAACATACAGGAGATCGCCCCATACGCAGTGTCAGAATGGTGCGACTGAGTTCTAAAAGTAGGGCACCTAGGTGCTGCATAGCAACCCCGACATGTGTTGCTTCAGCTTGGATTTGATTACGCACCATTGGATCAGTAACACCACTTTGTCTTTCTAAGTGACCAGCAATGTTCTGCTTCCAAAACATAAGAATAAGTAATACTTCCAATTCGTGATTTAGTCGCATAAAGAAAACAAGTGTGATAGATAATGCCATTTCACCTAGGGTTGCTGATAGGAAGACTCAAGAAGGATAACCCAGCTAGAAAAGTGCATGAAAATATAGACAGATGTAGCAGCTAGAATACCAAAGTAACCAAACAGAACACCATGTGCAAGAACATTGATTTAACCTTTTCTTTAAATAATCTCAATAAAAGTGGTAATCTAATAGTGCTGTAGTTCAAGAGTGAAATTGTGCTGTTTTATCTAATTGGAAAACCTTTTTTAAGGGCTCTGTGGAAACAAAGAATCCATGTAGCCAACCCCATCTAGTATGGGAAAAGGCATAGTTGTTGTTGTTGGAAAACCTTTTTTTAAATAGTTATTGTATGCTCTGTCCTCATGACCATAAATCTTGAATTAACATTTTTTTAAAATATTATCAATAGAAATGCTATCTTTCAACAATGGAGTTTTGTTGTTTTAGCTAATTAAAAAACTCTTTTTCAAATAGTTATTATATGTACTTAGCTCTGTCCCCATGCCAATAAATCTTGAAGTTGCACCTTTTGCCTCTGAATATGTAGTACCCATGTGATACATAGTGTACCTTTATTTATTTAGAAATGTGCATGACTAGTACCAAGGTAAATAGGCCAACGAATAAAAGATTGGAAAATTAATTCTAGACAAGACGACTGTAGTCTGGGGACGAGTAGATGAACATCCTCCAGGCATTATATAGCAGGGACAACAATATTGGCCCGACCCATGTGGACCTGAACCAAATGGGAGGGAATTGCGCGGATGGACTAGGTTAGGTTCGGGTAGGAGGTATATCCAGACATCTTTTGTAAGAAGATTTTTAAAATACATAGTTGAATAGCTGAATGGTTTACAAGAAAAGAACCAAGTCGGTTATGCTGGAATCAGTGTTGTTCGATGTGTATCATATAGTGTATCTTTTTGGTCCACGATACGTATCGTATCGTATCATCCCATATCGTAATTTAATACTAAAAAATTGATAAAAATCACAAAAAAACTGAAAAAAATATGATAATTGCAAAGAATTCATATAATACAAAAATGTAGTACATATTCATCATTCACCATTAAATAATTAAAAAAACAAACAAGGAGAGGAGCAACTTTGTAACTCTTCCCATGTAAGGAGCAATTTAATTCCTAGTCCCTGGTAGTTGATGTTTCAAATTTTCAATCGTGATATTCCACGACTAACCACCTTCTTACAAAACAAACATTTTATCTTCAATTTGTTTCCCTCAACTGGTGTACCCCACTTCCATGCCAAATCATCATACCGAGATTGAGAGTCCCTAACATCCTTACCATTTCAATTGAACACTTCAATTCAATAAAAAACCTTAAAATAAAAGCACTTCATAAACCCCTAATCTTTACGTAACACTAAAATAGAATGTCTCCCACTTCACGAATACAATAAAAATCATATTCACACACTTCATAACTTCATATTTTATTGTTTAAAAAAAGAAAAATACAAATAACACAAAAAAACAACAATACAAAAACAAAAATTCAAAAAACTCAAAAAGTATACCTAAAACGTGGGTTGGGAGCCTTGCATGAACGTCGTAGAGCACTTTTTTGGAGCCTTGAACACCAAGGAAGGGAGGAAGCCACCGGAGAAGCCTTTGAGAGCCTTGAACAGAAGCCAGAAACCCACAAAAAAAGTGGGTTTCTATTCGGCCAAAGATTTTTTATAAGGGTCCCTGACCGTATCGTCCGTATCGTACAATACATGTGATACTAACTGTATTGTGCGATACGGCCTATATCACACGATACAACCCGATAATTTGCTGGATGCAGTACACAATCATGTATTGTATCGTGGAGCTCCACGATGCGATACGGATAGCACGGGTTGGAATATCCCTTTGAATGGCCAAAAGAGATGACAATAGCATTTGACACCTTCCAAGAGCCAAGGGAATTCACATGGGGACATTCTCTATGTTGAAGAGTGATAGTGTTGGCTGAATGAGGGTTATCAAACCACATATCTTTTAGTAAGTGGAGATACCATGGGAACATGTACCTGGTGTATGACAAATACACACATAATGAAACAGTTGCTTGGGGACAGGTATTTCGAGTTCCACGATAATCATTGTGGTGCAGGCAACCCAGGCATCAAACCCAGAATCTGCAATGACAGAACAGTGCACTTAGTTCTTGATCACACTAGACATGTACGTGAGTATGACTTTGCTTCATGCCCAATGGGCTTTTCTAGGCTTAAAAATGTTCCATTCCTTTTTACTGTACGTGGCAGTCAATACTTCGTCCCCGGTTTTTATGCCAATCCTCTGTTTGATGTGTTATTCCCTCAAAGAAACACCTTTCATCTGTTATCTAGATACCTCCTAACCACAAATGATGGTATGTGGAATTCTATAAGATCCAACTTAGACTTTGATGCTAGCAGGAGGTTTGGGGTCCAAAATCCAAATAAGAGATTTCAAAACATATAAATCATCATATGATGGCAATATCATAAGATGCATTTCTAGAAGAGGAGGAATCTTGTTCAAGATATTCAGATTTCAGAAAGACAACCTGGATTCGCGAACACGCGGCTGTCTACGTCGCAGCATTGAACAAGCATCGTATGGAGGAGATGAACAAGAAAATGAGCGACACAGAGAAAGAGTGTGAAAAGAGATTCAGGATACAATGGCAGGTGGTAGATGGTTAAGAGAGGCATGACTTGCAGCATATCACCAGCAAGCCACCCTCTAATTACGAAATAAGCGTTCAGATCCCTCTAAACGGTTCCACCTTATTACAGAATAAATGTTCAAATAGCTCTCGCAGCTAGATGCGTATTACTCTCTACGCAGTTCTATCCTCATGATGCCTGCCATAAAAAATATCCATAATAAAAGGTTGGTGCTGTCCAAATAGTAGTCCATGTCTTGTCCGAGACAAGAGCATGGCAGATGAGCAGCACTCTCCTACACTCAGAAGATAGAAATGAGGTAATGGAGATCACCTTGCTCGCAGCACCACATTACCAACTAATAAATTATGCTACAGCCACAACCTAAGCAAATTGGCACAAAATCTGCTCACTTTGTATGGCATGCAATATTATTCTAAAGCAAAGTTTTAAAATTGTATCGTACCGCAAGACAGGATACAATTTTATCATGTATCAATACCTGAATCGCATTGAATATTTATTGGGCTGTATCACATCCTACCGTACTGCAAGGTATGCCTTCCCCCCCAAAATCAAACGATACACCCGTGTATTGTACATAAGGTGCTGATTTTTCAAAAGCCATGTTTTTCAACTTCCGAGGCATGATGTTGTTTTGAACCCCTAAGGCTACCTTCAGTATCCTTGCCCCTTTCCCTTCCTAAAAAGACCCCTGCTACGCTGCTATCTCCTCCAAAGCTCAAAGTCTGAATTATCTTGCATCAGTCAATGACTGATGATCCCAATTCCTGTTTGATTGAGAACTACTATCTCAAAGAAGCCTAGGAACAGCGCAAAGAAAAAATGGTGATGAGATGCTTTGTGGGTATATCATGCATGGTAGAGTTAGCCGTGTAAGACATCTAGCTGAAACTTGAATGAACATGTGACCTTGCTCTACTGTGCCTTCACAAGTCAAGATGCAAATGCTAAAAGAAACAAAAAATACAACAACAACTAAGCCTTTTCCCATACTAGACGGGGTCGGCTACATGGATTCTTTGTTTCCACAGATCCTTATCGTGTGCCATGTTAGCAGTTAACTCACAATAAGCTAGATCATTCTTTATTGTTTCTTTCCAACACTTTTGTGGTCGTTCTCTAACTCTTTTAATACTTTCCAAATTTAGTTTTTCATACCTTCTTACAAATTCTTCTTTTGATCTTCTTTCTACCATCTTAAAAGAAACAAAAAATATACAAGCAAAAAGAGAAGAACATGGAGCACCATGAGTAGGAGCCAGAAGGAACACAAGAAAGAGTACAAGGAGAAGAATCAAGAAAATACGGACACCGATACACTATTTATAACATTGTCCTAAAGTAGAATAATAATGAGTAAAGGATTCATTTTGCAGAGCACGTGGACATGCACACACAGACATGCAGAGAGATATTGGGAGAGAGAGAGAGAGAGAGAAAGAGCATACAGAAAGTGCTGATACAGCCTGTCCACCAAGTAATCGTTGCACCCTGTGTATAACAGAACTCAATGATTCGGGAGTTGGTAAGCCTCTCAAAGGAGAAGGTGAATTATCAGAAGGTTGCATGCCACGCAAACTTGACCACAAAGGAGACTGATTTTGAATGCCTGCGATTGAAATGTTACGGCACCCATAAATGTTCGTGCAAGCAAAGGCTGGTAAACAAGTTAAATGAGTTCAATATGAGGTTCCCTAACAGCATATATGCTGCAGATTCAAGCTCGTAGTAGGACAAAATGAAAGGAACTTTCCAATAAACAATCACAAAATAAGCAACTGCATACTTCCGCAGCAATAAATAAGATCAAACTGGAAACTTGTTTGCAAGCCAAGAACCTTAACCACCAAGACTGTCTTCCTCTTTCTTTCTCTAAAGACAACACATAGATATACACACATATGTATGTAAAAATGTTTGTATGACTTGGGATATAATGTGTATATACATGTATATAAATATATAGACAGAGAGAGAGAAAAGAAAAGAGATAATTCCTATTCCTATAAAACTGCAGCTTAAACACTTCTGAGAAACATAGGTTGAAGCATCTCTTGCTTGACCCAAACCTGCAGGTGTGTTGATCATTGCATAATCACTAAGTTGATGCTTTGAAAATCAATTCTAGTGAAAAGTAATAAAACTCACTCTTTAGGCCATCAGAGATTTTAGCAGGACATGTCATCAGAGTTGCTACTGTTCAGAAACACAACTAAGCATGGAAAAACATCTAAACAATTACATGTTTTCTGCTGAACAACATGAATAATCTGAAGAAAAAGGTGGTATTGCTGCTTAAAAGTCATCTTTAAACCAAACCCACCGATTTGTGAGAGAACTGTCTCCATCCGGCTCATAAACTCAGACAGTGTGGTTAGTGAATCAGGGATAACCTGAAAATGGGGAAAGAAATTCAATAAAAAAAGGAAGGTTCACATAAATAAAAACTCTTCATGAGATGAAGGAACGCAAGCAACAGACCAAAGGTTGAGATGGAATTGAGGCTACTCCTGATAATAACTGAAAAGACTGAGGCAAAGATTGGTAAGTGATATTTGGAGAAACTGAGCCAGGTGGAGCTTGGTTTCCTCCCCTCCCACCACCGTTGGCCTGTGATCCATCTCTTTGACGACCCTCCACAACTTGATCAGAAACACTATTCTGCTAGCCACAAACAACAGTTAGAATGACAGAAGCAAGTCGGAACTTCTGAGTCTCACTGGTAAGCAACACTACTGACCATCAAATTCAGGGACTGATTGCTAAAACCAACATTGTTAGTGGACACATTTCCCACTCCAACAGAACTAAGGACCGTTGAGATGATCTGACACAGCAAAAACAGAAAAAATCAAGGATGAACAGCACCATAATAAAAGCAGCAGAACATGGAACAGCAGTCACTGAAACATACCCGTGAAATTTCTGGAACAATGTTCTTGACTTGGTCACCCACATTAAAGGTGCCAAGAACAACATTATGTGAAACTTGTCTAACCCTATTGAGGAAGCCACCTGATGCAGGTTCAGTACCTGTCATGCAATCATGCATAAGAGGCAAAAATACTGCAGACCATCTACGATTCTTAACATCGCAGACAGTGCACTTCAAAACAGCCACTCCGGAATCAGAATTTGAGCAAGAACTTGGGAGCAAAAAGGACATGTTAACATGTAAAGTGCAAGGACAGTTACCAAATGGTCCATGTTGTTTGTCTTAAGAGGAACGTTGATTAAAATCCCCACAAGCACCTCTTACACTTTGTAGATTAACTTCCAGGCCTAGAACTCCCAAATCAGCTTAAAACTTAGAATTTCTTCTCCTGGTTGAAGCTTTAGGGGAAGGAAAGGAAAAGCAAAAAACACAATTGCTTGTATCATTCGTGTATTACTTTTCTTTTACTCAAAGATAGTCAACAACTAATTATGAAAATCATCTTATTTAGTTCATCTCTTGTAGAGGTAATGAAATTAACAAACCCGAGTGTAAAAGGATTGACAAAAATAATACCAACAGAAAATCTTCAAAAGCAATGAATGTCATACCAAAATTAAAGGAAGTCTTTCCCCACCACAGGTGACATAAATATCGTAGGAATTACAAGACACCAAAAGAGGACTCAATGGTTGAAAAGAATACAAATAATGTTTGAATGAATGACTGAAGGAGGACCTTGTTGATTAATACTGCCATCGGCAGTAGCAGCAGGCCCAAATCCAGCAGGAGGTTGTGAATTGTCCGTCTGTCTAACAACCAAATGCAGAGTATGTCCCTCGTCAATATCTATATGCAGTCAAGACACACATAAAAGCACAGCATATCAAAGCAACAAATGACTACGCAAAAGCACAGAAGAAATTATATGTTACCCAAAGAAACGAAAAAGGAACCACAGGTAATAAAGAAGCCCAACTTTACACTTTTGTGGGTCTTTAAAGACCATGTAAAAGCCATTAATGGTGACACAGAACATGTATGTTGAGTACTACATATAAGCAATATGATATTGATAGAGAATGCATCAACATGGTTTTGAAGGTCTGCACTAATTTTCGTGGAGAAGAGCAATACGACCTTAGGACCACAGAAAGATTCTGTATCATTATCAGATAAACACATATAGACCACATGAAAGTGCATAGATTACTGATACTTTACTTGTAAGGTTTACTTGCACCAACTCTCCCTTCTGAACGGATCAACTCAGTTATTTAAAGTTTCCTATTGACTCCTGTCATCTTATCCAGCAACATATTATCTACAACTCATACACCAAAGTACCTCATCTTGGAGGTTCTCCATCAGTTTTCCATTAAAAAAAGCTTGAGAAACATTAGTTCAACTCTTACCTCGTCTAGGATGATATTTTAATATGAACATGCTCGGTCACATAACAGCCCTTACACAAGCTACTACTCCATCATGCATGTCTCTTATGAAGTGCTATACATAACAGGCATTCTTTTCCTCTCTAGGATTTTCCAAAAAGAGATTCTCAGCACAATACATATGCTTATTTGCTCTAGATATTTGGCAGGACCTCTTTATCCAAAGTTTCATGACTTATCATATTTTATGACCCCTTTAGTAGATATCCAACTTAACCTCCTTATGGTGATATTCATGGATTTGACTATGCTATACTTCATACACTTTTGGACGTCTCTGATATGGACAACTATACTCTTTCTCTATTTCTTGGGCAGCTTATGTTCTTTCTTATGATGTAAAATATTTACTAAATAAAGTATTTCTCTGATATACACAATTTGTAGACGTCCACTGGGACATTGTCTAGCCTATTCACCTACTGGGTTTGGTTAGTTTTAGGGCCTTCTTCACTTCCTTTCTCTTTATGCCGATGGTTACACAGTTTGTGTAAGTATCTAGTTGTCTAGCTTCTTAGTATGATCTTTTCTCTTCCACTGAAGGGCTGATGCAAATAATACATCATGTCTTGATATCTTCTATTGCACCAGCATTTTCTCCTCATCTTTGATACACCTTGTTTGTGTCAAATCTTTTGTCGTTCATTCTTTCACATTAGCTAATTTCAGAATATTTCTTTCCTCATCTTTTGTGTTAGGCTTCTTGAAGTACTTTCAAGTTTTTGGTTTGTTTAATGAAAATGAAGATGTTAGTATTAGCTTAGGAGAGTTAGCCAAATCAAAAAAGAATATAAACCATAATTTCTACAGACGTATTCAAAATAATGAAGTCAAAGAGGCTCTTAAACATATGATGGGTGGTAAATCGGTAGGACTAGACAATATTCCTATAGAAGTTTGGAAAATCCTAGGAGAAACAAGAATCACAAAACAATCTTAACCAATGAAGAAAGTAGGATTCATGCTACGAGATCCGCATAAAGGAAACATCAAACATGGATAAGATAAGTGGACCATACTCTCAAACTCTTAAGCCATTAAAATCATTCACTAGAAGGAAAGATACAGCACATAACATAAACATTAAAAATGTAAACCTTGAACTTGATGACTAATAGAAGAAGAATTCACACATATAACATAATGGAAGAGGATACTGTAATCAGAAAGAAGATGGGCATCCTTCAACACCTTTCCCCTGAAAATCAGTCGTTGCTGCAGTACAGGAACATCAACTGCACTTGCAATTTGCTCTTTGAATGATTGTACCGAAATCTAGAAAAAAATCACCAACTTTAAAAGTCAAGATCTCATTCCAAACAGTAGACAAAGGTCATCCTTTCAGAGTACTTTTATAGCTATTACCGAAATACAGTGTGATAGATGTAACATCCAGAAGGGATTCAGTTAGCAAAACAGGATTTATAGAGTTTCTATTACAAATATTTAGATTGAATGAGAGAAGCATTGGTCAGTGAATAAAGTGATGAAACTAAAAGACAACTGGTATGGGACCTTGAATAATATCATATATTTCAGTAGACTCACAGTAACACCTGATGGAAAATAAGACTTAACACATGCCCAAAGACAGAAGTTAATCAATACAAGTCAAAGCATTCATTTAGGACAAAAAAATTATCCTTCAAAAGGAATTATTTAACTCTCATTGTGGCATAAACCAGAAAGAAGTGTTTCTCAGTTGGAGCTCAAATAACCTCGTGAAGCAATTACAGAGAAGCCTTTAACCTATCGCAGAAGCAGAAATATTTTACAGCAAACATGTACAGGAGAACCCGCATGCTTATCAAACTAAGTGCATATGACAACCAAAAACAGTAATATGCATTTTCATTGAAACAAGTTAGAAAAAGCACTTACATTCCGCTTAACCCGAAAGCTATGGACATGAGAATCCAAAGTCTTGATATTGACCTCAACGCATGAGTCAGATGTTTCATCTGCAGATTGGCTGGAACTCGCAGCTTCACTAGAATATTTGTCTGCCATTCTGCTGGCCATAACAAACAGCTTTTTAAGGTAAGAATCATGCAATGCCAAATCAGAACAGTCTACAATAGGAAACTTTACGCCAAAGATACGGACGTTTATTGGATTGATCCAAGTTCTAGGACGCAAGCATCTCACTGACATCATTCTATACCCAAGTACATCAGTCATGCGCATGATTCCTTATATTATCAGAAACTACCTCTACTGATGATAATGAAAACATGCATTTTGATTCATTTTGGAATGACAGACAGTAAGTAGTGCTTGATGGGTCTGCCTCGGCGAATGGCCGATCTATAGAAAAATTCATATTTGACGTGAATGTTCCTCTATAGACGCCAAAACATGCCTCCCCCTCTCAGCAAACACGTTGATATCTCGATAAAAAAATGCTTCTTCGCCCATATTTGGGTTCGAACCAATACCAAATGGAACAATAATCAACCAACATGACAAATACAAATGACGCCTATGATTTTCCATCCATAACCATCATCGAAACTAGGGCACGGCCGGAACAATGGAGAATGTTTAGAACTGCACCACTAATCTTATAAAAATCTTTTGCAGACGGAATGAAGCATTTTGACATCCTAAATATTCAACGCACCCAGAATCGCCAAATAAAGACACCACAAATATCCGAATTCAGGGATTGAGAGAAAGATGGTCAGAAACAATCACAAGAGAGAGACAGAAGGAACAGAAGATAAAACACCTTTACTGATGGCCGGAATATGACCCAGAGACGCCGACAATCACTACCGGAGGATGACCGCCTTCTCCGAGTTGGCGGCGACCGAGAGAGAGAGAGGCTCCCCTGACCACTTTGTTTTTCTATTTGGGCCTTTACTTATGGATGCAACGTAAAGTGACGGAGGTGTTTAGGCAAGAAAGATGGAGCCTTCTCGAACGCGAAGTTTTTCCTTCCTTCGACGTAATTGAAAATTTTGGCGGTATTCTACCGCGCTTGGGTTGGTCTTGGATCGGACTCTAAATCCTGTTTATTGAATTTCGCACGACCCAATAACAATGGATTTGTCTTCTTTAGATATCTCCCAATGACTTACGAAACATTTGATATCCGAATCCAGTTCAGTCGTGCCTTCTCATTGGTGTAGACTTTCTTATTTGGATCTGGATCTAACTGTTAACTGATTATCCAGATTAACGATCAGTAAACTCATATCCAAACCCATAACATCCCTATGCCATCTTTCGTGCATCACAAACCCGACATATGAAAACGTGTTGGACACGACCTGGATGGATAAGAATAATGGTTAGAGATGGCAATATGGCCCAGGGCAAGGATATTGTGGGCAGGAGGGCCACATTTGTATGAACGGGTCAGGCTCATTTTTTGATATAAATATATATATAATATACACATATATGTTTATTTATACATATAATATATATACATGTATATATAGGACATATATACTTATAGATATAAATGCATATAGACATGTGACTCTGCTCGTAAAATGGGCATGAAATTTCTTTTCGAGGGCTGCATTTTTCTAAGACCAGACCCATTTTGACATTTCTCATAATGGTTAAGGTTGTTATGCTGCATCTAATCAAACGGTGATTCTTTTGTTAAAATAATTTTTCATTGTTATCACTCATAGCATCAAGTCAGCTTGATTAAATGTACTATGTCAAAACATATAAAAAGGATAAACTTTAGTTCATAAAATGTACTACAACTAAAATCTATTTTAATAATTTGTGGTTTCGTTTTGTGTCATGCTTGGGAAGTCCTTCATTGTAATGCCCTAAATACAAACGCGTCAACCCGGAATTTCTGATATGGTTGACATAATATGTTGATGCAGCACAACATTTAATAACTTCAAATTAGATACTAATTACTGGTTTATGTTTATTACTTTCATGCAAATATTTAATTGTTATACTTTAATATTAACATATCCATGTCACATGTCGAATTTTAAATATCTAAAACACATATCCATATCCAATATCAAATATGTTTTCCTACTCCCGTTGACTAGTTTTACATGCCCTAACTTAGGCATATCATGTAACCCGACATGAGTCGCTCAATACAACTACAAGTATAACCAGTTTAACCAACGAGGTAGCATTAACGAATACATCCATCTACAATCCAATGATGTGTCATACCACCATAAAAAGTAGTTTCATACCCATTAATGGATTTCTCTCACACAAGTACATTCATGATATGCATCAACATACTCGATAAAAAAAAAAATTATAATGCTGTTTCACAAACCAACACATGTATAATCATTTCAAAGTCCTATCAATCATTTCATAATTTTAAACATTATCAAAAAAGCAATTAAAAACTATCTCTAACATACAACTCGAAAGAAAACAAATCCAACTACTTGAAACACTATATGGATCCAAATGTCGTAAGGAAAGTTTCTCCTAATCACCTTCGATTATTTTCTAAGTCATCATAAAAGTAAAATATTAATATTTCATATTTAATTATGGACCCAACCATTCAAACCCCATCAAATTAGAAACACTCTAAAACATAATTTGGAACCTTGAAATTCTATATGGATCTATTTAACAAATATGAATTCATTTTGTTTACTGAAATAGGATTTAGATGCATGTTGTAGACTCGCTCCAAAAGAAACCATGTCCAAGCAAAGATACTTGGTTTAGTGTCCGTGGTGGTGTCACCAATTCCCGATACGACACACTGGGGCCGACATGACATGAAGTGTCGGTCCACCGCACGGTCCGCCACTGGCCAACAACCAGTTTGCCTCTAGCGGCAGCCGCTCGTCGTCGGCGGCTTTTCTGGAAAAAGAAGGAAAAGGGTGGTTTGCCCCTTTTTTCAAGAAACTCACTAGAAACCTAGTGCTTTTCGACAGTTTTTGACCCAAAACGAGTCGAGGAACGAGTCACAAGGGTTGTTTCCCGCCTCTGCCCGCTTCCCTCTTCAAGACACTGGCGATAGCCGGTTAGATGGCCGAAAAATACGAAAATGACAAAGGTAGCTCACCTCGCAAAATCCGGCAGACACCCTCGTTTTCCGGCATGCTCTCGCTCCCAAGGATGGCTCCCGTTGACTCCCTGCCCCTCTCCCTTTCGTGCTCGAGAAAACCATGTGGGACCCGGGTCAGATCGCCATATTTCACATTTATATATCACGTTTGACAGACCAAGTTGGTGTAGGAGAAGGCTGAGTGTTGGTAGGATGACTCGCTGAGTCGACGGTTTGGAACGAGCTGACCGATTAGTCACCTTGGCAGATTTCCCGGTAGGTTAAAACTCGACCTAGTTGGATAGTTTACAATCTCAGAAAGAAATTTCATGGTTTCCTTCTTCGACTTCTCACAGTAACTTATCCTTCCAGATATTAAGTTCCTGATATCAAATATACTGACTAAAAAAGCTGTTAATGCTGCATCAATGACCGGCGATGGACTCATGAACGGGGGAGATCGACGACGGCACCAGAGACGGAGAAGAGTGGCTGTCTGGCAGTGATGGAGCACTACGAACCGAAACTGGTGACCAATCAATCGATCTATTCATTTGATTTCGGGTGTGGATCAATTTCAGTTGAAAAATCTGATCAAAACCATTAACATGTTAACAAAAACAGGTTCTGAAGTTTCAACTTTACACAATCAGCCTCCAAGAGTTCAAAGAATAAGGTTCTTAGGATGAGATCATATAAGGATCACAAATTTATATTATTTAATATGAAAACATTTTTGTTTAATAAGATGAATTCGCATGGTACAATCACTCGACCACTCTGTTGTCTTCAGGAAAGAAATAACAATTATTTGTATTTCCAATACATTATTCAGTTCTGACCAACTATTTCTCTCTTATATGATCAAAATGCTTTGGTTTCATCAAAGTCTAGAGGCTGCAAGTTGTATGAGATCCTTTCTGAGTATCTTCCCCGATGGATTCTTAGGTATGCTCACCACAAAAGACACTTTCCTGATTTTCTTGTATGGTGCAACCTGTTCATATCAATTGTCATGCCCATATAATCAATTTTAATTTACAATATCATTCAAATTGATGAAGCATTAAGCTATTAGAAGATGGATCATAACCAGCTTTCAACCACAAAGATCATTGCGAGCATATTTCATTATTTGCAAGAAATAAGATGATTGTGCTCTAATAACCTTATCATCCCGTGAGCAAATTACCGATGGATCTACATTTGGCTCTTGTTGGGTCCTAGCGCAGCTCACCAAACAAAGAAGTCCCTGCCTGCTCCCATGTGAATATATGTTTTATATATAAGGTCTGCAGTTATACGCCTACTATGCATATAAATATATACCTGAACCACATTCGAAGAGACACGGGGCTTGCACCCACTTGACCAATCAACTCCCATTTGAGAAATATTACCCAGCCTCATATTGAACTTAGCATGGCCGATCCACATAGCCTCAATTTCAACCCCAAGTCCTCGACCAAATTCAACTGATGGATTTTATGAATATAAATTTAAATATATATATATATATATATTTAAATTTATATTCATATATATATATATATTCATAAAATCCATAAGCTGAATTTGGTTGTGTAAGGGATCCATGTTCTCATCGCCGATCCACATATATGTAAACTCCGCTCATGTAAGGGATCACCCTTACATTGCCGGTCCTAAACCCGAAAAAAGGAGGAGAGTTGTGTTAGGCTTTTGACAACCAGCATAAAACTTCATCGAATTTTTATAACATAGATTACAAACATTATGAGCATTGCTTTGGAGCGTCCCCGCCTACCCAAATGCAGTGATAAGTAAGAATCACTATATTTTTTCTCGAATATAGTGAATCAATTGTTGAAAGGGTTGCTACATCATTAACAGGTATGAGTAAAGAAGTTAGTCCCATTACATTGCCGTCGGAATGTAGTAAATAATTTTTAAAAAGAATCTTCGCATTTTAAATATGAACGGATGCGGAGAGTAAAAAAACTAGTCATAAATAATAAGATTCGTATTGGTTCTTAAAATATCGAAACATTATCCGGTAAGCTAACGGAGGTGGTAGATACTATGATTCGGATAAAGATTTATATTCTATGTTTACAAGAGACTAAACGGGTTGAAGAAAAAGCAAACGAGATAGAGGATTCAAGTTTTAAATTGTAGTACTCAAGTAAAGAAAAAGCTCGAAACAGAGTTGATATTATTATAAATAAATATTTAGAGGATAGTGTAGTAGACATACAACGATACGATGACTGAATCATGACATTGAAATTAGTGTTTGAGCAGAGGTTTTGAATATAGTTTGTGCTTATGCAAAGTAGGACTAGACGATAGTATAAAGACAACTTTTTTAGAAAGACTTAGATAAGGTAATTCAAAAGATTCCACAAAGGGAGATAATTTGTTAAGGAGAAGACTTAAATGGACATATCGGTAAACAAACATTAGGATATCAAGGTATTCATGAAAACTTTGGTTTTGGGGATATAAAAGAGAAAGGTAGGGAGATTTTAAATTTTGCTATGGCATTTGATATATTTATACTCAATATAATCTTCAAAAAATGAAATGAACATTTAATCACTTATAAGAGTGGCTTATCACAAACACAAATTGATTACTTTATATGTAAAAAAAGGATAGAGGATGTTGTAAAGATTGCAAGGAAATTCAAGAGAAAAAGCTTAACCACCCAATATCGACTTTTAGATATGGATTACAAATTAAAAAATGGAAAAAGAAGAAAAGAGTGCATCGAGTTATTCAAACTAAATGGTGGAACCTCAAAAAAGAGAAAGAAGATATATTTAAAAAGAAAGTCCTTCAAGGATATGTTTGGAATTATGTTGATACACCTTATGATATATGGAACAATATGGCTATAAATATAAGTAAAGTGGCGAAAGATGTGTTAGGTGAATCTAAGGGAGGTGCATCGACACAAAAAGAAACTTGATGGTTGAGTGAAGTAGTGCAAAATAAAATCAAGACAAAGAGGGCATGCTACAAATTACATTATGCTAAGAAAACTAGCAAAACTTTAGATACTTATAAGAAAACAAATAAGAAAGTGAAAAAGACCGTTAATGAAGCAAAAACTAAAATTTAGGAGAATTTATATAAAAACTTAACTCAAAAGAAGGTGAAAGAGATACTTTTAGGATAGGTAGGGCTAGAGATAAGAAAATTAAAAATCTTAATTATGTTAGATGCATGAAAGACAAGGATGAAAAAATTCTAGTGACAAATGATGATATAAGAAATAGATAAAAAAACTATTTTTATAAGTTTTTCAATAAAAATAAAGATGTTAGTATTAGCTTATGAGAGTTAGCATAAAGGTATATAAACCACAATTTCTATCGATGTATTCAACAGAATAAAGTAAAAGAGATTCTTAAACATATTAAGGACGTTAGTCAATAGGACCAGACAATATTCCTATAGAAGTTTATAAAATATTAGGAGAAAAAAGAATCACTTGGCTCATAAGACTATTTAATGAAATATGGAAAAACCAAAAGATCCTCAAAGAATGAAGAACGAGTACATTTATACTCATATATAAGAACAAAGGAGACATTCAAAATTGTGTGAATTATCAAGGTATTAAGTTAATGATCCATATTATGAAATTATAGGAAAGAATTATCGAACATAAGTTAAGACTGTTGATTTCGAGCATAAAATGATGATTGAATAAATCAAGACAAAAAACTCTGAAACTAGGGTAGCAGTCGACACCTCCTATGGCTGTCGTCCCACACCTTTTCTTTTTTCATTCCATTACGTTACAAAGTAACCCTAATTACAATTTATACTAATACTTGTTATAACTTAAAAGACCATAATGACCCTACTTAAAGTACACGGTTCCTGATGGATCCTAATGAATCTGACCCGATTCATAAATGATGCAAATACATAACTGAACTCAAATAGACTAACTAAACTCACACAAACTTAACTACACTTAAATTACACAAGACACTAATACTATAACGACGAAACTTAATCTCCAACACGCCCCCTCAAGTTGAGTCTTGAAGAGTTGTGATTCCTATCTTTGAAAGAATTTTCTTAAAACCATTTACTGATAATGATTTAGTGAGGATATCCGCCAACTGATCTTTTGAGCGTACATGTACAAGGTTGAATATGCCTTGAGAAACTCTCTCTGATAAAGTGGCGGTCAATTTCTATGTGTTTAGTCCTCTCGTGAAATATCGGATTCAAAGCGATTTGGACAACTGCTTTCCTATCTATAAAGAAGTTAATGGGCATGTTGTCTTTGAGACCAATTTCCTTCAGAAGTGACATCATCCATAGGCCTTCACACATCCCTAGAACAATTGCACGATACTCTGCCTCAACACTCGATCTGGCTACTACGGATTGCTTTTTACTTTTCTATGAGACTATATTTCCATCCAAACATACCATATAACCTGAGGTAGATTTCCTATCAATCTTGGAACCTTCCCAATCAGCGTCTGAGTAAATTTCTAAATTCATAGATGAATGAGGTGCATATAGTAACCTGTGGGTAATAGATGATTTTAAATATTTGATTATATGAAATACCGTATTCATGTGATGTTTGGACGGGTTATAGTTACATATATCAATTTTCCTATCAATCTTTGATACTTGCCAATATCTTCATATGGTTATGTAGATTGCCTATTTTCTTCTCTTGGAGTATCCATGGGAGTAGAACATATTTTGCACTCTTCCATTTTTGTTTCCTTTATTAAGTCCAGGATGTATTTCCTTTGGCTTAAAAATAAGGAGTCATTTTTATGAATTACTTCAATTCCCAGGAAATAATGTAATTTGCCCAGGTCCTTCAAGTCAAAAAAATTTTTTAATCTCTTCTTTAGCTCAACTATACCCTCTGCATCATCACCAGTAATAATGATATCATCCACATAGACTAGGAGTATGATAATTCTTTGACCATGCTTGATAAAAAGTATATTATCACTGGTACATTTATTGAAACCAAATTTCATAATGCCATCACTAAATTTTTCAAACCATGCTCGTGGGGATTGTTTCAAGCCATAAATTGATTTCTTTAATTTAGATACTTTACTCTCCGTATGTCTCTGAAGATAACCTGGAGGTATATCCATATAAATGTCTTCCATAAGATCTCTTTGAAGGAAAGCATTCTTAACATCTAATTGTCATAGCTCCCATCCATTATTAATGGTCACACTCAGAATTATTCGAATTGTATTCATGTTTGCAACTAGAGCAAATGTTTCTATATAGTCAATACCAAATGACTGAACTCATTAGGATCCAAATACATAACTGAATCAAATAGACTAACTAAACTCACACAAACTTAACTACACTTAAATTACACAAGACACTAATATTATAACGACGAAACTTGATCTCAACAAAGACAAGTATCAAGTACAACATAGAACTAATTTTGACTCATGCCAGACATATCTACTGTTTAAGCGATTCACCTTTTGAGACGTCTTATGATACATTTTAGAGGAAAAAAGAAAGATATTCACATGATATTTATTGATCTAGAAAAAGTTTACGATAGAGTACCAAAGGATGTTCTTCAAAAAACCTTTAAAAAAAGAGGTATCTCATTGACATACATAAACCTTATAAAAAACATTTATGATGGTGCAAAAACATATGTAAGGACTCATGAAGCAATGACAGACCTCTTTGAAGTTAATATTGAGTTACATCAAGGATCAACTTTAAGTCTATACTTACTTATAATGGTGATTGATGAGTTAACAAAACATATTCAAGATGAAGTACTTTGGAGTATGTTATTTGCATATGACATTGTGTTAGTTGATGAGTCTAAGGAAAAAGTTAATATAAAATTGGAACTATGAAGAGAAATATTAGAAAGCAAAGGCCTCCGACTTAGTAGAACAAAGACAGAATATATGGAATGTAAGTTTGATCATTTGGTTACTTCAAAGGACATAGAAATTAAAATTGGCACACATTGCATTAACAAAAACAAAAGTTTTAAAAACTTAGGGTCAATTTTTCAGAGTGATGGAAGAATTGATGGAGATGTGACACATGCAATTAATGATGGTTGGTTAAAATGTAAAGGAGCTTCACGTATTCTTTGAAATGACTGCAAATAAATCAAGACAAAAACCTCTGAAACTAGGGCAACAGTCGACACCTCCTGTGGCTGTCGTTCGACACCTTTTCGTTTTTCATTCCATTACGTTACAAAGTAACCCTAATTACAATTTATACTAATACCTCTTATAACTTAAAAGATCATAATGCCCCTACTTAAAGTACACGGTTCATAATGGATCTTAATGAATCTGACCCGATTCATTAGGATCCAAATACATAACTGAACTCAAATAGACAAAGTAAATTCACACTTAACTACACTTAAATTACACAAGACACTAATAATATAACGACGAAACTTGATCTCCAACAACGGCAAGTATCAAGTACAACATAGAACTAATTTTGACTCAAGCCAGACATATCTACTATTGAAGCGATTCACCTTTTGAGACGTCTTATGAAACATTTTAGAGGAAAAAGGAAAGATATTCACATGATATTTATTGATCTAGAAAAAGTTTATGATAGGGTACCGAGGTAGATTCTTTGGAGAACTTTGAAGACATGTATGATGATGCAAAAACATGTGTGAGGACTCATGAACGAACGACAAACTTCTTTGAAGTTAATATTGGGTTACATTAAGGATCAACTTTAAGTCCATACTTATTTATAATGGTGATGGATGAGTTAACAAAACATATTCAAGAAGAAGTACCTTGGTTTATGTTATTTGCAGATGACATTATATTAGTGGAGGAGTCTAAGAAAAAAGTTAACAGAAAATTGAAACTATAGAGAGAAACATTAGAAAGCAAAGGCCTCTGACTTAGGAGAACAAAGACAAAATATATGGAATGTAAGTTTGATCATTTGGTTACTTCAAAGGACATAGAAATTAAAATTGGCACACATTGCATCCCCAAAAACGAAAGTTTTAAATACCTGGGGTCAATTTTTCAGAGTGATGGAAGAATTGATGGAGATGTGACACATAGAATTAATGATGGTTGGTTAAAATGTAGAAGAGATTCACGTATTCTTTGAAATGGCTGCAAATAAATCAAGACAAGAAACTCTGAAACTAGGGCAACAGTTGACATCTCCTGTGGCTGTCGTCCCACACCTTTTCCCTTTTCATTCCATTACGTTACAAAGTAACCCTAATTACAATTTTTACTAATACCTGTTATAACTTAAAAGACCATAATAACCCTACTTAAAGTACATGGTTCCTGATGGATATCTGACCCGATTCATTAGGATCCAAATACATAACTGAACTCAAATAGACTAATTAAACTCACACAAACTTAAGTACACTTAAATTACACAAGACACTAATAATATAACGACGAAACTTGATCTCCAACAAAGGCAAGTATCAAGTACAACATAGAACTAATTTTGACTCATGCCAGACATATCTCCTGTTGAAGCAATTCACCTTTTGAGACGTCTTATGAAACATTTTAGAGGAAAAAGGAAAGATATTCACATGATATTTATTGATCTAGAAAAAGTTTACGAAAGAGTACCAAAGGATGTTCCTTGAAAAACCTTTAAAAAAAAGAGGCATCACATTGACATACATTAACCTTATAAGAGACATGTATGATGCTGCAAAAACATATGTGAGGACTCATGAAGGAATGACAGACCTCTTTGAAGTTAATATTGAGTTACATCAAGGATCAACTTTAAGTATATACTTACTTATAAAACATATTCAAGATGAAGTACTATGGTGTATGTTATTTGCAGATGACATTGTGTTAGTTGATGAGTCTAAGGAAAAAGTTAATATAAAATTGAAACTATGAAGAGAAACATTAGAAAGCAAAGGCCTCCGACTTAGAAGAACAAAGACAGAATATATGTAATGTAAGTTTGATCATTTGGTTACTTCAAAGGACATAGAAATTAAAATTGGCACACCTTGCATCCCCAAAAATGAAGGTTTTAAATACCTGGGGTCAATTTTTCAGAGTGAGAGAAGAATTGATGGAGATATGACACAGAATTAATGATGGTTGGTTAAAATGTAGAGGAGCTTCACGTATTCTTTGTGATAAGAAGATATCATTAAAGTTAAAAGGTAAATATTATAGAGAAACAACTACTCCTGTCATGTTTTATGCTTTTAAGTGTTGGACAATTAATAAGATGTTTGTGACAGAAATGAAGATGATGAGATGAATAAGTGGTCATACAAGAAAAGACCGCATGCATAATGAGGTTATTAGAAACAAATTTGGAGTGACACCAATAGAAGATAAAATGAGAGAATATCGTTTAAGATGGTTTGTACAAAGAATCTATAAGAATGTACGAAAAACTAAATTTGTAAAGTATTAAAAGAGGTAGAGGATGACACAAAAGTGTAACAATAAAGAATGATCTAGCTTATTGTGAGTTAACTGCTAAAGTAACACATGATAGGGCTATGTGAAAACAAGGAATCCATGTAGCCAACCCCATCTAGTATGGGAAAAGGCTTAGTTGTTGTTGTAGATTTAAATATATATGTACATGAACATAAACCGGATAAGTCCACCTATGATATACTCATATTCACTCGTTGCTTTGTACGAGTGTGATTTAAAAGAGTTTTAAGGCTTTTCAGCAAAAACAAAGAACAATGTTATTCGACTTGTATTATAAAAAAACAGTGGTCCAGCATGTCTCAAAAAACAATGATCAAACATAGTTTTGGATAGTTTCCATGGTGAAAAGGATATGGACATGTATGCATATATAGGATTTTATACATAAAACTAAATGGGGCCAGTTAAGACCCAACATCTGAAAGGACATTGGGTTGACTCCCCTTTGTAATAAAGTCGACTTGATGAACATTATTTATATGAATGCAGCCGGGATAAAAGCACTATAACAGTTGAAAACACACACACACACACACACACACATATATATATATAGAGAGAGAGAGGGAGAGAGAGAAGAATAGTCATACCTGCTCTGCTATAAACTTTATGACTTCACGTTCCAATATGTTACTACCTTCTTTTCTGACAACACAAGCCATAGGAATCTGCCCAGCAACTTCATCAGGATACCTGATCCACACATAGAATGCCCACATTTTTCATCAACCTCTTCCTGTGTTTCATAGATCTCACATTGAAAATCCGAAAGCAAACCATTGGCGATTTTTTTTATTTGTCATCCATGAAAAACTGACACTAGATGTGAGTCTATCCATAACCCACGAGGCACAAAACCCCAAGACTAAACCCTCGGATCCACAATGGTGTTGGTTTCACTAAGACTTTAATGATTGTGTGCGATACGATAACCACCATCAGTTTATGTAAGTTTATTAGTAAGAAAGAGCTTTGTGAGATAAAATTTGTAGATGTTGTGGTAAGATTGGGATTTTAAAACAACTATCAGTGATGGTTTTCCGATCAACATTTATCGCCGGAAAACACCCCTGAATTCAAACTTCCTCCGGATGGAGAACAGACCAATTATCATGAGTTCCTATGCTTTCTTTCTTTGTTACATTGAGAAACCACACCTGAGAGGTGAGACTTAGTTAATAATAAAAATGATAATCTTTCGTTTTGGGTATGATGGGGAGGCTCAAGCCAGGTAAGCTACTGCTCTTTGTGGATCAATGATAGTTTTCCTTTTCGGCGACAATATATGAATTAAATCAACGATGAAGGAAATAGGCACACTCACGGGATTACTGCAGCATCAATTATTTGAGGGTGAGAGAGTAGCAATGCCTCTAATTCTGCAGGAGGCACCTGCAGCAACGTTTCAAAGGAAACACTGTTAAAAGTTCAATTGTTGATCAACCTTTTCGATTTCTCATCTTGGAGAAGTATGGGTCACCTGGAAACCCTTGTACTTGATCAACTCCTTGAGCCTATCAACGACAAACAAATGACCGTCATCGTCGATGTAACAGAGATCCCCAGTTCTCAGCCAACCATCACCAACTAAGCTCACTGCAGTTGCTTCCGGATTTGAAAAATAGCCTGCATAAACCAGTAGCAAAGCCTCAAGTTATATATAAAAAACAGATTAAGTCCACCTCTGACAGGCCATGTAATTTAAAAAATTTCAAGAATTTTGGGAAAAAGATGGAAGATAATATTGTTTCCCCAATTTTCATGTCGAACTTCAGTTCGGGTCCAAAATTGCCACCTCTATAGGCTACATCTACATCTTTAACTCAAATTATGATAATCTTTCAGGTCACGAGAGTCTCGACAACTTCCACTCTGAGCGTCACCATCGCTGGTTCTAACAAAGAAGAACACGAAGGAAAGCGCCTTCTTCGTGGAAGGACATGTTATGTTCTGTGATGTTGGTGAAGCGAACAAGATGCGACTAGGTCCCTACAAACTTTCATTGGCTTTCCCTTATTAAATTTCATTATTCATGGCGATCACGCAACTCTTCCAAAGGAAATGACAAAGGAAATGATATCCACTTCATAAGTGGAAAATACTTTCAATGTTTGTATGAGAATCTTATTCTTATTCAGGTGTAAACCAAGATTCTTATTTTTCTTTCACTAATTTTCTAATGACCACGATTGCTATAGACTCTTGGGACTTCACATTACCTTTGGCCACTACAACCACTTTTTGCCGCCTCAAGACACCTTCTCTCTCTCTCTCTAGGACATATTTAAATTTGAATTTGAAAAACATTGTGTACCTTTTGGAGATATATTTTTCTAATTTAAATTGGATGATTTAGATTTGTCTAAATACTGTAGTATTTAAGTGTGCTAACATAGTATGGTATTTCTTTCTTTATAAGTTGTTTCTTTCCTTATGTAGATAGGGACACTTAGGTGCTAATATATATCCAAACAAATCTGTACCGTTTATCACGGGTTGACCGATATAAAACTTTTAATTTAAAAGGTAAAAAGTATACGTACGAATGTTTCCTCTAAATAGTACATATATACTTAAACTTTTTAATTTGAGTCCTCTATTCCTCAATGGATGGTTGGTTTGAGACCTTTTAGTATATCTTACCACCTAAGTATATATATATATATATATATATATATATATATATATATATATATATATATATATATATATATATATATATATATATATATATATATAGGAGGACACTTCTCGGCACACCTATTCTAGAAAACGACTCGTGATTTGCACAAAAAAAGGTTGAAAACGAACACGGAAAAGGATGGAAATAAAGATCAGATACCTTTCATGATGCAAGGGCCACGAAGCCAGAGCTCACCCTTGGCGTTCTCGCCAAGAAACCGATCGGTTTCAGGTTCAACGATTCGGGCTTGCATGTTGGGCGAGAGCAAACCGGAGCTTCCGATACGCCTGCTCTCCTCCACGGTGTCGGTGGACGAGCCCATCCCGGTCGTCTCGGTCATGGCGTACCCTTGTAGCACAGCCACCCAAGGGAACCTCGCAGCAAACCCTTCCGCCACTTCGCTACTCAGCGGCGCGCCTCCACAGAGAACAGTCTGGAGCGAGCTTAAGTCGTATCGATCTACGACCCGGTTCGTTGTTAAAGCAGATAAAATCGGCGGGACAAGGGGGAAGTAGGTGACTCTGTACCGCTGGATCGCCGAGACTGTGTCCTCCAAGCCAGGCGACGAGAGCACGACGACTGTGGATCCCGAGGCCATCGCACCCATTGCGAACACCGTCAGTCCGTAGACGTGGAACATAGGAACGCGGCAGAGGAACGTCTGCGGGCCGGCCTCCAGTCGGAACCGCCCGATCACCATGATCGCCGTCCCCATGAGATTCCGATGGGACGACGCCACGCCCTTGCTCAACCCCGTCGTCCCGGAAGAATAAAGCAGCGTCGCCGTATCCTCCAGGCGTATCGGTTCCGTCCGAACCGTTCTCCGTCCCGAACCACTCACTATTAGTTCTTGCATGGTGGCCACTATTTGCACCCGGGAGCCATCGCCGATGCTGCTCCGATCACCGCCGATTATAACAACGGGGATTTCCATTCCAGCGAGTTTGGCGACGAGGGAGGGAGCGACGAAGGCAAGTGAAGGCCGAGAATCCACGACCTGCCGTCGGAGCTCGCGCGAGGTGTTGAGGGGATTGCTCGTGGTTACGATGGCGCCGATGGACAACACGGCGAGAACGGCCACCGGGAAATGGATAGAGTTTGCAGACAAGATGAGAACGACGTCGCCACGAGAAATGCCGAGGGAAGAGAGGCCGCCGGCGAGAGAGCGGACGGATGACCATAGTTGGGAATAGCTGAGGTGGTCCCCTGTGGCGGCGTCGATGAGGGCGAGTGCGTCAGGAGAGTGGTCGCCGAAGGAGGAGACGAAGGTGGCGACGTCGAGGACGGTGTCGGGTGGTGGCAGAACGACGGGCTCTCTCTTGCTATAAAATATGCCCTCCGAAGGGCAGAACCCGCTTCTTCGGTTTACCGCTCGGGGTTCTGCCATGTGAGAGAGAGTGAGCGGACGGGGGGAAATGACGCAAGTATTTCATGGAGGGAGGCAATGAAAACCCGTCTAGATAGGAGCCACCTCCGTTACGTGGGAACCGAGATACGTCGGTTGAATCACATTTCTGTGTGCCTTTGAAATCTAGATCGTCTGTTTTATGGATGGACGGCTGTTTGTAGTGGATGACTCTAAAAGAAACAAAAGGCCACCCACAAACCATGGCATTCAGAACTCTTTCCAGTAATTTGGCGTGTTGTTAGAATCGATCTGTATTATTTATGATTAAGACAGTTGAGGGCCATGGTATCATTATTGTTAATTATTACATTGTCTGACATGTCTACAGAGGCGTGCGTAGACAACTCCGGCGCATTATATATATATAAGTAGTAGTACAGGTATAATGTATTTAATGCATAATCTTAATAAATATTGTTATTGTTTGATTTATAAAATTATCGGTTGAAGTAATAAAATAAAAAATTTAATGAACATGATACTTTGAATTTAAATCAAAGACAAACTACAAAATTACAATATAAATTTTAATTCAAATTTTTGTTATTAATCATGTTAATCAAACGATAAACATATTTATGCAAGATTACATATTGAGACAACATTATACACCTACCACTATCTCTCTCCCCCCGCTATATATTGTATGTGAGGAACATTAGATCCTAGTATATATCTAAAGAAAATATCAGCACTCTAATTTAAAATATAGATGATTATGATCAAAGTTGAATTTAAATCTCAATCATAAAAAAATTGAATTTAAAATTGAATTATTCATATTTTGAATTGAATGGTTGAGAATTTTTTTGATATATTAGGATCTAATTTTTCTAATATATATATATATATATATATATATATATATATATAGAGAGAGAGAGAGAGAGAGAGAGATGTAAGATCCCCTTTAGTTTACGTGTATGAGACTCTACAATAGTTACAGACAACCGAGGGTTGCGTTTTGAATTAAGTACACATAGAAAGTACTCATTTTTTTCAAATATTGATAATCTATCATTTACATTTAAATTTGATGGTTGAAATTTGATTAAATATAATGACACATGAATGCTTGAATATATATTATTGAATTCAAATACCTATTTAAGAGTCTTGGGATTGGGAAAGCAGTATCCAACGTTAAATGGGTGGCCAAAAAAATTTAGTCGTTTGGTTGCAAATAAAGTAGGGGTTGAATTAAATCAAACCAAGTATCACCTGCTTATGGGATAAGGTCTGATGTTGCTCTGCTCGCAAGATAGGTTTTAAGTTACTAAATTGAGGAAGCAAACTCCTCTTTTCGATACAATCAAATTATTGCATGTCCTAAAATTTAATCGAGCATAGTTGAGAAAGATTAGCTTATAACCTAAACAGAACCGAAACAGTGGCAGATCTACATTGAGCCAAAGTGAGACATTCTGAAATTTTAAAAATCAACTTAAAAGTTATAGATTCAAATGCACGAGAGAAAGGCGTAACGAGTGGGTTTCAATCGCAAGAAAGTATAGGAGAGAAAAGAACACGAAAAAGTGGTGAGTGTAAAAAGGAGAAAGAAAAAAAAAGGATGTCATTATATATATAAACTGAATATGCCCACCTCTAATATGTTGACTTATTGCTTTTGGGTGGTGAATGTAATTTATAATTTTTAAAAAAACTTTAAAAAACTGTAAACAATATTATTATTATACTCATGCTATTAAAAAATAATATAAGTATAAATAATAGACATCATTCAATCTCTCTTTGTATATATATATATATATTAGATCTCACCTTTCATTTATGCTAACCACTTATGTCACACTATTATTTTTATAATATAATAACAATGCTTTTAATACTTCTGCAAAACCGCTTAAACAATTTTAATTTACATTGCTATTAAAAGGTCATCAATAGACACATGAAAAACAGGCAGGATCCAGATTCATATATATATAACTGAGAGAGCGTCAGCTCACCTAGAAGGGTTGTGATGAAGGCAGTGAGTTCGACACCTTTGAAGTGCAAGCATGCCGGCTTCGGCCACCCTTTGCAACAACAAAAGAAGGTGGTACAACAAACCTTCCGTGTCACCTTGAGGAACCCGCCAAAGTAGGGGATCTCTCATGGCAGTGAAAAGGGAGAAATTAGCTTATGACGATCCTCCACCAGTCATGTTGACTTTCTTTTTGTCTCAAACGAACAACAAAAGAAAGAACGAACTGAGCAATGAAGGGCTTGCACACAACACACATACACACGCTGTACTGCTGCTTTTTGACATCTATGTGGAGAGAGAGGGAGAGAGGCGTGTGTGTGTCTGTCTCGGATCCAAAGCATGCTTGTTTCAGCATGAAGCATTAGAAGTTTTTCACTATGACCGGATCCAAATGGTCACATCCTCGACTTTGCATTTAGATATACAACAACATTAATAGACCAACAAAGAAAAATATAACTCTTAACTAAATAAAGGCCAATAAACTGGATATGGACAAGATTTGATTCAATTGACATGTGACTCTGCTCCTAAAATGGGCATGAAATTTCTTTTTTGGGGCTGCATTTTTCTAAGGCCAGAACCATTTTGACATTTCTAATAATGGTTAAGGTTGTTATGTTGCATTTAATCAAACGATGATTTTTTTTGTTAAAATAATTTCTTATTGTTATCACTCATAGCATCAAGTCAGCTTGATTAAATGTACTATGTCAAAACATATAAAAAGAATAAACTTTAGTTCATAAAATGTACTACATCTAAAATCTATTTTAATAATTTGTGGTTTCGTTTTGTG
The DNA here is from genome assembly GCA_036023115.1 of Brasenia schreberi. NCBI lineage: Eukaryota > Viridiplantae > Streptophyta > Magnoliopsida > Nymphaeales > Cabombaceae > Brasenia > Brasenia schreberi. The sequence goes on from JAYKKT010000091.1 coordinate 6,743,454, forward strand.
TGGGAAGTCCTTCATTGTAGTGCCCTAAATGCAAATGCGTCAACCCGAAATTTCTGATATGGTTGACATAATATGTTGATGTAGCACAACATTTAATAACTTCAAATTAGATACTAATTACTGGTTTATGTTTATTACTTTCCTGCAAATATTTAATTGTTATACTTTAATATTAACATATCCACGTCACATGTCGAATTTTAAATATCTAAAACACATATCCATATCCATATCAAATACCAAATATCAAATATGTTTTCCTATACATAAAGTATCTACTCTCGTTCACTAGTTTCGCATGCCCTCACTTAGGCATATCATGTAACCCGACATAAGTTGCTCAATGCAACTACAAGTATAACTAGTTTAACCAACGAGGTAGCATTAACGAATACATCCATCTACAATCCAACGATGTGCCATACTACCATAAAAAGTAGTTTCATACCCATTAATGGTTTACTCTCACACAAGTACATTCATGATATGCATCCACATACTCAATAAAAAAATTGTATTGCTATTTCACAAACCAACACATGTATAATCATTTCAAAGTCCCATCAATCGTTTCATTATTTTAAGCATTATCTAAAAAGCAATTAAAAACTACCTCAAACATACAACTCGAAAGAAAACAAATCCACCTACTTGAAACACTATATGGATCCAAATGTCGTAACCTTCGATTATTTTCTAAGTCATCATAAAAGTAAAATATTAATATTTTATATTTAATTATGGACCCAATGATTCAAACCCCATCAAATTAGAAACACTCTAAAACATAATTTGGAACCTTGAAATTCTATATGGATCTGTTTAACAAATCTGAATTCATTTTGTTTACAGAAATTGGATTTAGATTGGTTTAGTTTGGGGCCGACACGACATGAAGTGTCGGTCCACCGCACGGTCCGCCACTGGCCAACGACCAGTTTGCCTCTAGCGGCAGCCGCCCGTCGTCGGCGGCTTTTCTGGAAAAAGAAGGAAAAGAGTGGTTTGCCCCTTTTTTCAAGAAACTCACCAGAAACCTAGTGTTTTTCGACAGTTTTTGCCCCAAAACGAGTCGAGGAACGAGTCACAAGGGTTGTTTCCCGCCTCTGCCCGCTTCCCTCTTCAAGACACCGGCGATAGCCGGTTAGATGGCCGAAAAATACGAAAATGACAAAGGTAGCTTACCTCGCAAAATCCGTCAGACACCCTCGTTTTCCGGCATGCTCTCGCTCCCAAGGATGGCTCCCGTTGACTCCCTGTCCCTCTCCCTTTCGTGCTCGAGAAAACCATGTGGGACCCGGGTCAGATCGCCATATTTCACATTTATATATCACGTTTGACAGACCAAGTTGGTGTAGGAGAAGGATGAGTGTTGGTAGGATGACTCGCTGAGTCGACGGTTTGGAACGAGCTGACCGATTAGTCACCTTGGCAGATTTCCCGGTAGGTTAAAACTCGACCTAGTTGGATAGTTTACAATCTGAGAAAGAAATTTCATGGTTTCCTTCTTTGACTTCTCACAGTAACTTATCCTTCCAGATATTAAGTTCCTGATATCAAATATACTGAGCTAAAAAAGCAGTTAATGCTGCATCAATGACCGGCGATGGACTCATGAACGGGGGAGATCGACGACGGCACCAGAGACGGAGAAGAGTGGCTGTCTGGCAGCGATGGAGCACTACGAACCGAAACTGGTGACCAATCAATCGATATATTCATTTGGTTTTGGGTGTGGATCAGTTTCAGTTGAAAAATCTGATCCAAACCATTAACATGTTAACAAAAACAGGTTCTGAAGTTTCAACTTTACACAATCAGCCTCCAAGAGTTCAAAGAATAAGGTTCTTAGGATGAGATCATATAAGGATCACAAATTTATATTATTTAATATGAAAACATTTTTGTTTAATAAGATGAATTCGCATGGTACAATCACTCGACCACTCTGTTGTCTTCAGGAAAGAAATAACAATTATTTGTATTTCCAATACATTATTCAGTTCTGACCAACTATTCCTCTCCTATATGATAAAAATGCTTTGGTTTCATCAAAGTCTAGAGGCTGCAAGTTGTATGAGATCCTTTCTGAGTATCTTCCCCGATGGATTCTTAGGTATGCTCCCCACAAAAGACACTTTCCTGATTTTCTTGTATGGTGCAACCTGTTCATATCAATTGTCATGCCCATATAATCAATTTTAATTTACAATATCATTCAAATTGATGAAGCATTAAGCTATTAGAAGTTGGATCATAACCAGCTTTCAACCACAAAGCTCATTGCGAGCATATTTCATTATTTGCAAGAAATAAGATGATTGTGCTCTAATAACCTTATCATCCCGTGAGCAAATTACCGATGGATCTACATTTGGCTCTTGTTGGGTCCTAGCGCAGCTCACCAAACAAAGAAGTCCGTGCCTGCTCCCATGTGAATATATGTTTTATATATAAGGTCTGCAGTTATACGCCTACTATGCATATAAATATATACCTGAACCATGGGCACATTCGAAGAGACACGGGGCTTGCACCCACTTGACCAATCAACTCCCATTTGAGAAATATTATCCAGCCTCATATTGAACTTAGCATGGCCGATCCACATAGCCTCAATTTCAACCCCAAGTCCTCATGACCAAATTCAACTGATGGATTTTATGAATATAAATATAAATAAATAAATAAATAAATAAATATATATATATGTATATTTAAATTTATATTCGTACATATATATATTTATATTCATAAAATCCATAAGCTGAATTTGGTTGTGTAAGGGATCCATGTTCTCATCGCCGATCCACATATATGTAAACTCCACCCATGTAAGGGATCACCCTTGCATTGCCGGTCCTAAACCTGAAAAAAGGAAGAGGGTTGTGTTAGGCTATCAACAACCAGTGTAAAACTTCTTCGGATTTTTATAACATGAATTACAAAAATTATGAACATTTCTTTGGAGCATCCCCGCCTAGCGACGCACTGAAAAACCCAAATGCAGTGCTAAGTAAGCAAGGGCCACAACATTTTTGTCCGAATGTAGTTAATAAATTGCAAAGAGGGTTCCCACATCATGGACGAGTGTGGGTAAAGAAGTTAGTCCCGCTACATTGTCGCCCAAATGTAGTGAATAATTTCAGAGAGGGTCTCCTCATTTTCAATATGGACGGATGCGGGGGGTAAAGAAGCTAGTGCTAGATAATAAGATTCGTATTGGTTTTTGAGATATTGGAACATTATCCGGTAAGCTAACAGAGGTGGTAGATACTATGATTCGGAGAAAGATTAATATTTTATGTTTACAAGAGATAAAATGGGTTAGAGAAAAAGTAAAGGAGATAGAGGATACAAGTTTTAAATTATGGTACTTAGGTAAAGAAAATGCTCAAAACGGAGTTGGTATTATCATAAATAAAGATTTAAAGGATAGTGTAGTAGATATACAACGATATGGTGACCGAATCATGACGTTAAAATTAGTTTTAGGAGCAGAGATTTTGAATATAGTTTGTGCTAAGATAGTATAATAGATCAACAAAGAAAAATATAACTCTTAACTAAATAAAGGCCAATAAACTGGATATGGACAATATTTGATTCAATTGACCTCCTCCTAGACGGACTTGTGCCTTGTAAAGAATCAAAATAACTCAAAAGCCTCAAATCTGACCCATCCCTATGGCAGATGGCATTTTTGTAGTAACAGATTGTTTTGGCAGTATCTCGCTCGAAATCCATTAGCAGACGGTGTCTTTTACTCAACAGAATTCTCTCCTTGTTTGGTTCTCTTTTCTGTACCCAGGTTCAAATATAGAAGAACGAGCAACATCAGTTTGTAAGACGAAATACTGGACCATTTCTCAGCTTTTCAGGGGGACATTTCAATAAGCAATGGCTAAAGATACTCCTTACTTTCGTGTAGATACATTTTAAAACAAAATTGCTAAACAGCAGCTGAATGGAAGAGTTCAGGCGGTATAATAAATAGCTGAAGTATACTCACTTTGGTTTTAGATGCTTCCAACTTTTGGCCAAAATAATCCCCATCTGAAGCAAACTTTGTTTCAATGAGCACCTTGGAAGTGTGAATAGGCAGCCATGGGGGAGCAGTTGCGATCGGTTCCGCCAATCGGGATGCTATGTCACACTGGTGCGGGTGCGAGATACGGCAAATTTCAAAACTTTTAGGTGCGGCGACACTGCTAGAGTATATAATATTATATATTATATATAATATTTAAGCTATATAAATCAATCATAATACAACTAGTATTTGCTAATTTTGAGTGCACGTAGGTATCAATTAGCAAGTTCCCTCATAATGATTTGAAACTTAGAATGATTTTACGAGCTGCAAAATATCCAAGTTATGGATTCAAAGAGTTTTCAGATCTTTTGTAGGATATAGCATATACTAGTATTTGTGCTAGGATCCACCATTGATGTCATAGTCTTCTGTTCTATTGATGTGAAAATGTTCCTTGGTAAACAACTACTAATTTCATCATAATACACAAATCAATCTTCATTATCTGGACACATTTATCCGTGAGTTACATTTTCTTTTTTGTATTTTTTTTTGTCATGCCGCACCGACACAATGTCGGTGTCGCACCAGTGTTGAGGTCGACACTCCACCCCTTAGAAGTGCCAGTGTGACTTAGCCGGGAGGTCCTTGCCCCCTCAGCACAAGAGGAATGTTGAGCAACCAATGATATACTTATGATATATAGCTGTTCATTCACCACCTTTTCTAAATTGCTTCTCGGCCTTGATAACAACCATGGATTCTCATTTCCTTTTCTCTGACTCTGCTATGTCCTTCCATTTCTCCGACGCTGTGAGCAGATAAAGAGAGATAAGAGCATGAAATTACAGCTAAAGGGATTCGACAAATGAAACCGATGTCTACCAGATGAATACACAACCTGAAAGCTCTCCACAGAAACTTCTGGCAAAGGACTTGCATTGATCAACACCGGCTTTTTGTAACATCCGATCGAACTGTTTAACCTGAGAGAAGAAACAATTCATGCATAAGAAAGGAAAGTATAATCAGAATCCTGTTAATTTTTCTCCATCGTGGAACTCAAGCCACTTTTGGTTTCAAACATAACCACCCATATTCATATCAAGATTTGAAATAAGGAAACCATATCTCGGTGATGCAAGCTATCATTTCTTCTTCATAAAGTATTGGCCACACCATGTGAACTAAGAGGCAACTTTTCTTTGTACGTTATGAGGATAAAAAACTAAGAGTGAAACGTTCAGTTACAATAAGCTGAAACCAGCAATGCACACTTACAAATAGATTACTCTAGTATCTATCAAACCCTTAAAAAAACCTGACACTTCGTGTAAGGTGAATAGGACACAGGAAGAATATAGACGAGAATACAGATAGGAAATAGTCAAACTTGATGTGAGTAAGAAGCACTACCTGACCCTTCGGTAACAAAGTGAAACAACGCCCAGAGCGACCTGACCGATGAATATATGTCTTGACATATGGAGGCATATCATAATTAATAACATTGTTAACACCTTCAATATCCATGCCACGAGTCATGGCATCTGAAGCAACAATCACCTCTATGTTACCTGCCCGAAAGGCATCAAGCGTTTTACTGCACAGTGAATAAATTACATACAAGCATTTCAGCCTGACATGGTTAGAAGATACAAAATACAAATTTACATGCAGACATGCACACATGGGTGTGTGTGCACATAAACATAGAGACAAATACCCCTATGTATGTATATATAAGAAAATGTACCTTCGGATGGATTGATGTTGACGACGTGAATATACAAAGCAATTCAATAAGTCACCAAGTTTGTCGGTTGAAGATACAGATGATGTGAAGACAATACTCTTCTCTCCCTTCAACTCTTGAAGCAGCACAAACAGATAGAGTGGCTTCTTCGCCAAATCGCAAATCTGACATAGAAAGAGCAGACAATTAGTCCAACTTCATGAAAACAATCTGGTGGTATACATCAAATTTGGAAATAATACAGTGTGGCATAGTATTATCAAAATCCAGAAAGTAATTAACATAACAATAAATAACTCTTACCACTTACCAGTTTATAAGATTCTTACTGCTGAGGGAGTTGATATCGCGCTCCAGATGCATCAGTGGTCAAGAATAAGGGGTGGTGCAGGTCAAGTAGAGAAAGCTTGCTTGGATCTTTTGTCAATGTAGCAGAAAGAGCCATCTTCATTACTCTAGGATACCTCTTATTCCCGAGCCCCCTCTCGATGCTCCTGCAATGAAATTTTATGAAATGATCCTACTGTGCTAAAAGGAAAAATGTCTAAAAGAAGAAAAATAAGAAAACTGCAAAATCAGGTACTCACAGTCTTCTTAAGGTTCTCAAGGACCCAAAATTTGGAGAAACATAGGATTTTCCACATCCTAGCATTTGTTGATCATTCTTGTGAGTGAGCTGAAGAACGGTAGATAACCAACACTGATATGCTTCTCTCAGTAATCTGTCAGTTTCATCAACTACCTATGAGAACCGATGGGTTAGATGTCCAATATATTTTTAGGAGGATACATACAAAAAAACTGAGAACTGAGGCAATATCAAAATAGTTTTGCTAAACAACTGAGGTATTAAACTATTAATTCAATATTTTTTTTAACAACATAGAAATATTGGATAACCAGTATTGGTAGGCAGTAAAACATGCATTCCTATAGTTAGATTCTGTAAATTATCAGATGAAAAATCTCTAACGTAAGATAAGAGACATCATATTGAACTAAAGTAAACACAGAAATAAAATACAAGCAAAATACAAGGCTTCACATTCATTTAAGCTATGCAACAATGTCCATGACAAACATCTTCTTATCTACCTTTTATGAGAAGACAAATAGCCACAATCTGGGTCATCAAAAGAATGATACACAAACAGAAAAAGATTCCATATCTAGTGATCATAATTTTCTTTTGCAGGAATCCGTCAAGACAGACAGTGGGACAGGAATCAAAAGGATTTAACGAGAGTATCAACAATGTACAAACCCAGTTATTGTATTCAAGTTTATGTCAAACGTGATTAAAAAATCTATTAAGACCATGAAAAATAAAATACATGACAAATTGCAATTTGCAAATATTGTAAGATGATATTAGTATGCAGGTTGGCTGGTACAAATTTAGTACTCGCTAATATACCCAAACAACTTACTAGATAGCAAAGATGCTCTAGTGTAAAACCTTTTGTGGTACTTATGTAGTTCATCAACCGTCCTGGTGTGGCTACAAGTATGTCCACTGAACTCTTCAATGACAAACAGCAATCTTCTGGGTCATAAGAAACTTCCATTGGGATCTTGGGCCTCTGAACCAAAGTAGAAACTTCTTCAGCCATTGAAGACTGTCCAACTGCAAGACCAACCCGAAGGCCAACAGCAGGAGCAATAGCACAGAACACGTCCTTAACCTGCACCAAGAGAAAGAGAAAGGAATCAATAGAAAGATCTAGCTGGGAGATATTAATCTGATCAAGAAGATAATAGTTGCCTGAGACAAGCTACACGCTAAATCACTGGGCTTTGGTTCGCTTGGAAAATGTGGTTATTAAACCGCATACTTCCTTATATGATTAACTTGTTTTGTAAATATAACATCAGAAAAGTATAACACAAACAACAAATTTTCCTAAGTCTCTTCAGCAAAGCACTGCTGTGACGAGAAACTCTTGGCAGTTCTGTAGCGCAGATGCAAACACTGACATGGTACAAAACATCTTTCATATGAAACCTGTATCAGTAACCAAATCATGATATATGTTCTAAAATCGAATATACCCAGCCTACTTTTGGTGTTCAGAAGCAAATGTCAAATAAATTTCCAACTAAAAAATTTATTCTTATTAACCAAATAAATCCGACTTTGAGCTCAAGGATAATCTCCTTCTCATATTGTTTTTTCATGCTCTTCCAAATGTCAACTAGATATGGTATTAACAAAAAGCAATCCCCTTTTGTGATCTTCAGTAAAATGTCAACCTGTATCAAACAACTACTAAGCCTTTTCCCATACTAGACGAGGCCGGCTAAATGGATTCTTTGTTTCTACGGAGCCCTATCATGTGTTATGTTAGTAGTTAACTCATAATAAGCTAGATCATTCTTCATTGTTTTTTTCCAACACTTTTGTGGTCGTCCTCTACCTCTTTTAATACTTTCAAAATCTAGTTTTTCATACCTTCTTACATGTGCTTCTTTTGATCTTCTTTTTATATGTTCAAACTATCTTAAATGATATTGTCTCATTTTATCTCTATTGGTGCCTACCTCTTTTTATATGTCCAACACTTTTGTGGTTGTCCTCTACCTCTTTTTATATGTTCAAACCAAATCATGATCTTCTTACATGTGCTTCTTTATATGTTCAAACCATCTAAAATGAAATTTGGAAGGATTTATATAAAAAACTCAACTTAAAAGAGGGTGAAAGAGATATTTTTATGATAGCTAGGGCTATAGATAAGAAAACTAAAGATCTTAATTATGTTAGATGCATCAAAGACGAGGATGAAAAAATTCTAGTGGCAAATGATGATATAAAAAATAGATGGAAAACTATTTTTATAAGTTTTTTAATGAAAATAAAGATGTTAGTATTAGCTTAGGAGAGTTAGCCAAATCACAAAAGTATATAAATCACAATTTCTACCGCCGTATTCAAAAGAATGAAGTCAAAGAGGCTCTTAAACATATGAAAGGTGGTAAATCAGTACAACTAGATAATATTTCTATAGAAGTTTGGAAAATACTAGGAGAAATAGGAATCACTTGGCTCACAAGACTATTTAATGAAATATGAAAAAACCAAAAGATGCCCGAGGAATGGAGAGCAAGTACACTTATACCCATATATAAGAACAAGGGAGACATTCAAAATTGTGTGAATTATCGAGGTATCAAGTTAATGAGTCATACTATGAAATTGTGGGAAAGAACTATCGAACGTAGGTTAAGACAAGTATCAAGTACAAAAGAGAACAAATTTGGATTCATGTCGGGCAGATCGACTCTTGAAGTGATTCACCTTTTGAGACGTCTTATGGAACATTTTAGAGAAAAAAAGAAAGACCTTCACATGATATTTATTGATCGAGAAAAAGCTTATGATAGGGTATTGATGGAGGTTCTTTGGAGAACTTTAGAAAAAAGAGGTATCCCATTGGCATACATTAGCCTTATAAGAGACATGTATGATGGTGCAAAAACATATGTGAGGACTCATGAAGGAATGACAAACTTCTTTCAAGTTAATATTGGGTTACATCAAGGATCAACTTTAAGTCCATACGTATTTATAATGGTGATTGATGAGTTAACAAAACATATTCAAGATGAGGTACCTTGGTGTATGTTATTTGCAGATGACATTGTATTAATTAAGGAGTCTAAGGAAAAAGTTAATATAAAATTGGAACTATAGAGAGAAACATTAGAAAGCAAAGGCCTCCGATTTCGTAGAACAAAGACAGAATATATGGAATGTAAGTTTGATCATTTGGCTACTTCAAAGGACGTAGAAATTAAAATTGACACACATTGCATCTCTCAAAAGGAAAGTTTTAAATACTTAAGGTCAATTTTTGAGAGTGATAGAAGAATTGATGGAGATGTTACCCATAGAATTAATTCTGGTTGGTTAAAATGGAGAGGAGCATCAGGTATTCTTTGTGATAAGAAGATATCATTAAAGTTAAAAGGTAAATATTATATAGCAGCCATTAGGCCTGCCATGTTTTATGGTTATGAGTGTTGGGCAGTTAATCATCAACATGTACGAAGATGTCTGTGACAAAAATGAAGATGTTGAGATGGATGAGTGGTCATACAAGAAAAGACCGTATACATAATGAGGTTATTAGAAACAAATTAGGAGTGACACTAATAGAGGATAAAATGAGAGAATATCGTTTAAGATGGTTTGGACATATAGAAAGAAGATCAAAAGAAGAACCTGTAAAAAGGTATGCAAAATTAAATTTGGAAAGTATTAAAAGAGCTAGAGGACGACCGCAAAAGTGTTGGAAAGAAACAATAAAGAATGACCTAGCTTATAGTGAGTTAACTGCTAACATGACACATGATAGGGATCTGTGGAAACAAAGAATCCATGTAGCCGACCCCGTCTAGTATGGAAAAGGCTTAGTTGTTGTTGTTATCTCTATTGGTGCCACTCTTAATTTGTTTCTAATAACCTCATTATGTATAGGTCTTTCCTTATATGACCACTCATCCATCTCAACATCTTCATTTCTGTTAGAGACATCTTTTGTACATATCGATGATTAACTGCCCAACACTTAGAACCATAAAACATGAGATGCTCCATAATATTTAGTTTTTAACTTTAATGGCATTTTCTTATCAAAAAGAATACCTAATGCTCCTCTCCATTTTAACCAAACTGCATTAATTCTATGCATAACATCTCAATCGATTCTTCTATAACTTTGAAAAATTTACCCTAGGTATTTAAAGCTTTTCTTTTAGGGATGCAATGTGTGCCAATTTTAATTTTTATGTCATGTGAAGTAACCAAATAATCAAACTTACATTCCATATATTCTGTCTTTGTTCTACTAAATCGAAACCCTTTACTTTCTAATGTTTCTCTACATAGTTCCAATTTTCTATTAACTTTTTTCGTAGACTCCTCCACTAACACAATGTCATCTGCAAATAACATACACCAAAGTACTTCATCTTAAATATGTTTTGTTAACTCATGAATCACCATTATAAATAAGTATGAACTTAAAGTTGAACCATGATGTAACCCAATATTAACTTCAAAGAAGTTTGTCATTCCTTCGTGACTCCTCCCACATGTTTTTGCACCATCGTACATGTCTTTTATAAGGTTTATGTATGTTAATGGGATACCTCTTTTTTTCAAGGTTCTCCAAAGAACATCCCTTGGTATCCTATCATAAACTTTTTCTAGATCTATAAATATCATGTGAAGGTTTTTCTTTTTTGCTCTAAAATATTTCATAAGACGTCTCAAAAGGTTAATCACTTCAACCATAGATTTGTCTTACGAATTCAAATTGGTTCTCTATTATACTGGATACTTTTGTTAACCTACATTCGATAATTCTTTCCTATAATTTCATATTATGACTCATTAACTTGATACCTCGATAATTCGCATAATTCTGAATGTCTCCATTGTTCTTGTATATGGGTATAACTGTACTCGCTCTCCATTCTTCAGGCATCTTTTGGTTTCTCCATATTTTATTAAATAGTCTTGAAAGGCAAACAATTAATGTCTCTTCTATGATTTCCCAAACTTCTATAGGAATACAGTCTGGTCCTACTGATTTACCACCCTTCATATATTTAAGAGTCTCTTTGACTTCATTCTTTTGAATACGTCTGTAAAAATTGGGGTTTATATACTTTTCTGATTTGTTTAACTCTCCTAAACTAATACTAGCATCTTTATTTTCATTAAAAAACTTATAAAAATAGTTTTTCAATCTATTTTTCTATATCATCATTTGCCACGAGAATTTTCCCATCCTCGTCTTTGATGCATCTAACAAATTTAAGATCCTATCTCTAGCCCTAGCTACCTAAAAATATCTCTTTTACCCTCTTTTGAGTTGAGTTTTTTTATATAAATCCTCCCAAATTTTAGCTTTTGCCTCATTTACGACCTTTTTTGCTTCTTTCTTTGCTTTCTTGTAAGCCTCTAAATTTTCACTAGTCTTCTTAGCATAATGTAATTTGTCAACCTGTATCCAACAACCAAAATGTATGAAAGAAATAATAGTAGAGCCAAGGTTTGATAATTAATGAGATAAAAATCTTAACTTCTTCTGTTCATGAAGTATTGGGGGGGTCCATCTCTGAATCTCATGAAGATAATTCTAGTGTACCATGATACAATTGTGATGGATATGGATAACATTAATTGACATCAACAAGGGTGTTTCAGGAGCACAAGCGATGTCCAAAATGGGTGTTTCATACAACGCCGTTGGAACAAGCCCCTTTATGTTTCACACAAGAAGAAAAACATCTACATAACGGCTCAGCACTCCCATACCGTTCATGTAGTATGGAAGCATAGATTATGGAGTACCAACCTGCAGTGCAAGATCACGTGTAGGCAGCACGACCAAAGCTCGCAAACGTTTCAAGTTACGGTTGGAGAGCATTTGTACAATGGGTGCCAAAGTTTTCCCAGTACCCGTTGGTGATTCGATGCATATATCATGCTCCCAGGCACCTGGTCCTACATTTTCATGCCAAACTGCCACTTGAATAGGAAACAGTGAATCAATGCCCTTCTTTTGCAAAGCCTCCACCAATCTGGGCAATTGATCAATAGAAGAAATATAAATCCGCTTATCCTGAATAATACACAATTGACTAATAAGTAAGCTTCAATACTGCATAAGCGTAAATTCATCAACATATGAACTTCAATAATGACGAAATAGAGTATTGTGACAGGAACAAGTTAAGTGTTCACATAATCAAAGCACCTGGGGTTCAACAGAGGAACGCGTTGCAAGGGCCAATCTTCATATGAGTCAACGTCGACGGGATCCCTCATCCATGGCAGAAACGCTTCGCTTCTACCCTGTTTTCCCGATGTTAAGACGATTTCATCTCCTTGGCGCTTCTTTTACCCATCTAGCTACGGCCCACACTGCGTTAACGCCTCTCTGCTTCCCTGCTCAGACAGAAACACAAGGGTATTGATGCACGGAGCTTGAATTCATGAACAAGAATAGCAATTTTATGTCTTCTGACAATCATAACCATGAACACGATGAACTTTTCAACGTAAAGAAAAACCCATATGAGCACATGAAGAGCACAAAAACCGCCGTAGCACATGAAAAGAGAACCAGTACTGCGTGATGCCAAAATGCCCATAAAAACACGAGAATCAGGAGCAATATACCTTCCCTACAGAACAGGGTAGAGTTTGAGCGCTACTCGCCTCATAACTCAAGCGGGTAACAGATTCCACTAGAAAAGAATTACCTTCCCTACAGAACAGGCTAAAGTTGAAAAAGACAGGCAATTAAGCTGTATTCGGGGGCCGCACGGGAAAAAGGCGGAGGAGAAAGCGTCGGCCTGCCTCTATCCGTAATTGGAAAAAAATAAGAACAAAGAACAACAATAAAAATGTGAATAAAAAATACAAATATATAAAAAGTAAGAAAATAAAAACAATATCAAATAAAAAACACATTTCAACCGCGTCTCCTACCAATAGAAAACACGATTAAACAGTATCTTCTATAAATAGAGAAACGCAACTGAGGCACGTCTCTCTCGTTGGGGAGACATGGTTGTGTCATGTCTCCAGTCGAATACTTTGTCAATTTTGATTATGAGTGAAAATGAAATCAATATATCAAATCAACCAAATACTTCATCAAATCATTTAAACCTTCCCCCAATAACTGCATTTTCTTTTCCTTTTCATCATCTTTTCTTTCTTCTTTCTTTTTTGGTCGGATTCAAAGTATTGTGAGATAGATGATTCAACATCATGCATTGGATCGAGCTTCGAGTTGTGTGTCGCTGGAGAAATAATATAAAATGATCAATGGTAAGGTGAGAATCCACAACAAGAATGAAAGAGTTACAACCTACTTATACTTTTGTAGGTATAATTAATTCATAAAATAAATTTTACCTTTTGAATTCAAATCATGTCTTTCAAATTACATCATTAAGATTTATTTGAATATGCCATGTACATCTATGTGTGTACTTGCCGCTCACTAGTACCTAGTTGTTTGCTTCCCCCATGCAAAAATGGATGCCAAAACGTTCTGTCTATCAATTTTGGCTAAGATCATGGGTCCTGTAATTGTTATTTCTCCCTATAAATTGTAAAAAGAAAAATGTTTTATAGAACAATGTGAATTGGTGGGTCTTTAGGGACCAAATTACCTCTTCTTGGCCATGTCGAGTCTCATCCCAGAGAGACTATTTACTTGTAAATTGTGTCGCGTCCATGACGAGCTGAATGAATCAAGCCAATTAATGAGCTTTGCTTGTTCGTTATCATTCACATTTATAATATAAGATATTATATTAATGAAACTATATATATAGTAAAAAGACAACTTGTCGAATTTCAATTCATTTGTTTGCTTTAGATTGCTGGTTCTAGTTACTTCACAAGCTCATTGAATCACTGGCTATATGTATATTTACAATATAAGATATTAATGAAACTATATATATATTGCGTGCGTGTGTGTGCAAGCAGTATTTAAGTTAGAAACTTATGATAGTATACATAATGTATCGTGGACACACTAGTATACAGACATCAATGTAGTTGCATATAATCCAACACAAGCCTCTGACAAGGTGCGCTCAGTTCAGATGATCTGTGAGTACCGTTGTGAATTCATGAAATCGATCAAGTTCAAATCGTCATAAGTCCGGTTGGCTACTCTTTAGATCAGCGCAAGTTCTCAAGAACCATGAGGAAGTGACCTTATCCTGTTCAATTCTTATTTCACAAACCATTTTGATAAAATCCGCAGCTGGCCTTACTATACACGGATAAGCTCCACAGCAAGCGGCACATCTCGTTTTCCGTCCCTAACAGAAAATGCATTTGCGTTTGCGTTTCTCTAGCTCATGTACATAAACAACAACAACTAAGCCTTTTCCCATACTAGACGGGTCGGCTACATGGATTCTTTGTTTCCACAGATCCCTATCGTGTGCCATCTAGCTCATGTACATACAGGATCTAATTGATTCAACACCAACCGAGAATGGGGGAGTCCCTCCTATTCTTCTTGGGACCATCTTGATCCAACTTATTTGCACTGAGAATATATTATGAGTTTAGCCCAAACCCAGAAACAACTCTAGGTCATTGAAGCCGATGTGGTTCCAGCTAATCATGGGTTTCAAAGATCACACACAAAACCACCACTAGAACATCACATAGCAACCAGATTTAACATCTGTCCTGATATGAAAGCCAGTGGAACTTAAGCAATCAATGAAAAGGTAAATGTTATTCCTGCACTTGATATTCATCAACCAAGGGAATAAAAAGCTCAAAGTGATCTCAAGTTTAATCATTTTGCTCCTAACAGCAAATGATCCACAAAGTAAGATTGAGATATCTTTAGTCAGTCACATATTCCACTAAATCCGAAACAAACAATGAAGAGAGAACTAAAAATGACCGACAATAGGTGGAAAAGGGTAATTGGAACAATTCATAGTGTGTACAAGGGGACATTTGTTTCATGCTTATGCTTTATTTTATTTAGACAGAGAAATAAGAAGATAGCACCATTGCACGATGTTCTTTGACCCAATGGTCTTCAATGAGATCCCTGCAGAAACAATTAAGAAATGTTATTTGCTTGCAATGCTGTTTATGGTGTAATTTTGAGATCAGCCTTGGATCGATCTAAGTAATTCCATTAGATAACTAGAAATAGCCTAGAAATGACCAAAAAACATTAACCAGGCGATGCATTCTCACCAACCACAACCAGAAAGCTGTAATATTGCTCGGTGACCATGTTATCGCTAAACATGACCCTCAAACCAATTTAAAATCTCCTAGAAAATAATGGCCCACCGATCCACTAGATGGGCTTAAGCAACGTATAACAACAAGACATAAAAATCATTAAAAGGAAATATGACATGTTTAAGTGAGCAGACACAGAACTTATCAAACCAAATAGCTCACACATCTTCACTACAACCATTAGGCTCCTAAGAAGAGCAACACCATATACAGTTGGAACAACTTCTTATAAGTGTTCCTATTTCATTTTTATCTCTTTAGAAAAGCAGGAAATTGTATGATATCATGCGGAAGATCATCTTTCAGAACAATTTCTTCCTAACCGCAGGATGATGCTTGGCTCAATGACATTTGTAACTCAACATGCGATACAGGGTATACAAATGACAATAATGGCGTTTAAAATGTGCATGCTATTTACCTCATGGGCAACACCATGTTCATCCTCATGGTCTTCATGACCCTCCCAAGGTTTGCGCCAACCCTGAAACAGAATGCATGCACTTGCAAGCTTAGCTTCAAATATCAACGATGTGACCTGGAGGAGGAGATTCGAGAATTACCAGGAGGACAGGCCCGTCCTGCTTAGCTCTATATAACACCCAAAACCTGCAATGCAACAGATGAATAATAAATTGCCAAAAATGTGATAGTACTATCTATGAATTTGTGAAAGGACCATCCTTCCAGTCCGAAGCTCGGTATTGATAATGATGACAATTTATATCTGAAGGAAAAAAAGACAAGGGGAATACCAAGTCCCAATAGGAAAAAACGTGCTATAATTGTGTAAGAAAGTAATTACCAGCATCGGCAGAGAGCCTCGTTTTCAATGTAGTTTTATAATGTCTTAAGAAACATGGAAATATGCACAGATTCAGGACAGAAAAAAAGTTACAAACCATAATTTAGAAAAATCTCATAAAACCATAATTGATAAGAAGTTGAAGCACAAGCTTGAATCTTATCATTTAAACATACTAGCACAACTACACATAAGAGACATGAACCCAACATAAAATATGAAAAAATATCATGTTTTCATGTTTCAAACCAAGACCCAACAGCAAAACATTTCTTCCATGTTTCCCACAATATATCATTAATATCTCAGCACTGTCCCCAGATTGCTACTTTGTACGCCTCAAACTGCTTTCAAATTTCCGTGTCATAATTTTGAAGTAGTAGCATTGAAAGGCAACTGTTGGATTAAATGATTGATCTTCAGGGGCTTCTCTTCCTTGCATATTCCTGATTCGTTGTAACCATTAATCCTTTATTCCCCCTTCTTGTAAATTAGCAAATTTTGTACACTTTATAGTCTAAGACTCTAAAGTAGTAGAGAAACAGAATCACATTAATTAACTTAACTTGCATGAAAGCATCTTTACCTATATATTTTGCCCTGAATTCTGGAAAATACAAAGAGCTCTCAGTCCGTGGTGAACCTATATATAGAACTGTCATCACACATCTGTTCTGGGTGCATCTACTATCTCTTTCTACCACCAGTATATTTGCATATCAAATTTAGAAGTGTATACATTACTGAATAGGAAGTGTGTCTTCCTCTTTAGTTTTCTAATTTACACAAGCATCAGGTTAAACCGTTAAAGAACCAAAAAGTACAACTTAAGGATGAAAAACAGCTCGAGAGAGGTTTTGAAATCTCGTTTGAAAAGTACCAATCCAAAATAAGCCTAGCATATCACTATGTCTCACTTATTCTACTTTCAAATCCTCATTCTATGCACCACCATGTAATACGTAGGCCTTCCTATCATCATTACACTGAGAAAAAATCAGGGAACATACACAAAGAATGATTTTCGTTGGATCATCACTTACTTGGAACTTCTAGTTCCAAAATGTACATCATGTTGATGATCCCAGGAGTTCCTTTCAGTGTTTGCATCAAGACACCAAGAACTCCATGACCATCATTTAACGAACCACCAAGATCTCATGAACCCGTGCATTTGATGCATATTAGAAAAAAAACGTGTTCCCATGCTAGAGGACCACATGCACATCAATAACATCCACCCAACAAATGGCATTCACCGTCTCTTGATCTGGTCCATGAAACTACCTCTCTTTGAGTACTATCACATACTTCCCCTGAAGCACAAATCCATATCTAGGATTGCCACCAACCATTCGTAACATAAGAAACTTGATTCAAAACAGCCAGTCAGAATTTCCAAAAAAATCTGTCGCTGCCAATCAACATGATCATCTATATTCATATCTCTATCCAACTATTCATAACGCAAGAAGCTTCATTGAAAACTGCCAACCAGAAGTCATAAGGCAAGATTTGAGGCCTAGAACCAGACATTTACCGCTTTCAAATCCCCACCACCACAATGTTAATTTACGACCCTAGACCTAAATCGTCACCTACACAATGAATTCACCCTTCACTGCGGCAACGAATCGAAATAGCATATGCAATATACATCACCCATTGCGTGAAACCCGCTTACATAAGATTCCTCAAAATTCACTGAGGATACTGAAGCTATCTTGAATTCCATGAAACCCACCGATTTTGAAGCAGATCACAAAGGCCCCAAAGATTGATAAAAAAGAAAATTTCACCATGTTTCCCCAAGTAAAACACAACGGTAAGATTTCGCAAATCAGTAGTCGTTCCTCGAATCATATCCACCAACAGATATAAAACGAAGAATGTGGTTTATTCAGCACAGACCTAACAGATCGCAATTAGAAATACCAAGATAATAGAACTTGTCCACTTAGTATGCATTGATTCAGGCATCAAAACAAGAAGATGAGTTGATGGGTGCCGTGCGAAACAAAGAAAAGAATCGAAAATCAGAGAAGGGAAAAAAGAAGGATGGCGTGTACGTACCACATGATGGCACAAAGACCCTTTCCAGTCAATACGTGCCATCGCTTGGGTTGATGAAGCGCAATGCCTTTGTATGTGACGCCGTGACCACTGCCATGCCCGCCTCCCATTTTTACCTCCCTCGCTCTTCGTTCCCTCTTCTGCGCGCATTCATCTTAGCCGACGCTTAGCGGCTACTGCAAGGTTTCTCGTACCGGTTCGGGTTAGTTTAGATTCTAGCCGACCCGCTTCTTGTCGTAAGGGGATCTGGCCGGTTTTAACGGAACAGAACCAGCCCACAATGGTTTCGGGTCCAATTCCAGGCTCCATTCCAGAACGGTTCCAATCTCGGTTTAATTCCCATTTCATTTGAAAAACCCAACACAACAAAAGTAAGATTATGCAATTAAAACTAAAATTTGGTTTTGGGCAGATGGTTCCAGTTTCGGTTTGGTTCTCTAATAGGTGAAATTTCAATGGAACTAAGGTCTCTCATTTAATCTCAATTTTGGATTGATTCAAGTTGGATGCTGTTTGTATCCACTTCAACCCACCAAGTCATGTTCAATTTGTTTAGTGTAGAACTCCTTTAGGTCGATCGAACCCGACTGGAGTATGCTAATTCTCAGCCGGGTCTAAGACGTTTCAAGTCGAACTCATGCCGGATTATTGACTTGAATAAAAAATTCACTAGCCCTACCTTCATAGTAAAAGGTGATTCCTTTGAACCCGGCTAGACGAGTTTAACCACAGCCGAACCAACCGAAATCAGAACCAGGAGAATCATAATCCAGGACCCAACAATGCAAATTCCGTTTTGACTTATCAAGGAACCGAACCCGGTTCAAAACCCGTAGCTCCCAATGGTGTCCTTTTTGAGTTATTAAAATCTAGAATTGATATACGGATACCTTTTTTTACTATTGTCACACCGTTTTTAGTATAATTCCAATTTTACTTTTATTAAAATTCAAAAATTATTCTGATGCTTTTAACTACTTTTTATTTTTAAAATTCAAATATCAATCATTCATTTTTCGAATTAGATGGTTCAGATTTGTTGGCATGTAATATTACTAACATAACAAGTAGTCTTGGAGATGCGAGCTACGACCAGGCCAAGCACAGAGAATGTGCCTCTTTTTGCAGCCCAAGCAATTCACATTGTTTCCTAGAACCATTTTGAGCACTTCATATAGAAAACTAACCTGGACATGATCCATGATCTTAGCCTAGTTGTTAGCCAACACCATTTTCATATATCTTGTGTTGGCAGGCAAACAGCAAGGCACTCGTGAGATACTGCAACCCCAGCAGTCCAGAGCCCAAGTGCCAAATGTCCTTTTTTTTATTCCCCGACAGCTCCAATCTCTCTCTCTCTCTCTATATATATATTGTATATTTATCTATCTATCTATATATATAATATCATCGACATATAGACAGAAACCACATGCCTCTGAACAATTTCAAATAATGCAAGATTCCAGCTGTCCCTCAAATCTTCATTTATATAACGAGGCCCGATCTAGCATATCTTCATAACCAACTTTCTCTTCCAATCTACACAGGAAAGAGAGAGAAATGGCAGACTCTTCCTCAAACCCTTTTCAGAATCGTTCCATTAGTTTGCCTACAGGATCAAACCCCATTTTAAATAGAGTTGAGGAATGCCTTAGAGTTATGAAAGAGTGGCGAACCAAGCAACACAGCTTGAACGACAATGGTCTTGGCTTCCTTCAGGATTTATACCGATCAACCAGCGATTTTCTTCGAATGGTTCAGACTCAACAAGCTTTGAGAGGAAGAGAGAGATCCGTGAGCAAGTCGGTGGACGAATTCCTGAGATTGCTGGATGTCTGTGGGATATTGAAGGATTCATTGGTGCAGATGAGGGAGCAACAACAATCTCTTCTGTCGATGTTTCGCCGAAAGGATCAAAATCTTTCCACTGGCATCTGTAAATACCACTGCATGAGAAGGAAAATGAAAAAGGATCTGATGAAATGCATGCAATTGCTGAAAAGCATCGATGGTCATGCAGATTCTTTAAAGGACCATACGGTTCATGAGATTTTGAGAGATGTGAGGGCCAATACAATCTCTGTCTTGCAGATTCTTGTGTCTCTCGTATCTCTAAACAACTCGACAAAGCCTATCTTATCGAGATTGAGATTGTTGAGTTCAAAGAAAGATGGTGGTGTTGATGAAGAGAGAAGAAACGAGATTGAGATGCTTGATGAGGCTCTATTTGCCATAAGTGGCGATTCATCCGAAGTTGATGAGATTGGTGTTGAATCTGCACGAAGAATAATGGAGAGTTTGGAGGATTTCTTGAGGGAGGTTGAAGATGAATTAGACGGCGTGTCAAGGTGCTTGATAAATGCAAGAGTCAGCCTTCTCAATATCTTGACATGGTGCTAAGAAAATGGAAACTTTTATCTCTACCTCAGCATCCGAATATTAGTGGATCTCTGCTGAATATGTTTATGAAGTACTTATTTTTGTAGATAAACACTGTGAAGCATATTGTGTATACTGAAAGTTTTATCTTTCAACAGCCAAATTTCTTGTGGAAATCTCTCTCTCACACACAGACACACAGGAACTCATTGCAGATGTCGACGTCGAGGGGAAAATAGCTACTTGGGGTGGATCACCTGCCACCAAATTTATAAATTAACTCTATATTTTAGCTGTACGACAATTATGAAGCTGTTGCAGAAACACCGTATAAAAGTTAAAAACTTCGCTCGACCAAGTAGAATGGTCAATGAGCTAACCGTGGACGTAGAAGGATATAATCTTCTTCTCAGATCCTGCCGGACCACGTAAAACCATTGATTCCTGTGTGTGTCTTTCTCAACAATTACTCAAGTTTCAGTTTTCACTTTTTTTATAAGGTGGGTTTTCTCACTGATGAAAATCTCAGTCACAAAAGAATCTCTCTTATAACAACAACAACAACTAAGTCTTTTCTCGTACTAAACGGGGTCGGCTACATGGATTCTTTGTTTCCGGAGATCCCTATCGTATGCCATGTTAGCAGTTAACTCCCAATAAGCTAGATCATTCTTTATTGTTTCTGTCGTCCTCTACCTCTTTTAATATTTTTCAAATTTAGTTTTTCTAACCTTCTTCCAGGTTCTTCTTTTGATATTCTTTCTATATGTCCAAACCATCTTAAACGATGTTCTCTCATTTTATCCTCTATTGGTGTCACTCCTAATTTGTTCCTAATAACCTCATTGTGTATACGGTCTTTTCTTGTATGACCACTCATCCATCTCAACATCTTCATTTATGTCACAGACATCTTTTATACATGTTGATGATTAACTGCCCAACACTCAGAACCATAAAACATGGCAGGCCTAATTGCTGCTCTATAATATTTATCTTTTAATTTTAATGGTATCTTCTTATCACAAAGAATACCTGATGCTCCTCTCCATTTTAACCAACCCGCATTAATTCTATGTGGAACATCTCCATCAATTCTTCCCACTTTGAAAATTTGACCCTAGGTATTTAAAACTTTCCTTTTGGGGAATGCAATCTCTCTCTCTCTCTCTCTCTATATATATATATATATATAATTGAAAATGATTATACTCTTTTGAAGTCAAATGTTAAATGAACAGAAGATCGAGTTCCATGATGACTAAGACATTAAAAAAACAAGAAATTATGTAATACTTGTAAAGTAAAACAAACAATATAGGAAATGAAATATTATCTTTTGAAAACGATATATGAGCTGCTTTTTATGACATTCTCTTGAAAACAATAAATCGTCTGAATATCTAAAAAAAGCATGCGAACTGGAGATCTACACAAGAGCAGTGACTACGAGAGAAATCTGCAGTTTCTACTGCTACTTGTAATGTATAGAAGGGTTTCAAACAGCCCATTCTAGAAAATTATACCAAGTCGGAACAGGAAAGCAGGCAGCATTGATCATTGAGCAATCAGTTCATCTTGTTGGCATGCGAAACATATCCAAGTTGGCATATATTAAAGGAGAGGATCAGCAGCCCTCGTGGATTCAAATCCTATGCAGTAGGAGTAAGCACCAATTCATGTGCAAACTGATTTATTTTTCTTATAAAAAACTATACTTTTATCATCTAAACCTATCTGAGAGATCGGTGCCTCGTGCAGCAACCAGAAAAATCTTTTCTTTGCACGTCGGTGGTAGAATTTAATAAGGTTCCTTATTTTAATTGGAAGCACGACAACAATCGTTCATCCTCCTCCAAAGATACATTTGATAATTGTATCGAAATTAATAGTAGATTCATACAGATGGGGACAAACTTGAATTCAAAGTTACTGCCTGTATCTAATCCTTTGGATTTCACCTCCACACACACACATAGATAGATATGTGTGTCTGTGATCCAAATAAGCGTAACGGAAATTGGAAAGCTTTACAAGCTGAACAAGACCAGGTGTGTTTGGTTTCATACTTGGCTTGCATAAGCTCGTCTAGTTATGTGTGTATGGTTTTTATGGTCATATATGCATAAAGTATTGAGATGGAAACAACTTAATTAAGTGAATAAATGTTTCAATGCTACAAGAGAATTGCATAAAGTCTGAAATCGTTGCATAAAAATTGAAATCGGACTTTATTTCCTGACTATGAGATGAAATTCTGTTGACAAACATGCTAAAACTCATGTTCTTAACTTAGTATTATAGCGGCTTAATTTTGCTAGTTTAACTCGGATTTTGTTCGTTTCGCTTTTGACATGGATCGAGCTAACAAGCCAAACAATACAAGATTTTGAATTGGTGACAAGCCATTCAATAGACTTCGTTCAATTCGAGGGCAGGTCTTGGAGGATCAGACCCGCGCCAGCCCTATGATCCAACCTCACCCCACTTCACCTAATAAAAGTAATTATATATATATATATATATATATATATTATTTGCGATAATTTATATTATTAAACTTAATTAAATAAAAGTTTATTTATATTTATACATATAATAATTAAAATATTTATAATAAGACCCCATCTAGTATGGGAAAAGGCTTAGTAGTTATTGTATATATTTATAATAAATATATATATATCTATATATCTATATATATATATATATTATACTCCAGAGCGAGACGGGTTTTGAGGCTTAGAAACCCGCCCCATATGGAGCGAGTACCCAAGGGCCGGCGCGTGATTGCCATCCCAACGTGTACCACACACCCAACATCATTATTTTCGTGAGGTCCTACACACGAGAATCATGTGGCGTGTTTCCACTTTTGTTGGTATATTGCAGCTGGCAGGTAGCTGAGCCGCTGATCTTTTATTAGCAGAACTACCAAGAACAATCAGTGAGAATAGATCCTCTCCCGATATTGACACTTCTACCAGGGAGGCTCACCTTGTCAGGCTCC
Organism: Brasenia schreberi; assembly: GCA_036023115.1. NCBI lineage: Eukaryota > Viridiplantae > Streptophyta > Magnoliopsida > Nymphaeales > Cabombaceae > Brasenia > Brasenia schreberi. Next base: position 6,767,333 of record JAYKKT010000091.1, read on the forward strand.
AACATTCGTCGCCTATGCTTCTTCTGTATCTTACTGCGCGCTATTTGTTTTATATAATTTTAAAACTTTGTTACTTTATTAGTGAATAATCGTAAAAACGATATTTTTTCTTTTAATGTATACAAAGAGGCTGATCATTTGTTCATATCAGTAGATGTGAGCATAAGAAGGAAAACAGAAGAAAATAGATATTGGATTTGGTTCTCGATGCCATTTATTATGATTCCTGTAGGATGATACTCAATGAGCTCAAAGATAAGTGGTGGATTTTGATCTTTACTTGAGAGAAGCCGAGTTTGAGCTGGAGAGCTTGTTCTCTCTCTCTCTCTCTCTCTCTCTCTCTCTCTCTCTCTCTCTCTCTCTCTCTCTCTCTCTCTCTCTCTCTCTCTCTCGATGAGTTTTTCTTGCTCCCTGCTTTCCGCAGTGGCAGATGAGGACATCATGAAGATGACCTTCAGAGCACCTCAAGGCTACTACGAATTCCTAGTTGACATTGAAGGGATTTACTGCTGGATAAATACATTTGGCATAGGAAAGAAAAATTATTTAAATTCTCTTCGAAGGATCAATTGGCATCTACATTCAGTGATTTTTTATCCCAATCTTATGATCTTTTATGAAGAATGGACCTTCCTGACAGTTCCTAATTCGAACAGATTGCAAATTCAATTCAGATCTCTGTGTTATTACAACGAGGAAGCAACAAAGGACTTGAATCCAACACAACCATCATATAGTTGTGGTAAGAAATGGAAGGGTGCTTCAAAGCACTTGCATAAACGAAACAGACGGATCATGTGCCCTTTTTCCACAGTCGCTCTTTCGAAAATTAACTGGAAGGTCTAGGAAATATTTGCTACAATGAAAATTGTATAAGGACCAAGAGAATTAGAAAATTTGGCTTGCCATCATCTCCATGGAACTATTTGTCTAGAACTAAGGGGTACCATTTTCTTGTCCTACAATATGCAACTTACAAAGCAGAGATACAGAATAGCACAAACCTGGCTTGGGGTCATTTAACAAGTTGAAGGTCATCAGTTTCATGCGTGGAGCATGCATCTCGCTTCGGCCTCCCCATTGTAAATAAAAAATATGAAGATATAGAACAAAAAAGCATATCCCTGTGGTCCTTTCATGAATTTTACACGACTAATTGAAGGGATTAAGAGTAAATTTTATATATTTATGTTGTGTTTTATGTTTCAAGGGAATAGCCATACAATATTGAGATAATTGAATAAACTGAAAATGGAGGCGGGACTCTTGCTTCGAAAGCTGGTAGACAGAGAAGAATCGCATCCATCTCTGTTATACTTCAATACTGTAGGCATTCAACTCCTTTCCCGCATCGATTTGGTTTGGAAAATAAACAGGAATTTGGTCGGTGACGAACAATCCACACCCATAAGTGGAGTTGAATCGTCACAGATGGCCCATAGAGAAGTTACTTTAGGGTTCGGAGAACAGTCCACGGTTATACCAAGCACTTAAACTTTACAGCCCTTGGGTATTCCATGTGTTCATATTTTAAACTTTTAGACATGGTGAAGGTCATCAAGAGCTTTAGATTTCCATGCCGAAGACACCATGAAGGAAGAAAATACATTCATCTAGCAAAATATACTACAAAAAGGTAATATAAACATCTTTTCCTCAAGGAAATGAACATTTAATTACTGAAAGAAAATCATTACAGATTGCTACATGCAGATCTTTCACCTAGTTAGCTGTCAAAATTGAGAAAGGTAATCCGTGATCTTCAAGTTATTAAGTGCAAAGCATTTACACAGAAGAATATATAAAATGGAACACCAAATAGACGGAATAGCAGCTTTGGGCTTCTTGAAATCTATCGAGGCAGAAAAAGATTGGGGGAAATATGTGGGCCAAAGGATTCAATGAGTCTATTGGAAGGACTAATAAAATCCATCCAAGGGCTATATAGCAAGAAAGGATCAGGCATTCTACTGGGGTTGATTAAGGGCAGCTGTAGTTCTGGTAAGTTAACCTTGAATTGCTTCAACGAACAGTTTTCGCTCACGGAATGAATCGCGTGATTCATTGCAGCAGACATTTCAACTGGTAAGTTAGCCATGAATGAGTTCGATGAATGCTGATTGCTGTCTTCTACCAACCAACTGCTTCGGATCAGATCATCATCGACGAGCTCAGCCTTAAGGTCCATATACGGTGAAAACTCCAGCTCTGAAGAACCGGTTTCGGTTGTGGAGTGAGTACCCTGATTCATTGCTGCAGGTATTTCAACTTGTAAATTAGCCAAGACCGAGTCAAATGGATCTTCATTGGCATCTGCCTCTAACCAAGCTAGTTTGTATTGCTCAATAGTGATGTTCGACAATGCTTCATCTCTGTTTTCGATCGGATCGTCCCCGACGATCTCGGTCTTAAGGTCCAAAGACGAAGAAAACTCCGGCTCCGAAAACGAGCCGGTGTTGGTGGTCGACTGACTCGCCTGGTTCATTGCTGCAGACATTTCATTAGCCCATTGTTCTAATACCTTCTGAGGCGTTGCCTTTAGATATATCTTGCACAAGACTATGTCCTGCTCATATACAATATACAGAATGAGAATGTATCACCTTGCATTTATTTTGATCATATGCATTATGAAACAAATTATTGTTTACCTTGGGGAAGAGGCAGC